>OX376375.1:38685717-38993578 GCA_947369275.1 Nemotelus nigrinus
AATCGAGAAATTGGGGCCTGCATATCTACCGAAGCGATAGTAACAAAGAGCTCTGGTGCGGGAGATCCAGTATCTGCTAATCTTAACCCAAAAACAAGTTGGCTTATACAATAGGGGAATGCTGCTCTGCTTTTCTAGGACGGGGGAGGAGCTAATCTGAATCGAAGAACCATGTGCTGCTAACAACGGGATTTGCGGGTTACGCAAACAATAGATACAGGACTGATAGCACCCGTTGGCTTACATAAAACCACGTGTCTGCATTCTTGCAAAAAAAAAAAACCGTTAACGTTTCTTGTACTTTTAACATTTTCTGGACAAGGGACAAACATGGCTGTTGTAGCGGAAAATCGATCAAAGATCATGTTTGGTTTTGTTTTCTTGCTACATGTTACACGATCAATGGCACTAGCCCTGCCTGCGACGTTGTCTAGGGCCATGAAAAATTGGTATGTGTTATTTTTCTGGGAGCTGACTCCAATGCTCATAATCAAACTGTGGGGGCAGCTCCAACGCAAAATGGGCGAGGTGAGGCACTTTTTTGATTTCATCCTTGCCCACGACCTATTAATGGTATCAGCTATACCTATGGTATCAGCGAACCGACCTTCCTTACATCTAATTGTAGAGAGGTTCTTGGCTTTTACCCCAGTCAGTGGACGAAAACTTGCATCTTCTCCGTAATTGGATGATTTTTAAAAGGCGTGCTCTTTAGCTTTTGATCATAGGTAAATATGGTTTCAACGTGTTTCTGTGTAAAAAGAAGCTGAAAGCTTTTTCAGTATGCCGGACGCAAGACAGCGACGGCCTCATGGAGATCTTTGTAGTGAAATTGAAAAAACATAAAAAAAGAAAAAAAAATATGCACGAATGACAAAAATAGAAAAGGCTATTTAATCAGCAGCAAAATATAGTCCTACGAAATACTACTTTTAAAGGTGGGCTATATAGTGTAGAAAAAGGAACGAGTTGGATGCCATTAGGCATACGCAAAAAGACGTCAAAACAGGAGAATGAAAGGAAGTTTTCTGTACATGCAAAATGGTATTTCAAAGAAAAACAGAGGACCTAATTTTGCCTCTCATCCTGCCGTTTCATTAATCAAGTATGCTATAGAGGAAGTCAGAATAGCCGCGGGCAGATTTTGAACAGAAATTATTCATCCAAGTAAAACTCTGCGCTTTGCTAGGAGAGGGAGATTAAGGAGAGATAAGCGTTCGTCCATAAGGCATGTGGGGGAAGATTATACTTAAAGGGTAGGGTGCGAGTGAACCTCCGTTGAAACAAATTCAACAGCATTGGAAAGATAAGTAAAACAAGGAGACCAGACTTGACTTCAGTATTCAAGTTTGGAGCGAACTAGGGTAAAACCAATATCTTAAACACATGGAAAATGCTAAAAGATTTTTTGGCAGGAAACGTGTAGCAAGGCCAACAATCCGCGAGGCACTATTAGTAATAGTACGAAAATAAAGATCGAATTAAGCTTACGATCAAAGGTGACCTCCAGATCAGTAAAAATATTCCACAGAGGACCAGGACGGATTTCACATATCAAATAAGAAAAAGGCATAAGTCTGGGGACTTCAAAGAATAAGATATGACGAAAACATTTGGAAACATTTAAACGATAGGTGGTTAGAGTTTACACCAAGCAGTTAGAGAATGCAAGTCATCCTGAAGAAGCAGATGCTTCTTTTGAGCTTTCGATTGCCCGGCATTTTTTTTAAGTCATCTGCATAAAGCAAACAAGATGATGATAAAAACATTTAGAAGATCATTGATGAAGAAGTTAAATAAGAGCGGTCCTATAATGGATCCTTGAGGTACATCCGAATGGGAAGAACGGTGAGGACGACACACCGGAGAGGGTGCGATTAATTAAGAACGAAGATATCTATTAAAGTAAAGGCTCTGAGATGCCATAGTAGTTTAATTTGAGTGGAAGAAGCTCAAGATTGATAGAGTCAAATGCTTTAGAGAAATCCGTATATATAGCACCACTGCATGAGAAAATTCAATGAGATTCGTAGATGTGGACTGATATCCAATAATTCATGGAAGTATCGTTGTTCCCATGATTGTTGCTGAATACCGTGCATCTCATAGGGAGATGTTGAGACATTCGGCAATACAATTGATTTCGATATCTGGACATAGAGGTTTTTTAACAAACAAACATTTTATTGGGCTTAATGGCATAGAGGTTTTCAGGGCAACTGTGAGGCCGGCGAACTACCGGAGGTCTCATGCCGCTGCTCAATAAGTATACCGATGACATCGGTCAAATGCGTCACTAGGCGAAAATACCTGGGTCGATGAATCATCCTACGCAATAACAAGACAGTCCTGGGCCTTTATGAACGCGCATCGGACTAGGCTGCTATTAAGCTTAACTCAAAGTGCTCTGCGTTGTACGGTGGGCGTTCTTACGAGCCACTGCCTCATAGGACGGCATGCGCAACGGTAGGACGAGGGATTAAACGACTTCTGTCGGAGCTGCGACTCGGAGGATGAAGAAGAATCCGTCCTCCACTTCATGTGCCAGGGCCCAGCTTTGGCGAGGAGGAGAGTGGCAGCACTTGGATCTCCGTTTCTCTCAAATTTGACCTAATTATCCCCGGTCAATTGAAAGGGTAGTCAACTACATAAAAAGTAATGTGAATGAATAATGTCCTTAACAATATGGTATTTATTAAAGTTGGGTCTGTGGGCACATTTTCAGCGTTTATCCTGCTATACCCTTTAATTTCATGCGTGTACTGTTTTTCTATCCAATCAGATAATTTTTGCAACATAAAATCCGAATAAATTCATTGTACCTAGTTAGTCTAGAATATAAGTTTAAGATAAATGGCAGCGTAACTATTATGTTGCGGTCAGTTTTTGTAACGGCACTGTTGTCGTTTTCATCGGTCAGAGAACAAGTCGGTCTACATTCAGTTTTTTAAATGAATCAATTCAGCATAAACTGCTTAGTAGACACGGAAATGATTTACCTTGCCAGAAACTAACTTTTTGTACATAACCCATCCAGGGTAAGACAGGCAACATTGTGTATATTGCAACAATGTCACAAAATCATAGACTTCATTTCTTATAATTGTCGAACCCAGCAGTTTGTGAGCAACCGCAAAACCAAAGCGTAAATTGGAACAACACGCACTGGGGAAGAATATTGCTAGGAAAACTGCTGAAAAGAACTCTTATAAAAAGATAGTAAAATGACACAGGCAGACTAAATGCGAGCCAGTAATGTGTAAATGACACCCAGAAGGTTTCACTTTTTATAATTATAAGAACAAAAGCAACTGCAGCCTAGAGACATGCTCGGTTGCGGTTGATGATTCGATAGCGATATTTCGTCAAAGAGCGAAATTATTATGGCGTACATATACGCACACATGCATGCATACTTGAATGCTGTGTAGTAACACATGCATACATACTTGAATGCTATGTATTTAATGTTCGACCAGAAGTAGCTATGCCAGTTAGGAAAAAATGATACCTTGATAATGGTAAAGTAACTCCACTCGCTGAAAAACTGCTGCATAGTTGAAAAGAGAATGCGTTAATATACCGCAACACAAAATCAAATCGACCAGCGATGTAGGCATCGGTCGGTTTTTTTTTTAAAGAAAACTCATAATTATCAAATGTAGTCTAAATCTTTTTCATACACCACGGATAGATATCCAACGTCAATCGTACTAATACCAGTGCTACAAAACAAAAGCGAATCATCAAACAACCTTAGGCATAAAAATCTTGTTGAAGTGTGCGCAAACTTACTAATAGCGAGGTAGTCCAATAGTGTTGCGGGCAACATTTTGTTTGGCAAATTTTCTTTGTTGCTGGAACTAAACATCATTCACTTAAAATTCGAAATGAGATGATTTTTCGGTGGGAAAAACACGCTATGAAATGAAGCTGCTGCAAACTGATTTGATCAGCATGGTGCGGTTGCGATCGATTTTGGTTGAAAATTATGTTAAGAAAATAGTTTCAAACTGATGGTGCAATATCTGTATAGCCGACTGGCTTAAAAGCAGTACAAATAGCACTTTAGGGGTTATTAAAGAATTTATGTTATGATGAAGCAGAACGAAGCATGCTGAAATTGCCAATGGTTACGAGTAGCATGAAATGATTGGAACAGTGAATTTGCTTGATTGTGTCTATTTTTTTTATGGTAAGACAAAAAAAATGCGGTGTGGCGATAATAAACCAAAGTCATTATAAATATTTGTGTGGCCTAGTCGTGTTGAAAATGATTACGGTCCGTTTATGCTTCAACTACATACAAATACGTGTGGCTGAGATACGAAGTTAAAACGTTTCTGTTCATTTAACTATCATCAAATATCATAGCAAAAACTTATTTATGTATTATCATTTGTTACTTATTTAAAAGATATATTATCGAAATACAAAACAGACAACTTAATGAAAGACAACATAACTTTGTCATCATGCTGCAAATAATCAATATATTTTATTTCAAAAGGATACAACTCTAAGATTGCAAGCGTTTTTGAAAAACGTATATTTTTAATATTGTACATACTGCCCTACTAAGCGCAAAAGCGGTATCTCAAAAAAAATCGAAACATAGATTTTTATGACATTAGAAAGCTTAAAACAATACGCATCTAATGAACTAAGCTTTTTAATGGTATCTTATTTAGAACATAAACATCTTAAGAAAATTTTCTGAATCTAAGTACCCGATGTATCCAAGAGCGGAAGACCGCTCACCGAGAAAAGTGGAGTAAAGATAATCCTCCACCAGCCCTAAACGAACCCAGTTCCTCATCGCGCATCTCAATTTTACCTTAAATCAATAAAGTTTTTAGAGGTATATCAATATTACTACTTTTACAAAACTACAATTATCTCGAAACTCGCTTTCATTGAGATACCGCTTTTGCGCTTAGTAAGGCAGCATAAGACACAGCAAACGATGAAATTCGAAGGACAAAACGGTAAACCTGCATCGGTTTAAGAAAATCAAAAATCCTTTACAAGACCGCTCGCAATACCTGTACATCCACTATCAGAAGAGTTAAATTCCAGTTTGACCAAAATATTAAACAGAAGGTCCTTGCAAGCCAGAAAGGAAGCAAAGGCTTCTGGTCGCTTGTGAAAAGGATTAAGAACAACTTCTCCAGTTCCTCCGTGCTACCTTTTCTTCATGGTGGTAACGTATTTACTGAGTCACTGGACAAAGCTAATCTTTTTGCTGAGATTTTTGCTACAAACTCTTACTTCCCACCTTCATCACTGAGTCCTCCTACTCCTCCAATGGGCGTTTTCAAACAAGGGCCTCGATTTTTCCGCACAAGAGAGGCATTGAAAATACTCGCCAAGCTTGACGTTTCCTGCCGGTCTTGATGGTATTTGGCCCCTCGTACTAAAATGCTGCGCCTTCGCCTTGGCTAAATCTCTGCGCAAACTATTTTACCTGTCATATTCGACTGGAATATTTCCTTCCGCATGGAAGCTTGCACATGTTCAGCCCATACCTAAAAAGGGGGAGGCCTGTGATCCCTCTAACTATCGACCTATTGCAATCGTTCCGGTTCTGTCTAAGGTATGAGAGTCTCTCGTGAATTCAAAATTAATGAAATATCTTGCGTTGAACCATCTTATCAACGACCGCCAGTATGGTTTCCGTTCTGGGCAATCCACTGGGGACTTACTTACATTTCTCACTGAGAGATGGAATCGTTGTCTCCATAATTTTGGTGAAGCAATGTTCGTTTCTCTTGATATTTCCAAAGACTTTGACAGAGTCTGGCACCCTGCCATATAAGCCAAGCTTCGTGCATTTGGTCTTCACCCCGTCCTTGTCAAGTGGATTGCAAGTTTCCTCGTAGATCGTTCCTTTCAAGTTGTTCTAGATGGACACAAATCTTGTGTCCACACCACCAATGCCGGGGTTCCACAAGGTACTGTTCTTTCACCAACTCTCTTTTATTTATAAATGACCTCCTTTCCTCCACGTTCAATCCGATTCATAGTTTTGCCGATGATAGCACCCTTGACTTCGCATACTCTTTTGACAGAGTGGCCGACTCTCGTGGAAATGCCACTTCTGTTAGTAGAGATCGCATGTTTGCATCGCTAAACAGGGACCTATTAAAAATTATCGCTTGGGGCTCAGCGAACCGTGTTGTGTTTAATGCGTCCAAAACCCAATGCTGTCGTCTTTCGCTCAAGCCTTACCCTCCGCCCACAAGCCACAATATTTCCGTTGATGGTGTGAGTATTTCCGAATCACCTTCGCTGAATCTATTAGAATTTAACATGTTGGTTTTACAAGACAATGCGCCGTCACACAAGAGCATCGCAACAATGGCTAAAATCAACGATTTAGGGCTCGAATTGCTTCCCCATCCAACTTATTCGCCCGATTTGGCTCCCTCGGGCTATTATTTGTTCCCAAACCTCAAAAGATGGCTCATCAATAATAAATTCAGCTCGCGCGAGGAGATCATCGGCGTCGCGGAAGAGTATTTTACAGGACCTTCCGGAAAACTACTTCGGGATCAAAAAGTTGGAAAATCGCTGGAATAAGTGTATCGACCTAAAAGAGATGCATTTAATAAAATAAAAAAATGTTTAAAAACATTTTTTTCATTCCCAAGGACATTACTTTTCATCCCACCTAGTAGATAGCAATATCCAAGTCGAAAGTTGAAAAGAGAAAATAAGAGTCAAGCAGCGCTGCTCTGCTACGTTCCCATTCTTCTTCTTCAAACTTTTTCGGAGTTATTCAAGCAATGGATGGAAAAGTGGCTGCGTTCTACATACAGTGGTGGACAAAAGTTTTCACACATAGCCGTTTTTTTAGCGAAAACAAGTATTAAAACAAAGCCAAAAGAAAATATTTATTTCATTATTTTAGGAAAACAATTATTCATCCTTAAGCTATTAAGTACCTTAGAAATAAAATAAATAAATTAATACCCTATTCTAGAAACCAACGAAATATTTTAAATTACTCGTTTTTGTCCGGACAAAAGTTTTCACACACTAAGTTTAAAAAGATTTCCTACATCAAGTAAATTGTAATACTGGCAAGACTCATGTTTGTAATATAACCGGAAAGTCCCGTAAAATATTTGACAGGAGGTAAAATGTATTTGCGTGTATGGTCTATTTGTAAAGTCATTGAAATAGTGATCGTTGCTCGCAGACATAAGGAAACTACTAAAGAAAAACGTAAAATTATTTTGAAATTATTTAATCAAAATAAATTGTATGGAAAAATTAGAAATATAATGGGTAGAAGTCGCCATACAATTGGCAGTATTGTAAAACGTTACAAAAACGACGCAGAATTTGAAAATACTCCACGAAAAGGACGCCCACGAATTCTAATAACTACGCAAGAAGCGCAGATTGGTTAAATACAATTCGTTTCGGCTTATAAATCCTGTTAATGAATCACAATTACAAAATACAGGTTGTAAGAATCATTAAGAAACAACCCAAGACAACATCATCAGAAGTAGCAGCTCAAGTTAGAATCAATTTTAAAAAAGATGTTCACCCCTAAACCATACGCAGAGTCCTTCATCGCAATGGATATAATGCACGAGTACCAAGAAGAAAGCCTCTAATTAGTAAAACTAATAAAAAAACGAAGTTACAATTCGCGAAAGACTTTATAAATAAGCCTGAAGGGCCCTGGAATAATGTATTATTCTCCGACGAGAGTAAATAATATATTTCGGTGTGCCGGTAGAACCCTGGTAGGGAGAAAACTCAAAACAGAGTTCAATGCAAAGAACATTGCAAGTATAGTAAAACATGGTGGTGGAGAAGTTATGGTTTGAGGCTGTATAGCTGCTTCAGGTATTGGCAAGCTTGTATTCATTGAGCAAATAATGGATCAAAAACTTTACTTAAATATTCTAAAGGTAAATTTGAAAAAGAGTGTCGAAAAGTTGGACTTAGATGCTCAATTTTAATTCCAGCATGACAACGATCCGAAACATACGGCGCATAATGTTAAAATATGGGTTGCTTATAATGTTGCTCATACTTTACCGACTCCCCCACATTCACCGGGCCTCAATCCAATTGAGCATGTGTGGGAAGAATTAGAACGACGCTTGCGAAAACATACAATTTCTAACAAGACACATTTAAAAGAAGTGTTCCAATTAGAATGGCAAAAATTGACAGCTGATTATACAAAAAAGCTGGTGCTATCGATGCCTAGAAGATTAAAAGAGCTCATTATACAGAAAGGACTTCCAAACGAAATATTCAAATAAAAAAAAATGATTGTAATTAACGCAATACCATAAACTGTGTGAAAACTTTTGTCCGGGCAAAAACGTGTAATTTAAAATATTTTGTTGTTTTCCAGAATAAGGTATTATTTGCGTAATTTTATATTTAAGGCATTTAATAGTTTAAGAATGAATAATTGTTTTCCCAAATAATGAAATAAATATTTTCTTTTGACTTTATTTTAATACTTATTTTAGTTAACAAATGGCTATGTGTGAAAACTTTTGTCCGCCACTGTATAATTTCAACGGTCAATTTTTACTGCCAGCCAACAAATGACGCGTAATCTCTCGTTTCTATACGTTATTTTATGGTGGAGTCTCCTATTGGAAAATTTAAGCAAATTTTTTACTGCGGCCAATCTTGTAAAAATCTTCCGAGCTCTTGAAATTATTTAAGTAGCTCACTCGCGAAAAATATTGTTGATAAAGAAAAAATAAATATTTTGAGAAAAATTGCTCTGGCGAAATTTTGAAGATCGGCACAATCGGCTAAAATCTATTATAAGAAAAATCGACAAATATCTAACAATCCTACATCATGTAAAATTTATTTTCCCCTCATTGCAGCGTTGCATCGCCAGTTCTGGGAAAAAAGCTTTTGTCTACACTCGAAAACATGAATTTTATCGTTTCTCTGTTCATTATCTTTCAGTGCAGTAGAGTATCATACTAAGTTTTGCGCTGTCAACCGAAATATGAGGAAAACGAAACAATGCTGCAAAGAAAGCAGATATTTTAGTGCATTTCGCGAAATGTTCTGGTCGCGACGGTTGGGACAATAACGATGGAGGTAGACCAGGATAGCATTCTATTCAATATGCACTTTTTGAGTTCCGAAAGGAGTGAACAATTGAGTAGGAACGAACGTTGCCCCTGGTCGGGGTTGCAATACAGAGGCAGCAACGGAGACACTCGTAGGAAACCAGATTAAATTTTTAGCAAAAACGATTTAGAAGTAGGACTGAAAAGTAGCAGATTCAATACAACACCTTAATCGAGCGCTCTTCACTCGGACGCGTCTTTCGTTCAACGATTTCGACTTGTGAAAGCTTTTCGCTGAACGGGACAGACGCGAGTCTGTCTGTTGGGCTGTGCATGTACATAAGCCTGCCGAAAGTGTTCTGGAACGACGTGCGTCGCTTTTATAATTCACTAGGAAATGAGATGCCTGTCTATTTCGCCGCATCGGTGCCCTTCGTTCGCATCTTGTTTCCTTCAATTTTTGGAAACCGAAGCGAATGTGCGAGGACATTGACATTGACGGCTGTTCATTGACTTTTACTCACATCGAAAAGCTCGCATGGCTCTGAAGTGGACGTTTCAGTGCGAAGGTGTTCGGGGTGTAAATTTAAAAAGGGGATTTCGTAATCGCTGATTGGTATTCTGGCTGACCGGAGAAAGTTCGGGTTGATGATATTTTTTTCGCACTTTCACCGCGGATGACACAAGTGCTATTGCCAGAATTTTCATATGTGTTGCGCGAGAAGAACAGTCTCTGTTCGAGTTAAATGAACGGTTCGAAGTCCCTTACGTGCGGAATAATTAAATATTGCTTTGGAAAGTTTATCCGCGGTTATTGGCTGATTAGTTCGAATGTTTATTGATTTTCGGTCCGTAAATAAATGAATCAATTATATTCAGTTAACGAATGACTTAAACTAGTGCCCTCGTGATGCTATCGTTGTAAATTAAAAAAATCCCCTTTGAAGAACATGTTCCAGGCCTACTTTAGTATTCGTATATTATCATCTAGTGTCTGAATATGACAATATACTGCAGGTAAATCCTTGTTATATTACATGTACCCGTCCTGGAAAAAATACCTTCAGAAATGGATAATAAATGTCCGCTATCAATATGTTTTGATGGAATAAAAGCTGTTTTGTCACAATAATTAAAAGGAATAACAACGTCTTCATAAGGACTTCAATCAAAAATACAAAGCTATGATTTTGAAAGCGAATTAATTTCAAATTCACGTGGCGTGGAAATTTTTAATCTTTTTGTAATAAATACCTAATACATAATTTTCGCTGCTATCGTCATACGGTTTTATAAATTAAATTTAAACTCTTCACTACCTAAAACTAGATTGTTTACCGTAGGCATAAGGCTTCATATTAAGATCGTTGTACGAAATAGCGAAAAGTGATTCATATATTATAAAACCGAACTACCAGTTCGCATGTAATTCCAAAAGCCTTGCAGACACGGAAAAGATGCAGATAATATGGTAATCCTCACAGAGTATTTGTTACAAGTGTTCCCTTACTGCGAACAATGTGAGAAAAATTTTCAGTAGTTTAGGTGCCTAGGTCAGGAATAATACCAGGCTGTGTTGGATGGCAGTAACCTATCCACGGCAAGAAAAGGCCACCACCGCATTTCATTTAAAGAGAGAAAACCAACAGCTCTCTCCGTTGCGAAATATAAGACGGTATACTACTCGTTGAGTGAAGAGTGTTGTGTGCTCGTGAAATGCTTCTCAAGTACAATGTTTTGCGCATTTCAGGATTGAAAAGCTACCTTCCTGTCCAAGTCCAACTCCAGGCGAAATTTTATTCTTTTTGTTTTGTTGAGGATACGTACACATGGCTATCCACCCTAGAACAATAGTGCTAAATAACTGTTCGGATTCAGCATCCATTACGAGAAGGGAAAAAGTGTTACAGATGATAATATGGTTGCTTTCCTGGAATCGTGCTGCTATTCGATAGTCTAACGTGAAATTTTGGGCATTATGTGTCTGACACTCGAAATGCAGTTTTACTTTGAACGGTAGCTGTAAAAAATTATAATAAGAAAAAAATAACTAGTTTTAAATGAAAACCTAGATATTGAAGACTTGTAAGATGCAATCGATATCGAAAGTGTGCGATGTATGAATTGAAATGAAAAATATAACTTAATAGCTTATTTTGGTTTGCTTTTATTTTTCGCTTCAAGTCTTTCTAAATCTTAACGAATAATTATAAAGTTCGTTCTGGCTCAGATCTTCAATGCCTACCCAAGGTATGATGTGAAAATCATCTTTGGGGTTCTGAACGCATTAATAGGTCGAGAGTTAATATTCAGCCTTTGCGCAGGAACCCACAGTTTATTTAGTTATTTAAATTTATTTTAACAGGCTACTGCCCAGTTACAAAAATAGAAATACTAAAAAGAGCAAAAAAAAAAAGATTTTAAAAAAGAGAAAACAAAATTAACGAATAATTGAAAATAATATACATAATTGAAACTTCAACAAATTAAAGCAATACAAAATTTAACATGGAAGAAAGTGCAAAAACGGTAAAATAATCAAGCGTTATAAGGAGCTTTAAGAATTAATTCTTTAATTTGCGGCTTAAATTGAGAGAACGTTAGCGGAAAAGACCAAGCTGAAGATCGTTTGCTTTCTGGAGATACGCACTAGCGAAGAGTTAAAATAAACTTCAGATCGCGCGAAGGGAAGAGAAATCATTAATTTTTTTTTTTAAAGATTGACGTTCCGTATACACAGCATACAACGAAGATTGGAGATCATAAGGCAATGGAGTAGCTTGAAAAGCAAGCACTCGTCAAGGAACACTCGTCGGGAATCTAATGAAAGAATTTGGAATAAGGAAAGACGATCACTATAACCACAGTAAAGGATGTTGAATTTAAACAACACTGAGCGAGTAAACCTGCGCTGAACGTATTCCACTGCCTCATTGAGATATTTATGACGGGGAGACCATACTTGACAACAATACTCTAAGATGCTACGAACAAGTGAAAAAAAAACAGATGGAAAGAGGTAGCGATGCTAGTAAAAGGAGCAGAACATCTAAGGATTAAAGCGGACAGACTAGAGTCTTGGCAGTTATATAGGCAATGTGCAGGTCGAATTTGAGCTTTGGATCAAAGTACACACCAAGATCCTTAAAGTTATCAACAGCCGTAATAGAAGTTCCGTACAGGTACAAACAAGAGACAGGGAGAATGGATAAAAAAAGGAGGATCATTAATA
Organism: Nemotelus nigrinus; assembly: GCA_947369275.1. NCBI lineage: Eukaryota > Metazoa > Arthropoda > Insecta > Diptera > Stratiomyidae > Nemotelus > Nemotelus nigrinus. The sequence continues at coordinate 38,698,024 of OX376375.1, forward strand.
AAGACTAGGAATAATAATGGACCGAGAATAGACCCCTGATTAACACTGGAAAGCGGACAGAAAGGAGAAGAGATGAAGGATTGCACAGATACAGCATAAGAACGACCAGAAACATAGACACCCCATAACTTCGAAGCTTTGCAAGAAAAATTCTGTGATCAACAGAATCAAATGCTTTAGAGAAGTCGGTACATACCACATTCATTTGTTTCCGTTGGTATAAAGCAGAAGTAACCAAGTTAGTAAAATATATAAGATTAGAGGGGGGGATCTACCCTTAACAAAATCATGCTGTTCCGGCCTGTTGTAAACCACTCTTTCAAGAACTTTTCCAAAACAATGAAGGAGGGAAATTGGACGGTAGTTGGAAACACAGCTTGGGTCGCCAAACTTATGGTGGGAGGGGGGTAATATAAGCAGATTTCCAACTGGCATGGAAGGAGCCGGGGAGAGGCTGAGGTTAAATATAATAGACAAAGGAACACATAAGGACGATGATAGTGATTTGACCACTAGGTTAGGGATACCATCAGAACCACAACTGACATTGACATCAAGACATTCGAGTAAGGATTCAATTTCAGGCGGATTGGCGTAAACGGAAGATAGGAAAGATGAAGCAACATGGGGAATTTCACAAGGCAAGATATGATTATGTTGAGAAAAGAAGAAAGAAAATTTGTTTGCGAAGAGGTCGCAAATTTCACGTGTATTAGGTGTAGTAACGTTATCGAGGAACATCGAATCGGTTAAACGATGGAAACTTTTGAGGGAAGGAACATAAGACCCAAATGGTTTTTGATAATAAGAATAGATAGGGAACTCAATGCTGGAAAAGTAATCTCAGATAGCTTGATTGACGGCAGTTTTGGCAGAAGATCGTAGCCTCGAAAATTCGAAGAAGTCATCATGAGATCCGGTATGTCTAAATCTAGCTCGAGCGATATAATTAGCTTTCAGGGCAGACGCCACATCACGACGAAACCAAGGAGCGTCATTAGGCTTGCGAGGACGTCTGGAAGAAGTGAAACGGGAGTTAAGGTTGGATAAGAAGTTGTGGAATTTTATGATAAGCTCATTGCCAGTGAGGCCGCGAGAAAAGGAGAACCAGTTAACCGAGCTCATTTCAGTCATCATACCAAAGAAGCTTTATGGAAGTTAAAGCGCATAGCTCGAGAAGGAGCTCTATAGGTCTGAAGATCAACATGAAGTGCGACTGAGAGGAGGATGATGTAAGTCAGCTTGGACATAGGGGAAGAAGGTGGTATGAACACTGATATTATGAGAGGGAATATTAGATAGAACGAAGTCTAGTATTTTGTTGTTTATATTGGGAACACAGCTTAATTGGGAGAGTGAACGCACAGATAGAAAGCATGAGGTTACTGGATGAGATTATGGAAGAAAAGTTATGATTCCATACCAGGTTCGGTAAGTTGAAATCAACACATATTAAAGATAAGGCAGAAGGAAAGCTAATGCTGAGGTAGGTGGACAACTCATCAAAAAATTTACTATAAATCGCACCTCAGGAATTACAGGGAACATATATTGAAAACACTATTGTGGGAGCAAGGGTAACGCGCACAGCAATACGTTGTAGGAATCGGCAAAATAGGGGATCGCCATTTACAATATTTTCAGAACTTGGGAGACTTAAATATTTATTACTTATTTTCGTTGCAAGATGTTTATCATTTGAAAATTTAATGTAACATCTGTTTCACTCCTTAAAAAGTTTACCAGGAACAAACATCCTGGTAAACTTTTTGGTACCAACCCAGTGAATTTCGTTTTGATCTGATGACTATGTTAGAAGTTCTAATGGTAGATAGAGTTTAAGAGCTATACTGAGTTCCCTACTAAAACTACTAAAACCTTCCTACCTACATCTTCGTTTGTTTGTTTATGTTCTGCTCTGTCGTCTTATGTTAGTACTGATCCTACTCTCGTTATAGATCTTTCTTTTAGTTCATTCCCCCAGAAGAAAAATACATATGTGCTAGGTTATAATTTCGCTGAAGTGAACTTAACTTCAGAACCAATGAAATTAACAGAATTGATTTTTTCGGAGATCTTAGTTTTGATGATGTTCTTCATATGTTTTATACTTTTTTGTCTTATATTGTTTCCTGCTACACTCAAACTGTTCGTGTCAGAAGAAGTATTGATCCTTTCAAAGCTAAAGAGATTTCGTTGCTCCGGTTTAGCGTAATGACACACACGGTGGTTCTACCGAAGCGTTTCCTTAGAGAAGAACCGAGTCGGTTTAGTTGTGCATTGCAACTAATGCACAACTAAACCGAGAGGCGGCCAAACCGCGGTGTGTGTCATCACAATGTTAAAGTAATGCACGAGCACGACTATACCGAGTCGGTTCTCTTCTCGGGAAACGCTTCGGTAGAACCGCCGTGTGTGTCATTGTGCTTAGAGCCGGCTGATCTTCTAAATTGCAAAAATATATGCTGGTGTTATTAAAACCGTGATGAGGACTTACCATGCCCATATTGAAGCCTCTGTATCATGTAAAGATGGGCTCAAAAACGCCAGTTTGCAAAAAAAAACGTTTGGCTGCGAAAAACGAACAGTTTTTCCAAATAGCGTTTTTCTACAACGAATAGTTTTTCTAAAACCAATCGTTTTTCTAAAACGGACCATTTTTCTAAAACGAAGTTTTTATAAAACGAATCGTTTTTCGTTTTTATAAAACGAATCGATCTTGTTTTGTCAGACCAAAGAGAGATCAGACATCATGCTGAGGCCACAGGAATCTCATATGGCGGAATTTAAAGGAGTCTCGCCTACGAGCCGCATATGATAAAGGTCTTCGCTCTTTGGGTACCGAAAATGTTAACCGAGGAGCGAAAAAAGATTCCTCGGGAGTTTCAATGCCTGTTGTTCGAAAAGCAGGTTTAAAATTGCTTGAACAATCTCATTATTCTTCAAATCTAGTCTCTCGTGATTTGTACCTCTTTCCTCGATTTCCAGGAAATTTCAATAAGTTAAGCGTACAGCAATTTTTGAAGAGCCAAGAAAAATAATTATTCAGTATTTAGGAAAAAATGGACTAAATGAATTGACTTGTTAGGAAAGTACGTAGAAAACTAAAAATAATTTTTAAACGTAAACATTGCTTTAAAATTATCACTTTTTTTCGTTTTTTAATAATTTCTAGTTCTTTCCACTATTGCATGCAGTTAAAACTTGCTAAAATAAAGTTTTATCGTCTATCCAATGATTTCTCGGTCACATTGCAGAGCAAGTCTTTTTTCATACTCCTTCCGTCACATATCCTGGAAAGAATTTACTCTATGTAAAATAAATAAAGGCAATAAATTTGCGGGGCTAGAAAAAGACGAAGGGAGTGAGAAATTAATTTACTATATGTAGTTTACTTGATGGTGTAGACGAATTATTGTTCTTATAACCAACATCGATTTGCACATAGTGCAACTGTAAAGAAATAGCCCGTCTCATTCTACTAATCTATGATAAATGTTTCATGAAATCATGTTTTTTAAATTCACGGTTTTCCAAACAGTATGACATTATTTTCAATTTTATTGTAATAGTTTGCATAAGATGTTGGTTGCCGTGCTGCGTTTATATAGCGCTAAAAAGAAAAGCAAAACAAAACCGAAACTAATTGTCGCTCCATAAATATTTTGATTCTGTTTTTTTGTACCCAAGATTGAATTTCAAAGGTTTATTCTGCCATACTAAGCATAGAGGTTCTATCTGTATTTTTTTCATTATTGAGCTAACACCGGATTCGAAAACTATATACTCCATTGCATAATTCTACAAAATTTGAAACACCTATCTTTTATGAAAGTATGTTAAAATCAATACTGAAAAATGCACCATATACATACCTCCAGTACAAATCAAAACAGAAATCAGTGAATATCTCGAAAGTACAGAGTGGGCCATGAATTTGTTTACATTTGAGTTTGATTTCCCGCGCAAATGCAAGAGGCGCAGAGAGGGGTCTAACGTCTAGCTCAATTCTTGGAAATCTAGTCGACATGGATCGGTTCACGGGACCGCAGCGTGCCTTTTGCGTAAAGCAATTTTATTTGAACAATGGTTCGCTCAACACTGTGCGGCGTTTCTTTCGCGTCGAACATCATTTACACGACCTAAATGAGTGTCCAAGCCCAGTTTGAATAAAGAAGTGGGTGAAGAAATTTGAGGAGACAGGATCGGACCACGGACCTCACGGAGTGAAGAGAACGTGCAGCGAGTATCAGCGAGTACCGGTACGGCGCGATCCGGATTTATCGACGCGCAAACGCTCGGTTGAATTGGGCATATCTCGCACATCCTTACGCCGCATTTTAAAATCAGATTTAAAATTACATCCGTACAAGATCCAGTTAGTCCTAGAATTAAAGCACAATGATTTGATTTTACGCAAATCGTATGCTGAAACAATGTTGGATCGCTTCCGTAGCTTTGGCAACATCTTGTTCTCTGACGAAGCCCACTTCGATCTCAACGGGCACGTCAGTAAACAAAACTGTAGATATTGGAGCAGGGAGAATCGCAGAGCTAAACATCAAAGACCTCTTCATTCACCAAAGGTGACTGTATGGGCAGCAATTTCAGCTGCAGGAATCTTTGGGCTTTATTTTTTTGAGGATTATCGAAGCCGTCCGATTACCGTAAACTCCAGCGAGTATATGAAACTGTTGAGAGAATTTCTGACACCACGGCTACAAGAATTTGCTGGCTACAATCAGCAGACGTGGTTTCAGCAAGATGGAGCCACTTGTCATACATCTAACGAATCTCTACCGGTCATCAAAGAAATGTTCCCAAAAAGGCTCATTTCCCGAAGAGGCGACATTCCTTGGCCACCTAGGAGTCCTGACCTAACGCCAGCAGATTTTTTTCTCTGGGGCTATCTAAAACATCGTGTCTATACCCACAAACCAAGGACACTGCTCCAATTAAAGACGAAAATAAGAGAGGAAATGTTAGCAATACCACGATCTTTACTGCGGCAAGTACTCGAAAATTTTCGTGCTCGTTAAGAGGAATGCCGAAGTCGCGATGGTGGGCATTTAAATTATATTATTTTTAAAAAGTAATTTCCAGTGTATAAGCTATCTCCTAAATAAATAATTTTTGATGTAAATCTAATTGTTTTTTTTTAATGTTTTTTTTAAATGTTAACTAATTCCTGGCTCACCCTGTACTAAAATGTAGATAGAACCTTTATGCTTACTAGGGCAGTATTATTGTACTTTATGAAATCATGCATATTTGAGTATCCATTTTTGCGTAAAATATACATACATATATTTCAATGCGAGTTAAAATACGTTCAAATTACCTGCAAATTGATAAGCAGGTTTTTAACGACTTATTGTTTATAATTGTACTGACAACACTGCTCACTTAAACTCATCGTACAATGTAGAAAGCTCACTCAACATAGATATATGCACGGGTGTGTGTAGAAGTAGTGGCGAAATTGTTCAATAAAGCTTCCCTGGCACCATGTCGACAAGAGTCGTGAAGCGAAACGAGCGCCGTTTCCATCGTAACGCTAGAATCTTCGATGTCAATGCCTTACAAATGTATCGTGATAGCCTAGCGTTGCGGTACGTTGCTATAGTTATTCAAATTTGTTTTGCTCGCTACTACGCAAAAGAAATTTTAGGAAGCCCTGCTCTCTCACCTTATTGATTTTCCCCACTGTTTTCACACAGTTCCAACAAAACATACAAATGATAAGAGTACGACAACAATTGTACTAAAGGAATGTTGGTTTTTTTTATTTTCACGTTGCTTCAAATAACATCAATTCGAGCAGGAAAGCATTGCGATTGTATTTCAGCACAAATCAATTGACTAACAGGGATACGAAAATTAACTTGTAACAGTAAATATGTACCTTTGAGTTGGTATCCCAGCTGTTTCGGGAGCATAAAAAAGAAAATAAACGGTACAAAATTTATACTTCTATCTTAGAAGTATAATTGCTTACGACTGGCTAAGCAAGGATTATTGATCGGAAGTGAAACTGGTTGATAATGACTGCATTGGGGAGCACGGTGATTTTCATTCTTTACTAACAATATTGTATAAAATTTATAAAAATTTGATTAGATCTTTCAAAGAAAATTCATCGGCTTTAATTAATAGCTCGGTCGATGAAAGTTTACGTGCTTATTATATGCAGATAACTTTCTAAAAGCTTTAAATTATTGCCGAAACACCTACATGAAATAAAATAAAACATGTTTATTGAAAAGCGATAAGCTCTACTGAAGGCGTGTTTGTTATCAATTCAATCAAATGTATTTTTTTACTTGAAGGTCAATTCCTGGTATGAGAGGTTTGCCTTTGAATTTTTGACAAACTTTGATGCTTCAAGGACAATTTTCTCTCTGTACTGTCTATCTGTAAATTATGTACAAATTATATCTTTATGGTTTTCAAATGATGTTTGTTGAAATTTTGACTTTCTTTAGTAGAGCATAAGGTATGTGTCATTGTTGCTTTGCTATTGTTTCCATTAAAATTTAAAGACAAAAGATGTCCCGAATTCGCAATGTGTGTAGGCAAAATTTAACAATCAAACGGGGGAATCGAGCTATGAAATAGGAAAATATCTAATCTGGAGGTTGTGAAACATTCAAAAGACTACCGCTACTTTTGCATCAAAAAAGCAAAAGAAAGTGGGAAGAATTGGGTCGCAGCAAAAGTAAAACCAGCCACAAAGACCATATGCGGAAACTTAACAGGCCAATTTTGTTGCAGGACAGATAAGGAGGGGGATCACTGCTGTAAAGCTGTGAAGAAACGGTAGAAAGCGTTTCAATTCTTCTTATGCACTGTCCATTACTAGCAAAAAGAAGGTTACAATATCTTGGCCCTTCTTTCAACTCTACTTAGCACAAAATTAAAATCCCGTCCGAGAACATTTTTGAGTTCATAAGAAGCCTAGTAATATTGTAAGAAATGACAGTGGCAAGACAAAATAGACGCAGAGGGTCGCAATGCTGTGGCCAAATTTATCCATTCCATGCAAATTAAATTCAATGGTCAAAGATTTTAAATGTGTTTTTCTTTAGAAACTAGACATACATACAGTCTGTCAAGAATGAGTTTACATATAGGAAAAAAATTCAATTTTTAATCTTTCTAATTATAAAATACTTTTTATTTATGTAATTGAATTTTTTTTCTTAATTATAGTTATTTACATTATTTCCAACCGATATATACAAAAAAAGTACAACTTCAATGCAAAAAAGAACGAAAAGAACAATGAAAAGAACAACGAAAACAATTATTACAATTCTCGAAGTGTCAAAAAACTCTTTACACAAATTATTATTGTTATTAATATTTACATATTTTACAGAATATTGAATATTTGGTACATTTAATATTTGGTATGGCCACTTTTGGCATCCATTACGCATTGCAACCGATTTTTCATTGAATGAATCAGCTTATGCAGATCCTACGTGGTTGGTATTTTTTGCACTTCTTCGAGAATCGCAGCTTTTAAGGCAGTTCGGTTTTTGGGTTGCCTTTTAGCGACTTGTTTCTTTAAGTAGGCCCATAAATTTTCGATGGAATTTAAGCCAGGACTCTATGCTGGCGTATCAATCACTTTTCCGCAGTTGTATAAGAGCCACATTCGCACCATGTGCGCCTTATGTTTGGGATCGTTGTCCTGGTAAAACTTAAAATTTGGTTTGTTGTTATGCATAAACCCGAATTTCTGCGCACTGCTTGCCAAATATGTTTTAAGGATATGCAAATATTGTTGGGCGTCCATGGTTGACTCAATGTATGCCAAGTCTCCTACTCCTCTGCTTGAGAAGCACCCCCCAAATCATAACGGATAACTTACCAAATTTTACAATCGGAATTATATTTCGATTTTCCAACGATATTAAAGGCTTGCGCCACACTCTAGTCGATCCATGATTGTAGTACAACATAATTTTCGTCTCATCGCAGAATATGACGTCGTCTCAAAAGTCAACGGGTTGAGAAAGGTGCATCATAGCGAAGGAAAAACGCTTTTCGATGTTTAGTGCATAAACCAGTGGTTTCTTTCGTGCAGCTTTTGATGATAACTTATTTCGTAGGATGACCTGTCGTACTGTTTCATGGGAAACAGCAGCATCCTTGAGTTCCCTAGCAAGTATTCTGGTCGAAATCCAGGGTTTTTTACTAAGTTTCCTTAGACTAAAGACAGACGACACAACTTAATTATCATTAACACAATGATCATTGAACGCTAATGATAATTTGTTTGGAGAGTGACACACGGTTATTTGAATGAGGTTGTTTAACAACTGTAGGTTGTTTGAATTTAAATGGTATTATTTTGACAGTTATTGTTTATTGAAACACATCAAAAAATCAAAAATTAGTACAAGTTTTACTGCGAATGAGCCTTTGTGTAAAATTATGGAAATTTTACACAAAAAAAGTTTAATCACGATAAGGAAGAAAATATAAAATGTTCAGGTATTGAAGAAGAGAATACAAAGAAATGTGCAAAAAATGAAACATTTGCATGCCATATTGTAATATATTCGAAATAATATGTTTATGTTTTTGACAGTTAGAAATGGAATTTCCCGAATTTCCCCAGTAAATTTCATAATCTTCTCCGTAGATGGTGCGACAATCGATAAGAGCAAATGAGCATTAGCTTCCAAATGATAATTCGTAGAACCTCATTGATGATGTTATAAATGATGATTAACCATGACACACGTAATGGATAATGATCATTGGGCTCGAAATGATAATTGACTTGTGTCGTCTGTCTAGGCTCTTATCATAAGGCGCTCTATACGTTTAGATATTTTTAGTTTTGAGCCACCTCCATACTTTGGCTCCAATCTATCCTCATTTTCAGCACGATTTATAATGTTATAAACTGTCTTTCGTGCTACACAGAACATTTCCGACAGTTCCTGCGCACTTGTGCCTAATTGGTGATTATAGTATATCATCTGAACTAACTCAAAGGATAATATTTTGCCTGGCATTTTAAAACACAATATCTCACTTAATTATGCGCACTAGCCAAAAATTAATCACCAACTTATAATCAAATTTATAGAACTTAACAATACAGACCAAAGATTATGGTAAGTTTACCGCATCGTTACAGTAATGCAAAACAAAAACATGTGTGTAAAGAGTTTCTTGACACTTCAAGGATTGTAATAATTGTTTTCGTTGTTCTTTTTGTTCCTTATTTTTTCTATTGAAGTTGTACTTTTTTTGTATATATCGGTTGAAAATAATGTAAATAACTATGATTAATAAAAAAAAATTAATTTGCATAAATAAAAAGTAGTATTTTATAATTAGAAAGATCAAAAATTAAATTTTTTTCCTACATAGGAACACATGTAAACTCATTCTTGACCGACTGTATTTCAGTTTTTTATTAGACATTAATATCTCAAGAGCACTCTTTTTTTTATCCTCTTCTTCAGTGTCTATCGGTCTGATCTATGAATGTCAAGAAATTGATATATATCAAGCTTCTAAAGGGAAATCTGTTATTTGTTGTAAATTTTTAATTTCGAAAGCTAGAAAAATTCGAATCAAGTAAATTCAATAAGTATGTTCCTAGGAAAGGATATCAAGTGTCAAATTTTCAACTTAAAGTGTACAACGAAGCCGTCAGATCCAAATAAAACAGTATGCATTAGTTTTTCAGGGAACTTCAAATTTATTATTTTGTAAATTCATTTCTTTGGCTGCTGTGGAATTTTTTTGCGGACATGTTATTTTCTGATATTCTTAGCGGAATGCAGCACTTACAGTTGCTCCAAAAAGTATTCGCACACTTGCTAATGTCCGAAAAGAACGTAAAAAACTCATATTATTAAATTTGCAATTGAAAGTATTGCAGCTCATATTTATTTACTACAGTACTATGCAACTATTGTAACACAAACATTTCATTTGATGCAAATAATAATTAAACAAAAAAAAACAAAATCTAAGAACTATCCCCTGTTTTGCACTCAAAAAGTATTTCGCATACGTCAAACTTTGAATGTAAATTTAATTAAATTTTATTATGGTTGCACTTGCATAAATTACTTTTACATCATTTAGTATTTAGTTGGCCCTCCTTTGAATAACAATTTTTAGTCTCTTTGGCATTGAATTGATCAGTTTTTTGTGTGGATTTTCGAGAAATTTGATCTAATAAAACGTTTTTTAAATCCTTTTTGTTCGAAATGTTTCGAGTTCGATTTTTTTTGTTGAAGATCATCCCATAAGTACTCAAAGGAGCTGATGTCCAGTGATTGGAGGTGGTGTTTTGATCCACTTTGACGTATAATAAAGCAGTCACAGTCTTGTGTTGAGATCTGATTGCTTGGAATCGTTGTCCTGGGTGAATTTAAAATTGTCCTTGATACCAATGTTTTCAGCACTTTGGTGAATATATTATTTTAAAGTGTATGTATACATTTTGTGGTCCATTACACTATCTATAATATGTAAGTCGCCCACCCCATTGGGGATCATGCAGCCCTAAACAAGCACGAAGCCCCCTCCATGTTTCACTGTGGACTGAATATTTTTCTCATCCAATTCCGTACTGTACTTCCTCCATACAATAGCATTTCCGTCAGACCCAGATATATTATATTTGCGCTCATCGCTGAATATAACTCTGTTCCGGAACTTAAGGATACAATTTTTATATTGTTTCGCGAAAATCAGACGCTGCTTTTTATTCACCTTGTTGATAAACGGTTTTTTTTTTGTTGGGGTTTCTTCCATGAAATCTTGCTTTTTACACATTCCTTCTTCCACTTAGTCAACGATTTTTGGAGCACTTATCATAGAATTTTTTCTCATTTTTCGAATAATGTCTTTCCTTTTCCTTAAGCGGTCCTTGCAGCATTTTTGATGACTTTCCTCTCAGCGAATCTCATCTCTCCAATTTTCCGCAGCGATTTACCTTGCTTATGCATATTTATTATTATTTTTCGCTCTAATTCGATTGTTTCCGCTTGTTTAGGACCCATTTCGATAACACTGATTTTATTTAGCTTTATTCAACTCAAAAATACAACTTCTGATACCTGTCGCATTTCAGTCGGCTTTACACAACGTCACTAATTAGCTCCCGTTACTTAAACTGCCATTATTACAAAGTTTTTCGTCGAAAAATAAGAGTGTGCAAAAACTTTTTGAGCGCAAAACAGGGGATAGTTCTTAAATTTTGTTTTTTTTTTTTTTTGTTAAATTATTATTTGCATCAAATGAAATGTTTGTGTTACTGTAGTAAATAAATATGTGCTTCAATACTTCCATTTGTAAATTTAATAATGTCAGTTTTTTACGTTCTTTTCGGAAACTAGCAAGTGTGCGAATACTTTTTGGAGTAAATGTAGATCTTTAGTACATACTATTCCAAAAACCAAGCATAAAATTTTACTGAAATATTAGTTCAATGTGATTTAATAAATTATCCATTGCGATTTCATACATTTCACTACAGAATCATTGGGCGGATATGAAATCTATTCAGCACAAGAGTTCTTGCTCAATTGCTGAAACTAAAGCAGGTTTAAGTGTTCTCTTTAATTAAAGCTGATGGAGTGAACTTCACTGTTTGAACTAGCACTACAGTCCTAAGCACTGATACTTAAGTACTGTATAGCACTAAGCTTCGTTGATCAGTGGGCAAAGGGCAATGTTTTCCACTTTATTGAACAACTTCTTCTTTAAATTCCCTCATCCCGTACTGGACTTTTCCTTTGCCTTCATAGTACTTCACTGAACATTAAGAAAAGTGTTCAAATTTTTATTTTCTCCCCTTTAATTCAAAGTTCTGTGTACGTATTCCTACGCAGCTCTGCATGTGAAAGCTATCAAACTACATACTTATAAACCATCATTAAACCTATCATAAATGAATTAATAAAAATCTTAACCAAACGTACCTATTAGAAAAAAATATTTATCCTACCAATACTTATCAAATAACGTTTACCTTTAGCGTATTACCGTGAATAAGATACAGCAGCAGTCGCATGGACTTCAAATTCCATTACATTATATTACTTATAGTCGCTCTAGAGTGTTCTTAATTATCCCATACTTGCATCAGCAGATTGTAATTACATATTTTTGGGCTAGTGATTTAACCTCATAAAAAGCTATTTTACTGTGACGTCAGTATCGTTGCTTGTTGACAATCAACAGATGGCAATGGCCACAATATACTTACAACCACACATGACGTTGCATTTATCGTGTATTTTCGAAAGCTGAGTCAAATATATCAATGAAATTGTGGTAGATGAACGCTGGTTATAATGAACGTCGTTCAATGACACTCTTCTCAGAGCAATAATCGAAAGTGAAAATACCGTCAAATCTGTAGTAGTTCGAAGGAATAACTGCACGTGAACTTAAGTGAACAGCAGATTATTTGGATAATTTTATATTTGAACGAAAATCGAGCTACCAATTTTTTTGCTTCTTTTCTTTTTAAATTTTAGATATAATCATTACCAGCCATTACTTAAATTTTAGTTAAGTACGTGTAGTCTAGTGGATAGAGTACTGACATTTAGTGTGTGAGGTCCCTGATTCGAATCCAGGTTCGAACGATAGACTGAGCTTTGACTTCACCTAGCTCTGAATAGGAGATCACAGTGTCATATTCGTATTACTTTATTAAAGTGGCGGTTGAAGTTTGTTAATTTAATATAAAATCGGAAAAAAGATTATTTGGAAATTTTTGATACGAACCTCCTGCAACGATACATCCCCAGATATTTCATCGTTTTTTCTTATGACATAAATGGATTTCGAATATTAGAAATTAGTGTAAATGTATTTGTTCTTTTCTATCTTCCAGATTGTTTGTTGTTAAAACACAGTGCCTTTCTAAAAAACATAAAATCCCCGCGGGCGTACCACAAGGCACTGTTCTCAGACCGAATTTGTATAATATTTACATGTCAAACATTGCTCAATTCCAGGATTGCAACATCGCAATGTATGCTGATGACACTGCACTATTCTCTAGTGATAATATCCCTGATCGTATTGTCCATAATCTCCAACAACAATTGCGTTTAATCAACGATTTTTGCAGCAAATGGAAGATCCAAATAAATGCTGGGATTTTTTTTACCAAAAAACGAGCCACGAGAAACTTGCCTAATCCACATATCCAAATTCTTGGCTCCCATGTATCATGGGCAAAGGATATTAAGTAACTAGGTGCTCACCTTGACTATAGACTCACGTTTATGCAACATACAGAATCAATACAGTCGAAGATCCTAAAAAGCATCCTGTCATCCTACCCTCTAATAAATAGAAAATCGAAGCTTTCTGTAGCCAACAAATTACTCATTGATAAATCTACCTTGCAACCTTTAATACTATTTTAATACTATATGGCTGTCCCGTTTGGAACAACTGTGGTTTGGCGCATAATCGTTAGTTGCAAATTTTGCAGAACAAATGTCTGAATATCATTTTTAATCCTCCGTTTTTCTTCTCCACTCACCGTCTTCACCAGCTGGCAAAATTAAAAACCGTTTTGAAATTCGCTGAACTTCTCCACAGAAAATTTTGCGATAGATGCCAAAATTCTAGCAATCCTTTGGTTGCATCACTTGTCTACAGATAATCCTTTAAGCTTATCTTAAGGGGGAAAATACATGTAACTGCTAATAAAAAATCGATTATTTTTTATTGCATCAAAATGTTTGAAATGCTCTTAAAATATACGAAAAAAAGTTTTGAAGCGATATTCGTATTAGTTCTCAAGTTATAGTCAGTTATAGGCAGCGCGGTGTTCCCCAGGTCGGTCGAGCTTTAGAACTTAAAACGCGTTTTTCTCAAAGTAGTACTTTTTCAACTTCCGTACAAAATATCTCAAAAAATATTGAACCGATCCGGCTCAAATTTATACCACATCTAAAAAACAGTATTATCTCCTCGTTGAAAAATAATTTGTTTATTAATGTTTAAAGCGTGATTTTTTTGAAAAATAATCGATTTTTTTGTTTAATCTAAAATTAATGTAAAATTTTTTTTTTTTTTATAAACTTTATTGGTTCACCTATGAATTATACATCTCATTAGCATATTTTTTTTCTCTGAACGTTGCAAGTTCTCCGGAAAAGGCGTTATGTTGTACGTTTTTGATGTTTTTGATGTGTTTTTTTCATTCGCTCGCCGCATCGCCGCCATTTTTTGTTTAAAAATTATTAAAAAAATATTTTCATTTACTGTAAGACATGTACTTTAAGGATTTGATATTAAAAATTTTCTGATTTTACATGTATTTCCCCCCTTAAGTTACATTTAGGTTAGTTTTACGGCTTTAGGTTTCAGGCTATTTTTCCCTAAAATACACTACTTAGCTCACCGTATATACACAATCTTATAGTATATGTTAGTTATCACAACTTAGATGTAAAAACTCTGTCGAAACTCTAAACTTAAGATATTGTTAGCACTAAATTACCAAATGCATCAATTATGCTATGATTATTATTGTTATTAAATATTCATTTATTTATTTATTCAAATCTCATTTAACAGAAAATCCAATTATAAAATGAGACACAAAAAATAACAAAAATCATTAATATAAAGCAAAACAAAGGAATAAAAATAATGAATAAAATAGAAGAAAAAGTAAAGAGAAAAATACACAATAAAAGTAACTAAGAGGCTACGTTAACATATCAATAACATGTTTTTTAAAAGATTGAAAAGACATGGACAAAGAACCAAACTCATGCTCATCATGGTTTCTAAATATCCTAGGTATTGGTGAGTTAAAAGACACAAGAAAACGCGCAAAGGGAGTGAGGAAAAGCGATTGAGTTCTAACCGGGCGATCAGACACACGTAACAAATGACACACGCGAATGTTGGAAGAGAGTAAGCCATGTAAAGCTTATAAAGAAGACATTCATCGAGGAATATTCTGCGGGTACTCAGCAAATGGAGATTTAAGAAAAGCAGACGGTCATCATAAGGACGATAAGCAACATTAAACTTGTACAAAAGGCAGCGAGTAAATTTACGCTGAACGGATTCAACAGCATTAGACAGGTACACGAAACGAGGAGACCACACTTGGGAGCAGTATTCAACAATGCTACGAACAAGAGAAATAAAAAGACGAACACATGTGCTGATATTGGCTGCAAAGGGAGAGCACCGCAGAACGAAGCCAGCTACTTTTGAAGACTTAGCAACAACAAAAGTATCATGCAGATCAAATTTTAACTTCGGATCAAAGATGATGCCAAGGTATTTATGTTGATCTACATGCTTCAAAAGACTATCACTCAAAAAATATTCATATCAAAGGAAATGGGATTAGGCTTATTGGAAAAAGACATCATGAAACACTTGGAAACATTAAAGGCAAGGGAGTTCGCAGAGCACCAATCAATTAAAACAAAAAGATCCAATTGTAACTTACAACAATCATTTTGAGAAGCGACAACACGGAAAATTTTAAGGTCATCAGCATACAACAGAAAGCCAGACTGAAAGTTGCAAGGAAGGTAATTGATAAACAATGTAGAAAGGAGGGGACCAAGGATGGAACCTTGGGGAACAAACAAAGGAAAGAAAGGGGAGGAAGAGCAACCATTAAACACAGCACGTCAGACGCGATCATGAATGTAGGAAGAAAGCCAAGATATAAGGGAACTGGAAACCAAAATTACAGATCTTATCCAACAGCACTAGGGCATGCAATCCCGAGATTTCGGGATCTCGGGATCCCGACCCATTTTGGACATTTTCGGGATCCCGAATTTTTTATCGAGACTCCTAAGATTTCGGGATTGATAAAATTCAGCCCATTTTGGGAATTAGAAAGCATGAAAACGGAGGCGGAAGCCAGTTGTATTAATGAATTACAACTGGCGTATGATTACATGCATAATATCCCACCAAAAAGTGTACACGAAATATCTTTTTCAGCAGTTGGATATATGTGCAGCAAAATCAGGTCTAGATTAAATTTTGAAACTCTTGACGAATTATGTTTATTAAGAGCATACTTTCAAAACGAATCAGCAGTTTGAACCAATCGATATTATTACTTATCACTTGTTTCATTGAAAAGCAATATTATTTTGTAATTAATATGTAAACAACTAAAAAAAATAATGTATTTTTATTATATTATCGTAACATCCGTTATGCTGATTAAATTTCAATTCGTTTTTAACTAATTTTATAACTAACTATCATGACCAAATAAAGAGCTTTATTAGACAAGAAGATAAGATGGAATTAGATCATAAGATTAATTTAGATGCAATTATAGATTAACGTCTTACTTGCTAGTATCCATGTACATATGTGCATTAATTTATCATTATAATGAACTTAGCTTCCGGTTTTATGTATATAAGCCAATATATCTGTTTAAATTCCCTTAATATAGTTCTTTTTTATAAAATCCCGAAATTGCTGGTCTATCTCGGGATCCCGAAAATTCTAATCCCGAATTTCGGGATCACCATTTCAATCTCGGGATTAATGCCCTAAACAGCACTGAGTGGTTCACCTTGTCAAATACATTCGCGAAGCCAGTGTAAATCACATCAGTTTGAAGACCATTGTCCAAAGTGCACGCGACGAAGTTGGAAGAATTCCACTAAATTCGTAGTCGTTGAACGTCCCTTGATGAAACCATGTTGCTCCATAGACAATAAGTGACTAAAAGCACCATGAATTCTTTCATGAACAATCCGCTCAAACAACTTCAGAAAGCAAGATAGGAGGGATATAGGACGGTAGTTGGCCACATTGCCAATGTCCCCCGATTTTAAAACCGGAAAAGCATTGGCAGCTTTCCAAGTAGCAGGAAAACCACCAACAGACAAACTCAAATTAAATAATATAGACAAGGGTACACATAAGGAAAATGCAAGAGACTTAACAAACACATTACGAATGCCATCAGGGCCGCTGCTTGCTGAGTGATCCAACGAGGATATTAGGACTTCCATCTCCAGAGGATTGGTTATCACAAAATTCTCATGAGAAAACACAGCCGCAGCAGACCTCCCTGAAGCAAAGTTAGGAGAGGAAAATGAAGAAGAATAGAACGTAGCAAATTTTTTGAGGGATAGAAGCCGAAGTTTCCTCAAGAAAAATAGTGTCAGAAAACCGGTTGCTAGTTTTTAGGGAACGGACATACGACCAGAAAAGCTTCGAATTATTTGAGGAAAGACTCGCTACAATAAGGGCGAAATGTCCACGTTTCGCTTCTTCAACAGTTCTTTTAGCCACTGCTCGCAGAGACCGATAACGCTGAAACGCCTCAACAGATGAACTAAGAAAAAATGCATTTCGGGCCTTATGTTTCTCGCGCAAAGATTTAGAAACTGCGACAGAAAACCAAGGACAAAGCACCCCGACGAGAACGAGACACAGGAGTAAATCTAGAAACAATGGAATTAAGAAGGGAGTAAAAAAAGAAACAGCATCATTTATTTCAAGCACACGTAAAAAAGAAAATACATGTACAACAACAATAATCATGACAACAAAAATCATATACAACCTATATCTTCTATTATTATCTCTGATTCAAGTAATATGCAGGAGCCTATAAATCTAATAAAAAATTCTATACCTTCGTATGGTATGATCTCATTATATCAATGATGTGTAGTCAAATTAAAAATTATTTTCCATAATCTAATCCTATCAATTACATACAATAAAAAAATAAAGCGTTTCAGTAGTAACAAAATCTTTATTGATTCTTCAAAAAAATAAAATAGACTTAATTAGTGTATACATAAACTTAATGCGTTAAATTTACAAAAATCGAAGTTTCTAATGTCTTTTGAGACGAATAACATTCTCACCGGCATTTGTCAACTATGTACGATTGGATATGGACGTTAGAAAAACATTTCACAGACCACTCTTTGGTTAGAAAAGCATTTCACAGACCACTCTTTGCAAACAAAATGTATGACACTTTCATCGCCAATCGTTAAAAATCTGCCAATTCAAATAAATGGGGAAATTCTTCTTTCATTTTTACCAAATAAAATCCATGTTTATAAAGTCATCCACAAAAAAAAACGATTTTTTTTAGTACACCGAGCAAAAGTAAATTATTTCCAACGGTTTTATAGTTGATACTTAACGAAATAACAAAGCGGAGCACAACCAATGCACTTTAATGTTCAATCATTTAATGCAATCTGCCAAGGAAATTCAATATAACTTAGTATGATTTTATGAGACGATCGAATCGTTTCTACAGTTTATACCATTCGTATACTACCAGTTTATACCATTCGTATACCACCATTTCGTGCACTATAGTAGAAATATAATTTCGTATGACACGATTCCATAATTTCAATACTGTCTACTATTAGTTAAAGATCGTACCTGCGTATTGTTAATAGTAGATACTATTGACATTATGGGATCATCCCATTAGATACACAATGTATGCTATTAATAATAAGAAATCGGTTGATAGTTTTGATCCTATTACATTTACGATCGAAATACTATTAATTCCATCCAATTTCTTAGAAATTCATTAGAAATGTTATCCTTTTGTTTTTATAAGACCATAATCATGTCTTCAATGGTACCACATTTTCTGAGTGAGCTTTGGCATTATCATAGAAAAAAGGGTCAATACATTATACTGTGTACAATACTATGTACAGTATTTATTTGAACTACATAAACGATTTCAGAGAAGAATTAATATAAAAATATTAATTTTACAAATGATTTAAATTTTAATCTATTGTAATTTCTCTTTCAGGTAAGTCGCAGAGTATTATCTTCACTCGTCAATAATCAAGGTACCGTTCTATCGAATAATTTTTCAAATCTTCGATTAGTATGCCAGATATGATAACTGAAAACTAAAGGTCAGATTTTTCTAATGTCTACGGTTATCAATTTGTAGCATATTCATGGTCTTTTCAATTTCATGATACAATCTGCTTCGGCAAAAACATGCAAAAGATGACAAAGTGATATACGGAAAACGGAAGGAGATATATTGCTTCAAGCATGCTCGCATATTCTTACTACATCCATTTAACATTGCAAAGCGTCTGAATACGAAAACATTTAACTGAGCATAAATGTCATATATGTGACCGTTAAGATAATTGATCACTTGAATCGTATTAAATCCCGACTTGAAAGATTGTTGTGTACGTTTAATGTCCTAAATGCACAAATGTAATAGCTATGCGTCACATTGTTCAATAGATTGCTTTTATCTGAACATTAGATTTAGATAAAAGTAATTTTTAGTTTGTGTTGATGTATTTTGATGTGAGTAAAATTTTCGTCAGACAGAAGCGGAGCTCTCAGAGGAAAGTGTCAAATAAATTAGAATTTTTAAAATGATGAAGACAAAATTTTATACGATATATTAAGTCCTGCAACATTGAATCATTGTGTATTCCATAAAAATCCTAATGCTGAAATGTGCAGAGGATGTTTTGCTGCTAAAAAAAACCTGAAAACCCTGTATTCTTAAAAATATCTTCAGCGCTACCGGTATTCGACATGCGACACCTAATTTTTAAAATTAAGTAATACCATAACAGCCCTTGTTAGCTCTGGGGTTTGAAGCTGATCGAGCATTCATCACAAGTTCATAATCAATGAGAATACAACTGTGGTGTGATTAGTTTCACTATTCACTTTACCTCACTTTACCCTTTACCTATTCAGAGCTAGAAGAACTCAAAGCTCGGTGTGCGGTCCTTCATCCGAACCTGGATTCGAACCAGGGACCTCACACACAAAAAGCTAATGCTACCAAAACTGCGTGGGGAAATGAAGTGGAGATGATGGGGATCGATAATATCAATGCACATGTTGCGTCAAACGTTGCATGAAGCTAGACTACAAAGAACAACACCCGCGAAAAAGCCTCTTCTCACCAAAAAAATGAAGCATGTTCGTCTCAATTGTACTAAGAATCATATAAATTGGACAGATGATAACTGAAGAAAAGTTCACAAGTCGAATTGATGCAAGTTAATTATCTGTCGGTCCAACGAAATACAGCTTGTTCGGCGTAAACGTGAGGAACTATTTTCTTAACGCTGCGCACTTCCGACGAAGAGAATATGTGAAGCTCAGATGATATGATGCTGTTTCGCTTACTATAGACGGGACGACTACATGTTATTAACCTTTTAAATGGTTCGGACGAAATTTTTCAGCATGATGGGGATACAAACCTATTAGGCATGACGTCATTTTTCTTCCTGGAAGTTGTCAGCCATAATGAAGCACGAAGAACATTCGCGCGAACATTCCACCTCATCACATACATATTTTCGTGCATCGTCTTCACGCAGCGAAATCTTGCCAAACATTTGCACGTCCCCAGTCCCTAAAAATTGTATACCATAGTTAATAGGTTGATGGAGAAGCATATAAAAACATATAAAAACACTAGAAGAACACCTACAACAGAAACGAAACATCATATCTGAAGGGGATTTAGCGCGTTTTCTTCATCGTAGCATAATTTGTGATGAAAAATGTATCCATTACGCACTGAGAAAACACATGGCGCCAGACGCCATAATTTATAGACTTCTGGCGTCATGTGCATAGTCGATTTAGGGATTGTGATCAAATATAGCGCCACACGCTATAATACATGGCGAAAAGTACATAGGCCTACACGCCATGTACTATAGTCTTCCACGCCATGTACTATAGTCCTCCACGCCATGTACATGGCGTTTCGGACTATATTACATGGCGTGGAGGACTATAGCACATGGCGTGGAGAACTTTAGTGCATGGCGTGGAGAGCTATAACACATGGCGTGGAGGACTATACTGTATGGCGTGGAGGACTATACTGTATGGCGTGGAGGACTATACTGTATGGCGTGGAGGACTATACTGTATGGCGTGGAGGACTATACTGTATGGCGTGGAGGACTATACTGTATGGCGTGGAGGACTATACTGCATGGCGTGGAGGACTATAGTACATGGCGTGGAGAACTATAGTACATGGCGTGGAGGACTATACTGCCCTACTAAGCCCAAAAGCGGTATCTCAAAAAATATCGAAAATCTGATTTTTATAGCACTAAAAAGCTTAAAACAATGCGCATCTAATGAACTAAGCCTTTTAATGGTATCTTATTTTAAACATATGGAAAACACCTTAAGAATATTTTCTAAATCTAAGTACCCGATGTATCCATGATTCATATACTGCTCACCGAGAAAAGTGGAGTAAGGAGAATCCTCCACCAGCTCCAAACAAACCCAGTTCCTCGTCGCTTATCTCAGTTTTACCTTAAATTACTAAAAAATTAGAGGTATATCAATATTACTACTTTTACAAAACTTCAATTATCTCGAAAATCGCTTTCATTAAGATACCGCTTTTGCGCTTAGTAGGGCAGTATAGTACATGGCGTGGAGGACTATAGTACATTGAAGAAGCAAATCAGTCAAAACAGTGCTACTTACCATAAATGAGCACACGGAGAAGTCACTTGCTTGCAACAAACAGACGCTGGCTGCTTTTAGAGTCACCGAAGGAGCCATTCAATAATATGTGCCCTTAGCCGATTGAGAATGTTCTCGATCTATCGACGATACTCCAGTATCACTTGCTGACATTTATAGATCCCCTCACACAGTATGGCTGCGAGTTATAATTGTAGTGCCATGAGCCATATTACATCGCTCATGGCACTATGTAATATGGCGTGTGGGGCCATAATTTCTGCGCCTTGTAATTATGGCGCTGGGAGCTATACTGCATGGCTCAGGGTACTATGTACATAGCGTGTGGCACCATAAATGCTGCGCCATGTAACATGGGACCACGCGCTATGTAGATTCTGAGATTATGGCGCTGGGAGCGACATTGCATGGTTCAGAGTACTATGTACATGGCGTATGGGACCATAAATAATGCGCTATGTTACATGGCTCTGGGCGCTATGTGGATTTTTTTCAGTGCGGTAACCCTAAACATAAGAAAAACCCCTAGCGCATCAGAACCGCTAAAAACACTAATGTTCGAAGAACAGTAGAGGATTTAAATACTTAAGGACACCCTAAGCCAATTTAATTTCGATGACTTCATCGAAAGTTACAGCGATAGAAAGGTGTGTCCAAAAAAAGTCCAGACATGATTTATTTTCATTGCAAATGCTCGCGATGTGAATACTTTATGTAAACATTTATTGGTACGAAAATAACAAAAACGTTTCGTGCTGGCAGCCCTTTGCTAACACCGAAATGTCACTTTTGCCTCAGGTTGAAGTCAACATGCTCTGTAAATTTCGTATTGGTCCGATGACTGCAATGGAAGTTATAGAGATATAAAAGAAATTTAGGGCTGCCATCCATAAACGTTTTCAAATTTTCTAGATCGTAATATTTGGTGTTTATTTTCACTACAAGATCACTATGATTTGAAAATTTTAAGATAAAACCGCTTACTAAAGATTTGGAATTTTTTTTCATAGTAGCTGGCAACCCTATCATTTTTTCCCCAACTAGATTTCTGCTGAGTATTGTCTACAAGAAGTTCAATTTGCCATATGAATTTCGTTATAATACCATGACTGCACTGGATGCTATAGGGCAAAGAGCTTTATTTTCCTGAGCAAATTTTCAAAATCTAAAACACTTAAATCACCATCACTGGCAGCTCAAACCGAATTTTTCAACCAAATTTCTATCAAACGTGGTTCAAAATCGGATTCAGCTACTGTGTGAATTTCGTCAAAATTTGTTCACAATCAGAATTTATAGGGCCAAAAGCAGTTATTTTTCTTAGTGATTTTTCAATATGACACCACTGGCACAGAATTGCCGAAATTTCAAAATTGCTTCTATCAGACCTGGTCCTACTTAAGGGGTTACATAGGTCTTGAAGGAAAACAAAAACAACTTTTTCAAAAAATTGTATTTTAAAAACCGAAAATCTATTTTATTTGAAATTTACACATAGAAAGTTTAGCATTTCTAGAAATCTTAAAAACATTTTCAGATAAAAATATTGAAAATTGTCGATTTTCCTGCAATTTTCATCGTTCAGCCTTTTTTTTGCGGCAAGCAGAATATTTCGATGCAGGTTCATCTGAAATCAAAAATTCAAAAATTGATCAATAATATTGACCGTCTAGGAGGTGCTTGAGGTGCAATAGTACCAGCTATCTATGCGCATTTGAGCCTATTTTTGAAAAAATAACGCAAATCACAATAGAGCTATAATCTAAATAATAGTTGAATATGTTTGATATAAAAGTGACACCGAATCCGTTATAAAAATCGATGACATCGAAGACGGCAAAGATCTAACATATTTACTCTGCATTATTTTGAATAAATTGAAATTTTGTTTACGATGTAAATATGTATTGCACAGTTGCTACATATGTACATTTGCGAACACAGTTTTGATTTACATACTTAATCATCAACGATAAAACTTGCATAAGTTCACCCATCTATGAAACCCTTAAACGGAAGAAAAGGTATTAACAGAGAAACTAAGTAAATTTCAATTTGAAGGTTTTTCGTTGCGTTTTACTGTTCAAGTGACCTGTGCAACAATACAACTTCACGGCTATTCACAACGCTACATCTTACCGAAGCACATATTAAATCTTAGAGTCCACAGAATATCGTGTAGATTTAATTAAAATATTCCATTCACCCCGATAATACGATTCGTATGGGTTTGGAATGTATCTTGCGAAATCCGATTACAATGCTCTACCCTTCCTATCTTAATTTTTTTTTTGTCAATTCGCATCGAAGAATCCTAAGATTTATTATGAAGCAGCTGTGTTATAAACCGGTCCTATTTTTATTATTCTCCTTTATCTATTGCTTTAACTCGAGCTGTGTGATTCGAAATTCGAATTCGTATTTTCTGGGAACTAGAACTAACCGGAAATCTAATTCAAAAGCTACAACAAAACACAAAAAATCAACGCACAGTATTTAAAAGCAGCATCAACTGCAACTAGCGAAGCATCAAATGTGGCAAGGGATAATTCTCGTAGCATTTTGCGGATTGGTAATGTTCCCGTTGTGTCTTAAGCAATGTGTGCACATTTCGAGGTGTATTCTCAACAGGTTTTGGTTCATGGGAAAATGTTAGTTTTTGCAGCAAATAATGTATTTTAAACGATTTGCATACTTTCGTTTTCGAACAGGTTACAGTGTGATACGAGCGTATTCATATAAAAAAAGGGCATTATAAATCGATGTTGTGTACAAATATTTTTATTGGTGAGGCTACTTAGACTTGTATGATATTGCATTATATGAGAAAATACGTTATATTTGAGCTAACCGTGAAAATTGTGTTTTTTTTATTTAAAAAACAATTTGCGCAGTCCTTTTTCGTTACTGTCAATTGGCGGGCGAATATTCAACTGCCAGTTACTGCGAAATTCAACTTATTTGGCTGTATTATACATAATATTTAATGCATTTTGAATGTCATGGGGTTAAAATAACCTCAGGAGGGGAAGATTTTGATTTTGCTCTTGCAGTCATAACTGAAATTAGTTGTAGCTCGTCCTAAGCATTCACATACAGATCTTTTTCTACCGGTTACATTGATTTTTTGTTGAATATGCAGATAACTGGCTTAAAATAAGGCATTTTGTGTTCAGGACCTGTTGCAAGCTACAGAAACCAGCTCGTGTATTCCACCAACGGTGAATCACGTAGGCTGGTGTGAAGTAGCCAGGATAGCAGCGTGTTAAGATTAACGCTCGGCCGACTTCTACATACAAGCAGGCATTGAAGTGGTGAATTGGGGGATCTTCGAACTCGGGAAATTAAGGGTGGAGACGGAGGACGAAATCTCCAGTCGCCCTGGATGATGCAGGATATGAATTGCCTACTTCAATTCTGATCCATAAGAAATTCTGGAGATATTCGAGTTCTTGGAGAATCCTTAATTTGAAACTTAAATTCAATTTTGATTGATACTTCAAATTAATTTTCAGCATTCAGAATCAAAAATAGCTTCTTTAATCCTTCTTTTTTCAAAGCCAGAGGAGCTTATTTTGAGTCAAGAATCCTGGGCTGCAAGCAACCGAGTTTACGGGCTACGGAGCAATGGATGTGGGCAGATAATATCCGATGGCCTGGAAAGACTACCAGTCTCTTTTCTTGCTAAAAATAGAAATTTCTGTTGCAAAAGAGTGATTGGCTTGAATTGGGGCTAGCTGCCTCGCATTGTTGCATGCTGTGGTTGAGTCGATACTACTAGAAGGGATAACTTTCTGGTGGCGCGCTGCTCTTAAACCTGTGTAAAAACTGATGTTGAATGAGTGTGAAGGCTGGCGGCACTTTTGGTGACAGCAACCTATTTTTGCTGCTGTGAAACTTTATTGCATTTTGTCATGAAATAAAACGCTGAGGTGACGATCCGGTAAAAAATCGGATTCAGCTTGGGCACCTAGACATAAAAGTAAACGAAGTAGCTGTGCCGCCGACGAGCTAGTAAGGGTTGATGCTTTGCTCTCAGAAGTCTCAAGCTCCTCCTCTGTTGGAGCATCGATGTCATCGGTCAAACCGTCAGGCATAGATCCCTTGAAGAAGGCTAGCAGTCTGCACGTTTTAAAAAAAGTCCTGATTCTTCATGAATGCAGATTGAACTATGCAGCTGTTCGTTCAGCCCACAGTATTATTCGCTGCGCTCTCATGGTTGGACATTGGGTTGAAGGATTTCTTTCGTACTTTGGCTCAGAGGAAGAGGAAGAATGATCATTTATGAGTGTTCGGCTGTGTCGTGAAAAAGAATGGCTTCCCTTAAGGAATCTTTTTTCTCAGATCTGACTAAACCATACTAGATTGACTTAAATGGGATCGTGCAGTTTATTAAAGGAACCAAATAGTTTCCCGAGTACAATGGCAGAGGGAGAACAGTATCCGTAGTATTACAACGGATTTCTACTGAGCGTTTGTGTTTCTTTTGGCAGGAGCTCCTTCAATCGACTGCCACTCAGCCAAGTCTAATTATAAATTCGATGGATTGTTCTCACTGGCAAAAAGGGATTATAAAACATTTTAATCTATTCCGTAGAGCATATGAATCCTATGGTAGTTTGTAGGAAAAAACCCTTTATAAGAATAAAATCATCCATCGCACTTTGTCCATTTTTCCGGTTGCGGAATTATTATTGGCACTGTTGATTTCGTCGCGGCTGTGTCCTTTTTTTGTCTGGGCTTGAGCATCCGGTTTGCTCACATGTTTGCTGCTTTGCCAAGACCACAGGTGTTGGCTTTTTTGGTGTTGGCAAGGCAGGGAACTCTCTCTCAAAATGTTTGCCCGCTGAAGTCTCTGCCTCCATTGGTGAACTTTCACTCTCTCTCTCTCTGGGTTTTATTGCGGTGCTTGTAGGGCCCTCTTTTCGTTTCGTTTCTATGGTACTGTCGATGGTGGCAAGCTATTTACTCCCAACAGTTGGTGCATCAGCTTCTGGTTTTGTCGAAAGATTTCGACGTTCTGTTTACTTTGTTCTGCCAGTTCTTTCTGGCTCTCTTTGAGCTGTTGCAGGATTTTCTCCATCCGCTGATTAATTTGACTTATCTGAGCCCTAAGCACAGATATGGTATTGTCTTTTCCTCTTAGTGATTCCTCCTCTTCATCCTCACTTGAGTCGCTGTCGGAGTCCACGTCCGGTTCGCAAGCCTTGTTGTCAGAGACTTGCTCCGAGTGGTCGCTTCCTTTCATCTTGGTTGATAAGGAGCTCAGTCCAATCTGTTTGGACTTAACAATTAAAACAGTAAATCGAAATCGTGTTATTCAAACAAGACAAAAATAGAACAGGTCAAAACAAGTAATCTTGCGCCGCGCCGTAGCATAGCGCCAAGCCAAATGGTGTTGGCATTGTAAAGCGGCAGCGCCAACACCATTGATAGCGAAGTGCGTTACTGAGCTACTAATACCGAAGTGCGTTACTGCGCTACTGATACCGACAACCGGTAGCAGCGCAGTAGTGTCATGGCTAGTGCTTCAACGCAATTGCGCGGCGCAGCGCTGCGTTACCCATGTCTAATACCTGCCATGTGCCATAAGTGTTATAAAAAAATACTGATGAAGCATTGAGTAAAAAAGCAAAAACTATTCACGAAAAAAAGATTCTACTTTTGAAATATTGCATCGAAAAATAAATTTCCCATAATCACGTATAATTTGAATGTTATTTATGTAGGTACCTACCTACTACCAAATCAATTCTTCCATAAAGTAAATGAGCATTCTCCAAATTCAACTTACAAGTGCAGAGCAATTCATTTGATCACAAGCCTTGTTGCCAAATTTGAATGAGTCATTTGTAAGAAACAGGTTGTGTATAGATATAGACAAAACACAACTTGACTATTGATAATCATATTATAAAATAAAATAAGCACGTACTACTTAAGAACTAAGCATTAACACTTTCCGTATTCAGTGGAAATGCTGATGAGTCAATACGCCCTCATCTAATGCATTGTCGCCCTACAAAAATGAGTACACAGCCAATATCCAACACGTAGATACCTACCAAAGACTTGAATTTGCAATTTAGATTCGTTCATTGTTTGTTCCAGCATTGTTATTTTTGATGAGCGAAAAGAACTGATACCACTAATGCCTTGGATTATGCTCATACTGTGTGCAGATAGCCTTGAGTTAATTTTTCGTAGTTTCACATTAAACTTGAAAACATAACGCACTCGCAGTAGCGTTCATTCATTTTGCCGAATCAAGCAGTATTAACGTTTCATTCTTCCACACATTTACCTTGTTTGTCGTCTTACTGGAGCGTCAAAATTAAAACGACACCCGTTTATGTACGTGGCTAAGTTTGTGTATCAAAATAACAAAGCACTAGTATAACTTTAAAAACGGCAGCAACTTTTGCTCTTGTTGTTTTTTAATTGCTCATATGGCAGCGTGTCAAAATAAATAAATGTTTTCAAAACAAAAAAAAAACGTTTCTTGTGTTGAAATGATTGCATGTGCAAAAATTATCAGTCTTTACGTATTTAAATAACACGAAGTTAAAGTAGTTTTTTCGTAGATACACTTTTACGAACGACACGTCACAATTAAATATTTCAAATAAAGCTTATTGGGAGCTTCAACTCATCTTAGGTGCACACCATTTTTTTTCAACTATTATTATTTATTTCAATTGCGGTTTGTCCTTTTATTTATTTAAACTTATTAATACGGTAGCTGAACATCGGAAACGGAACGAATATCTCTCTCTCTCTCTCCATTATAAACCATAAATATGTATGGAGTGCAATGTTGCCAATCGGAGAAAAAAGAAATTCTATAGATTTCGATGAAAATTTCCCTAGATTTTTTTTTTTTTTTGGTATTTGTATTTATGTACGTATTATTTATGTACGTATTATACTATCTAGAAAAATGTCCAAACCTGTGAAACTATTAAATCAAAGTTCTGATAAATTCGGATTAACCCACAACATACACAATTTCTCTTCTGGTTAAGCACGCATCCGCAAATGCAATCATTTAACTGATATCCGAATATCTCCGTACTCTGAAAAGTATCATCGCAAACCTGAAAATTGGGACTTCCTGTATATTTAGTTAATGTGGTAAATATACATATGTTTGAAAAAAAAATTCCTAGTTTTTCCGGGTGGATGTAAAAATTACCTAAATTTAGGAAAAAATTCCTAGGACTGGCATCTCTAATGGAGTGTAGGTTAACTGTCCCCTCCTTGAAATATAGAAAATTTTGCACGCGATGAAAACGCCGCACATTTATGAATGATCGCCAACATATTGACTGTAGTGTAAGATGTGCACCAGTCTGAGCCCCACAAACATTTTTTCACGAGTCTTGACGAAAATTACAGAAATATGCTTTTATACTCATCCTTTGTTGTTTTCAGACATGCAAGTGAAAAGATTTCCAATGTTCTCTTAAAATTCGAACTAGTGCAAAACACCGACGAGACGAAGTTTGTTTTTTCTTTAAACTATGAGGCACTTGAATAATACGAGTGGCATTGTTGTAAACATGCAATAACTACTGTTTAGATATTTGTTAGAAATGTTATCATTTACAATTGAAAACAGCTGCAAGGACTTTGTTGCTTAATCGTTTTCGCTTTACATTGGATTTTGCTCGTGAAAACAAGGATGTAAGCATAAGTGCATAAGAAAATTTCCTGCCTCTTGACGCAAGATAATAAAAACGACTATTTTGTATAACAATGCAAGCTAGATACTTTTTATGAGCTTAGTAATTTTCTTGAGTTTATTTCCAACCCAGACGTTAATTCACCTATGTTATTAGACAAATTAATGATTCCTTCTATTCTTCTACTAATGTGGCATCAACTTGAGATATGTGCTAATTATCACAAAACAGACACTTGTCTCATTCGCAACGATAAGAATGATGTTCGGAAGTGTGGTTATTGCAGAAGAGACTTCGCCTACGCTTACGAATCGTCCAGTAAGGAAAAATCACAACTCGCCACTCTTCAACTTAAGTCGAGGCAAAAATCGAACATTCATAACGAAACCTCTCGTTTAATATTTTCAGCAGGAAACTATCCGTTAATGCAGAATCAACCACCAATTAAAATTCACCTTATTGAAAATTGAATCAATTATAACCAGTAAAACAAGGATCAGTCATCGTCTGTGATCGCAAAGCCTACTAAGGCACTTTTCATGCTGCTTCATTGGCTACCAACCAATCTACTGATCTTGCAGCAAGCTAGTCTTGCTGCTGTGAGACTGAATTGCATCTCGGCATAGAATAGAACAGAAGTCGGCCATGCGAGGATTTTTGCCGAGGGAGTTCCCGCTCCAGCGGGTGTGGACTACATCGCTCCGCAATGCCTACTAGATTTGGTGTTCACAACTCGCATTCCTGGTAGGGATGAGCGGCATGATGGCGTCACCCTCGAAAGTGGGCTTATCCATGTGTACCATACACTGACGGCTCAAAGCTTAACAATAGAGTCGAGTGTGGTGTATACTCGGATGGGCTGAATCTCAAGCTGTCCCTCCGTCTACCAGACCACTATAGTGTCTTTCAGGCAGAAGTTGCGGCTATTTTTCAGGCTATCGACTGGCTTCTGTGTAATCGAATATTCGGGGTCAATATTGGTATTTTCACAGATAGCCAAGCGGCTATTAAGTCCCTTGCTGGTCCTTGTACAGTGTCCATCATTGTTGCTGAATTCCGTGCACCACTTCGGGAGATATCGAGGCATTCGGTAGTTCAATTGATCTGGGTACCTGGACATAGGGGTTTTCAGGGCAACTGCGAGGCCGCTCCTCTACCTTGCTCCTCAATAGGAATACCGATGACATCGGTGAAATTGGCCATCAGGCAAAAATATCTTGAGGACGCTAGGAAAAAAAAATCATCCTGTGCGATAGCAAGGCAGTCCTGGATATCCATGGATGCGCATCGCACCAGGCAGCTTTTCGGCTTAACTCGAAGCGCTCTGCGATGAACTGTCGGCGTTCTAACTGGCTACTGACTCATAGGGCGGCAAGCGAAACGATTGGGCGTAGAGCTTAACGATTTCAGTCGGAATTGTGGCTCTGAGGACGAGGAGGAATCCGTCGTCCATCTCATGTGCCAGTACCCGGATTTGGCAAGGAGAAGGTTTTTGGCACTTGGTGCACCCTTTCTCTCAAACCTGACGGAACTGCCCCTGGTCAATTTAAAGGCGATAGTCCGGTTTGTCAAAGGAAGCAGATGGTTTCCTGATTTTAGTGAGTAGGAGAGAGCCACTAATTTATTATGGCATCACAATGGGCCTCTCTTGTGCCTATGTTTGTCGGTCGTCAGGTCTCCGTGGATCGGAAGCCATTTCGACCTAACCTAACCTACAACATTGGAATTTCCAGGTCAAGGAAATTGTACAAAAAAATTTTGACCAACAATGATGGATGATGAGTCATATTTTAAATATAACTTTTCAATGTTATCTGCACCACAGTATCACTCAACAGCAAATAATTAGAATGTGAGTGATTGAATGTAAACACTGGCTGCGAAAAAATTCGGGCCCAAGGTGTTAGTTTAACCAGGCATATGTCAATATGGAAAGAGAGCTCAGTCGTTTTTCACACAAAGGACAATCAGTAAATTGGACGTGACAGAATGTCTGCAAAAAAGACTATTGCAAGTTTTAAATTACCATGGTGGGTCTGCATTATTTGGGCCTGATTTAGCTACGGCTCATTACGCTCAACGAACAATAAAATGGTATAAGGACAACAATGTAGATTTTGTTGAAAAACTTTTGAATCCACCGTTAAAAGAATATTTAAAAAAGATGGTAAAGCTGCCAAATCACACCAAAATCTTTCGATTTTGTAGACGAATGCAAATGATACGGTCCACGAAACGATTGTGCAAAACATTGAGCTGACAGCAGAAAAAAATTTAAAAGTACACTAATTGTTAATCTTAGATGTAAATATAGGAAAAAAGAATATATCTGTTACTGCCTCTTTTCAAACGAAATTCAATAGTGCGAAATATTCTGGGACAGCCCTTAATCGCTGGCTGCCAAAACAAAGTAATGATTTTTTTTGAGTGATATTAATAAAATAGGACGGTTAAAAACGTAATTTTTGAAATAACTGAAATCCTCGACTCCTCTTGGGTTTTCCATTGATTTGTCTATTGATCTTCACAACTAAGGTATGAATGATACACACAGATAACTGACGGATTTGGCCGACGAATCTCGTCAACATTTCCGTAGATCTCAAATACACTCTACCTTTATTACCTCAGACGCTGCAACTCTGTTCAACATTAATACCCGCTCATCTTTAACTATTTGCTTTGATATTTTTATTATCTCCCCTCCTGAACTAGACGCTACATTATATCCCTACTGTCAGCAGACAGTATTCCATGTGCTTATTAATGATCTATTCTCATCTCTAGGTGTTCGTCTTTCCATTTTTTTCAAGCCTACGCATCGCTGCTGCTACGCATCGCTGTTTGGAAAGTTGCTAATGTTTTCCCAATCTTAATATCGGAGAGTGTGAAAAATGTCCCCAAATAACACACTATGTAGCTTCTTTCCGTTTTCTGAAATTGCTTGAACTAACCATCCGAAACAAGCCCTCTCCGGGGAGCAATACATTGAGTCCCACATCATTCATATTTACCTGTGGAAGTGTAAAACACTATCATTATCTTTTGCACGAAAATTAAGCTCTTCTGTTTGAAAAAGAAATAGTATACTCAGCAGTATCTGTGAAGGACTTATGGTTACTTACCAACCGTTGCTTGGTTTAAGTTAATACAAAATATTTGGTACCGAACACTGGAGCTATTTTATCTCAAAAAGTTTGGCATTGAAAGGGTTGACGGCCACTCCACAACAACCAACTTGATCGACTTTGTCAATTACTCTGCCAATCACAAAATTTCATTCGCGTTACGATGAACGTCAGTAAAATATGTTCAAATTCTGATTTTCTGCGGGCGGCAACCCTAAATATCTACTGCTCAAAGTGCATACCTGGCTGATGTGACCACTTGCAGTGAGATATCATTAATTTTTAATATTTACGTTAGTTGATAAATATTTCAATTTAATTTAAATGTGAATGATACATTACATTTAAAGTTCCTGAACTCTATTTTGCGCACGAAATCTTCAAATTCATTCTACACCTATAACTTCCAACGTTGTCAATGGAACGACACAAAGTTCAAAGCAATGTAGGTTTCCAAATGGAGCAAGCCTAATCGGCTTTAGGTGGTCGTGACTTGGCCATTTGGTCACCTTTGTACTGAGAAATACAACCATTAAATTTATAACAACAACTTTGGTAGAACATGCACTCCATATGTACACATTTAATTTACTTTACTCTAAAAATAAACATTTGTAATACAAATTTTGTATCAATATCTATGCGCCAGAGTTTTTCTGTAATATTTTCGATAACATTTTTACATAATTTCTTCATGCGTTTGTAGTTTTTTTTCGAAAAAAAAAAACAGGCAAAAGCATCATAATTCCTAGCTATCTTTCTATCTCACAATCCTGCTTGATAATGCGTTTCTATAAATGGGCTGCAATTCATACTATGACTGACAGATTGATTTATTTCATACTTTCACTGACGACTACCTTTTCTTCCCACGGATGATGCGATTTATCTTATTCATGCAATAAGATTTTTTTTTCTACAAAGTCAATAACGCTATGTCAAAGTCCTTTGCTTTACTTATTCAGTTTTCAAGGATTCAGTGGATTTTTTTAAATATTATGTACGAAAATCGCTGCTGTTCTTCTCTCTTGCTGTAAGAGTCCAATTTAGTGGTTGCTCGAGGAATCACAACGACTTCTTTCAATGTCGTCCTCAAACGGCTGTCATAATTTTTGTAAGTGCTGACTTGACAACTCAGTGTCACATGATAAAACGTAAAAAAAACGAATAGAATGAATGCTTTAATGGTAAAAAAACAGAAGAAATGTAATTTACTAATGTTCGAAGAAAAGATTAGTATTAAAATCACTTTGGCTAAAAATTATCCCTTTTACGCCGGCGGCCATTTTAGTGATATTTTAAATACATCTATTACTCTGTCAACAAATAACTTTTGCAAAAATAAAGTTTATAGAATAAATTTATAACATGTTCTTAATGTGAATATGATAATATTTTTGAAATTTTTAACCCTATGTGTGCGCTAGGCGCCTAAAATGGTAAAATTTGAAAATTTTTGAATAGCGATTACTTTTGACCAGATTATCAGATCATTATGAAACTTAAAGGACATATTGAAATTACTATAGTATACTCGTGTAGTTATGAACGTGCTGGCAACCCTGCAGCTACGGCAGGCATTAAAAGTGAAAACTTTCAAAAAATATCGTCTTTTACAGTGAAAACCAACTCAAATAGAAATGCTATGCTTTGTCTATAAAATCAAAGCAAAACTTTTGAAATTTCACATCGGAAAAGAACGGCAACACTCCTCCTATTTATCTATATTTTAAGCAACAAAAATTTATGTTCACGAGAACTCACGACCCAATTATCAGATACAGTTGAAATTCACAGAATGTATTGGTATTAAGTAGGACTAGGCCTGATAGAAGCGATTTAAGAATGCGGGCAACTCACAACGACTATCGTAGTTTCTTCGTCTATGTCAGTGGTGCCATCTTGAAAAATTATAAAGAAAAAAAACTGCTTTTTGCTATATGAATTTTGATTCAGTCACCAGATTTGCATGAAATTGACGCAGTAGCTGAACATTACTTTAAGCCGTGTTTGGTAGAATTTGGTTGAAAAATTCAGTTGGTGCTGCCAGCTATGGTAGTTTTGGTGTCTTGGGTTTTGAAAATTCGCTCAAGAAAATAAAGCTTTTTGCCCTATAACTTCCAGTGCTGTCATGAAATCAAAACGAATTTCATATGATAAATGGAACTTTTTATAGGCACTATTCAGAAAGAATCTGGTTAAAAAACCATAATAGAGCTGCCAACTTTTGTTGGTTTTGTATTTATTTGCAATATTAATAATATTATAATATTAAGCGATTGTATCGTAAAATTTTGCAACGGTAATGATCTTGTAGTGACAATAAACAACAAATATTAAGTTTTCGAAAATTTGAAAACTTTTGCGACTAGTAACCCTAAATTTTTTTGTACTCCTATAACTTCCAATGCAGCCATCGGATCAACACGAAATTCGCAGGGTAGGTTGATTTCAATGTGAGGCAGGTGTGATATATTTTGATGCTAGCAAAGGGTTGCCAGCGCGAGGTGTTTTTTGCTATTTTCATTAAGTATTCATATTGCGAACATTTACAATGAAAATAAGTTACCAATGTTGAAATATACTAAGTTCTAGAAATTTCCCGGTCCCAAACATCTTTCGTTTTTTTGATCCCAAACATCTTTCTATCCCTGTTACTTTCGACGAAATCTTCGGATAAAATCGAGATCGATAGAGTTATTGGATTTTGACGTGAGGCAGTTGTGGAAGACTTTTAGTTGCAAGCACTAGCATTTTCTTTGTTTATGTTATGTTATGTTGCTTTCAAAGTTTTGCAGTGTTTGGCTTTCCTTAATCTTGAAATTCATGCAAGTGGTAGTCTTGAAATCCTTTCCACCCTATGGGTTTAAATGCATTGTTAAGTTCAAAGTGATTTTGCACTTGAAACAGGTTGGAGCACGTGTGGTAGAATATTGCACTTAAAATCTGCACGATTCTTCTGTTGTTCATCGAACATTAGTATTTCTAGCGGTTTAGGTGCGCTAGAGTTATTTTTATTTGATTGTGGGTTTCTAGGCGCAACATTTAGTAAAATATGGTTCTCGTAATTTAGATTCAAAGTGCCATGTCTCGTTTCCGCTCTTTTGACGCTGATATTTTAAAAAATAGCTGAAGCAATCGTCAATTGCTACCAACCATCGCAAGTAGAAAACAATTATTTTGTTAGTATGGAGTTTTAGAGTCACTCAGTGGCAAAATAGTCTTCTTTCTGCTCTCGTGAAATTTTCTTAACCTTCGACGTATTACGTGAAAATAATGTATATTATTTTAGTTTAAAAAAAAGCACAAAAACATAAACTGCACAGTACTTTCTCAACACTGTCAATTGTCAGACCAATATTGAACCGCCAACTACTGTGAAATTCAACTTATTTGGCTGTGCTATATAGGAACGTAATATTTAACGCATTTTGAAGGTGTTAAAATAACCCCGCGTTGTATGTCTAATGTTAATCTTTAACTGCTTGTGCTGATATATGTACATACACTGCAAAGTTGTAAACTTATATTGTGCCTTTACTTAAAAGATAAGTTAATTTGATTAATTCATAATTTTGTGCACAACATATCTACATTATCTGCCCTAAAAAGTCAAAAATTTATCGCAACGGTTGATGTTTTTAAATATTTACCACTATTACGATTAAAAATTAAATTACTTCCCACACAGTTGCGCTAGCACTCAGCGTATGTATATCAGCACTGTAGTTTTGACAATTTTTAACAGCAAAGACGAATACATATTCCTAAAACAAGTCACAATCCAAACATCGGTTCGTTATACAAATCGCATTGTGGGGGACTGACTAGCTGCTATGCTAGCGATCAACGAAATGTACGCCAAGAGCTTTATGTTTTCACTTTCGCAAACATGGCTACAGCATAATGAACACATTAGTCAGCCGTAAGAAGTGTTTGCAAAGAAGACGCAAAAAGCTTGAGTGCACGCCGTAATGGAAGCGACCAGTAAACGGCAAATGGTGCCAGTGGGTCATAGTCAAGTCGCGCGAAACTTGGCTGTTAAATTGAATCTGGGGTAAGGTTGTATCTTCCACAATAAAGTTGATTGTTGCAAGCGAACGACGGGAGTTGCAGCTATCATTCATGGAATCCAATCGCGCGCTGATCAAACTGCATCTGTGCATATCAAAGATTTACGGCACTCGTATTTTTTTCTGTTTTTAGCCTCTAGTTTTATTTTCAACATCAGGAACAAAATATTGTGCTCGGCGTGTAAATTGCGTACATAATTCGCACACTTAGTGCTAAAATATTCGAGAAAGTTCCTATTGCTGTGAATATCAAAAGCACGCTTGCTAATTTCAGTAGAAATTGATAGTCTCTTAAATGTGTATACTGGCATCTGTTGTAAAAGTTTTAATTTGATATGTACATCGGTTCCCGGCAAAATAGTTTTGACAATAGAGTTGAATTGATAAATAGATATTTCAAAATTACCACATTGGATATTATATGTATATCAATTGATGTACCCAAGCGTGAATGCGACGAGTTATAAATAAGAAAGCTATCTGGCTCAATACAACACCATCAACCAGTTACACTTTTAAAGCCAAGAAGATTTATACAGTGGTGAGCAAAAATATGCGTACCTTCAATGACGAAAATGTTAAACAATCATTGCCACTACAATTTACGAAAGAAGTTTATTTATTGTATCACTGTTTTGAACTTAATATCTACTTCAATTTCGGTAAATAAAATAAACTAATTTTTGTTGATGTCAGTTCAGGGCTGATTTGATTCCATTCTCCTTTCAAAACGTTGCGTTTCCATAGCTTTGATTCGAACTCAGTCCATCGACTTTTGATGGGGTTGAGGCCTGGTGACTAGGGAGAGTTTCTAGCCTGTGTGGAATGCTGTAGAGAATCCTTTCCCGAACAATTTGCGCTGTGTTCTTACGATCATTATCCTGTTGAAACCCAAAATCTGACTGCAATCCTAAAATTTTTCTTTAAATCTGAGCGTAAAATATTCAAATAACCGACTTGCCCATTGTATTTTCTATATATTGCAAGTTCCCCGAATACATTATACTTACTTTCATCAGTGAATGTGCTGTCAGTTGTTTTGGACGACATCTCTTCTTTGCATATTATGCACTCTATCATTCTTTTCTGGACGTCTTACGATTTACTGTGCCGTTGAGTTACTGCGACCAACACTCTTAGCTATTTCGCGATACGACGTTGTTTTTTACGCATATTCATCATAATTTCTCTCCTCTACTTTAGTTCCGTCGTCTTTAATATGAGCCTTCTTAGTTCCGGATTTGTAAAAACTGATTTGAGATCGAATCTTATGCAAAAAGTATTCCGACATTTCAGTCGATTCGATCAAACATTTAGTTTAGTTTTTCGTGAACTTGATGCCGACCGCGCTGCTCTCTACTTCTACCACAAGCTTCATAAACTTATCCTTGCTTACACCCCTATATGTCTGCCTAATAAACCTCATGATGCTCCATGGCTAAACGGTAATGTCTTGCGTGCTTTAGATGCTAAAAAGTATTTGCAGTCGCACTGAGAGAAATTCATGCTGGAAACAAAGAAAAACATGCTTGAAATAAACTAATTCATTCTTGATATTGACGTATACACCAAATGCTTTAGATCAAGAATGCGAATTCTCAAATAATGAATAATGCTCAAATCAAGCAAATTCACACTGTATGTTAGATATTCCACTCTCATAGCTAAATAGCTCTGTATGTAACAGGCTACAATATAGATCACTTAAAAAAAAATGCATCATATTTTTGAAAAAATGCTGACGTTTAGATGCGTCATTCTTAACTACAGAAATGTATCCATTGTTAGGCAAAATTTTGCTTCCAATTAGAGTAGAAATGCTAAAATTAAGAATCGTAGTTCAAATTTTAATTCAAGCAGAATAAAACTTAATTTTACAATCAAAGATTTTTCTCAGTGCTCGGTCTGGAAGGAATTATGCCGTTTATTCTCGTTTGCGATCTGCTGCTAAAAAAAGAAACTAAAATTGCAATGCGCCACTACTTTTCTTATATTGAATCGTCACTTAGCTCAGATGGTCCTAAGAGGTTTTGGTCATATGTGCGTAGCTTGAAATATTCTTCCCCTGTACCTGATTCTGTTTCTTTTAATAATTCTAGTGCTTCTACTCCGCAAGGAATATGTGATCTATTTGCTGACTTTTTTTCCTCTGTATATTCTAATTCTTCTTCTCATATCGCCAGCATTCCTCCTTTTCACTTTCCCACTTGCCTATCTTTACTTGTCACCAAACATCTGATTTATTTGCACTTTTTGCACAACAAAATAAAGCTACACACATATGGCGCTTGCAAGTTTTTATTTCATCGAAAAATTTTCACTGCGATCCCACTCTGTCTACAGTATGAAAACGCGACTAACTGCACTGTACTTTTCACAGTGCCCTTTGCACCCAAGAAAGCAAGCCGGCGACATTAGCAAGCGAGCATCCATACAACGGTATCAGATTTAAATTTCCTAATTTCAATTTGAAAACTACCGTACTAGAACAGAAAATGAACTTTTAACTTAAAACGCACATCGTTTTTCGCCCACCAGCTCGGGCCACGACTTCTCACCGACTACCTAGAGTACCGCAAGTTTTTCGTTCTCGAAAAATAAAACCGTACGGTACTTCTTGTTTTCGATGGTCTTTACTGTGCCATCGAAAATTTAGCGTCCCGAAATTTGAATTGAAAAAAGACGCGGCAAACTGAGAGCCAGAGTACTGTTTCATCAAGATAATGCACCGGTTCACAAGGCTGCAATTCAAGAAACAAAATTCAAACTGCTTGAACATCCGTCCTATTCGTCAGATCTAGCTCCTAGTGACTTCTACCTCTTTCGTCGGCCCAAGGAACACCTTCGGGGCTAGAAATTTGAAGATGATAGCAAAGTGATGGCCGCTGTTGAAGCATTTTGGGAGTGTCGAGACAAATCTTTTTTTTCTAAGGGTATCTTGTGTTTGAAAAAAAGACGGACTAAATGCATTAACTTGTTAGGGGACTATGTTGATAAATAAATATTTGTTTTAAGTTTAACCATCTTGGTTTATATTGATTATCATTACCTTTGGACCAACTTTCGTACTTGCTAATGCAATTTGCAAATTCCACCCAACCAAATTTCTTGATACTTATCCAGTTAAAAGCAAAAAGTTGGAAATTTTGGCGCACATTTATTTCCGATTATATATTGTTTTAAACATAATGTATTCTAAACGTCATAAAAATTTCCAAATCGTAACTAAACATTTTATTTTTCTATTTACAGGCTTGGCCCATGTGATCTTCCATTATCAGATCCCTGGGTCACACATACAGCGCAATCATCAGGAGTGTGCTCACTGCCACTATCCTCACCCGCAGCAGTCACAGCGGCCGTGGCCGTATCATCTGCCCTTCCAACGGTTTCAATAGGTGGAAGTTATCTTCAAACTAGTTCAGGAAATACAGTACTATTACAACCTCAGCAGCAAGTTCAACAACAAAACTCGGTTGTTCTGCAGCATTCACCGCAAGCGAAAATTATGAACGCTGTGGCTACGGTACCATGTCCAACGGCGGCTTCAAATAGAAAAATTCGAAGAAAAACTGAAAATAAGGTTAGTACTACCTATTTTTTTTAAACATAATTTTTTCGCTTGTTTATTCTAAGTTACCTGTTCTAGCTTCATGTTCAAAAGATTGACTAAAGCTCAGTGGAAAATGGTTTTAAATATTTGTTTTCCATTTAAAAACAATAATTTTTTTTTCAAGAATAAGCATATAAAGAATAAGCAAATAATTGGGAACTAAAGGTGCAATTCAAATTCAAAATGCTTAAAAACAAAATAAGCAATAATTATTTGCACATCAATTATATTGGGTGCCTCAAGGTGAAGCTATTTTCCGAAAACATTTCAAAAGGGCTTTCCAATAGAATCATATCTTTATAGTGCTACTTTTTTTAAAAAAAAAAAACCTGTATACTGAATTTTGGTCAGCATTCATATTGCAAGCACCAGGCAAAAACAAAACAAAATATGTACCTTGAAAAGAAATGGCACCATTATAGGACCCCTAAAAGAACAAATATGTGCGCGAACTTGGCGTGCGAACTAGAGCATTTTGTTCTTGTCAACATGTAAACACTTATCTTTCAACAACAACAAATGCACTGACTCGCACGGCAGGTTTTACAACATGTTCGTCCGCGTATAGAGCTCACAAGGTGAATATAAAGTGCTAACTCTGGAATTCCCAAATCCTATTGATTAACACTTCAATACTTCCACCACTTGCCATTTCAGCCATGACCTACCAGAATAGAAGAAAAATAATTTTAAGAAATTCAAAACAATATTTCTCTTTTTCTACTTAAGATGGATCGTAACTATTTTTATAGAAACCGGCTTTGCAATTTAAATTAACATAAAAATTTTACTATTATAGCCTCAGTCACAAATTAATAAATGTAATAATGAAAAACGTCGGCGAGAATTGGAAAACAACTACATTGAGCAATTGGGGGAATTTCTTCAGCTCAACAAAAGAGGTGATATGACCTCGACAAAACCGGACAAAGCTGCTATCCTTAATCAAGTCGTAAAAACGGTAAGTAAAATATATTTTGAACTGAGCAATGTTGATCTTTTATTCTATTGATGTTGCATTTCATATTTTTTGGGTCTTTATTCTTGTCGTTCTTTTACTATTTTAAAACTAGATTTTTTTCAAAAGAATTGCTATGCTGTCCAATGCCTGTAAAATATTCTCATAAATAAACCAAACTTTATAGTAATTGAGATATTCCTTTTCGATACCCATTCTAACATAGGGTGCCTATTCGTAGCGCAGTATTTATTTAGTTATTAATTTATAAATAGATAATTGTCCATAGATATAAATAAACAAGCTTTTGTGTATATTAAATTTTTGTTAAAATAATGCTAGCATAGATACTTACTACATTATTCCTAATGAGGCAGAATGCTGGGATACTAAATATCCCCAGAAGAGTTGTGAAGTTTATACGCAATATAACGTTTCAACATTCATTTTACGCCAATTTCGTAGGTGCATTTAATTCTTTCGAGCTAAAAAGTTATAATAAATGGTTGGATTTTGAATATTGAATTTATAAAAAAATCTTTTGAAAATTGAAACACTTCACATTTAGTATGTCTGAAATCAATCATCAATTTTCTTCAGGAATCTCTACTTTTTCCCATTGTCAAAATTATCACTCCAAAAAATGACTAGATAATGGAGACTTATCAAAATTTGTCTTCACGATTAAGTACCAGCCTCAAAGATGCAAAGCTTTTGTAGAAGGGAGTCGAAATTAACAGTAAATTCTGATG
Organism: Nemotelus nigrinus; assembly: GCA_947369275.1. NCBI lineage: Eukaryota > Metazoa > Arthropoda > Insecta > Diptera > Stratiomyidae > Nemotelus > Nemotelus nigrinus. The sequence goes on from OX376375.1 coordinate 38,739,767, forward strand.
AATTTATTGAGGAGTATTGAATAGGTGGATCAAATGTACTAACGTCGGTAATATAAACTTTTGAAAAATAGTCTGCAAATAAGACGGGCTAGAACTTCGAATTTCATTGAGGTACATGGTATTAGATAATCCATAATTCAATTTTCGAGAATTAATATGCCTCCGAAATTGCTTAGTATTCTGCGAGTCCTGGGACTCTAATTTATAAATGTAGCGCTGGAAGCTAATACTTGATAGCTTTTTACACTTAGATTTTAAACTAGAAAATAAGTTATAGTAAAAAAGTTCACCTGTAGATTTAAAATTCAAAAAAGCAATCTTTTGATAATAAACTAAAGTAACACAGGAAAAAAGCAAACTGCTTTATTTAATGGCTTACTAGCCAATTGACAGTATGCAAAGCGGCATTTAGGTTAGTGAAATTTAAGAAGCTTGAAGGAGCGTTGTTTCTATTGCGCTGCTTGAGAGACTGCAATTTAATATTTACTTCTAACGCTAAATTATAAAAACCAATCGGTATGATAGGAAATGTGTACTACATAAACATAATTCACGATAGAAAAAATAGGTCTAATTTATTATTACTAGCATTTCCAACATAATTTGATTGCATTTTTAACAGTAAGTTTGCGCACATTTTCGTCCGTATATAGAGCTTAATTGTTTCAAATTTTTACCCGAAGTTCGTTCCTTAATTTTACTTTGTATGGCAAATGTCGTGCATTTTGCTGACGTTATCGCCTGCTCCTTCAAAAAATTTACCCGAATTTCTTGCTGTCGATTTCTGACATAGAGATTTCATTTGTCAAGTAGTCCCATGGCTTATTAATTTGACGCTGTTTGTGTTAAAATGAATCAAACGGGGACATCACTTTTGATTCTTCTTGCTTTGTGAGTTTTTATCCCAAATCTGTTCTTTTACTTTTAAGCATATTTTTTCCCACCCAAAGAGTAAGTTTTTCACGAAATGTTAATGAATAGCCATTTGTTACGAGCTTAATACTAATTTTTCGATAAAATGTATCATAAACTTGATAACTAATTCGTTTTCATTTATTCTCTTCAAATTTTAGTATCGTGATATATGTGACAAAGGTACAAACCGCGATAGCTCCTCCCGGTGTACAAGATGCCCAACAACCTGTGCTGATACATGCACATTACACCCTGTTCAGCAAGGCGAAGTTTCATCAACTGAGCCACCAGTTCCCGAGTCTCGAATCAATGGACAACCGCCTGAAATATCAGCGTATTTTGAAGCCCTTGAACATTATATCTCATGCGTTGGATGGATTCTCCTTCAAATAAATACAGAGGGTATCATTGAGTCGTGTACAAAAAATATTAAGGACCTCATTGGCTATGATCGATCCGAATTACAAAAGCAACCAATCTATTCGTACCTGCACACTGGTGACCACAATAAGCTTGGCCCTATCTTGAGTAATATGTCCTTTCAACTTGGATGGGGAGAGCAAGATGATCAACATCATAAAAATAGACGAGGCATCACAGCTAAAGTGCGAATGTTGGTAAAACACCATGAAGGATCAAATGAAACTATGGAACAGAAACAGCAACGACAAGACAAATATGAAGATGTCGTTTTAATAGCTGCACCAGTTAAAGGTAAGTTTGACTTAATTTAGAAATATTTGCATACTTAAACGTTTTTATTTTTTTCTCGTTCAGATGACGGAGATGACAGCTCAACAGTCTTGTGTTTAATAACGCGACCTGAAGAAGAATCACCTGTGGAAACAAACATGCAACAGCATATTCAACAAAAAAATCCTGACCAGCTAACATTGAAAATGGATAAATCTGGAAAAGTCCTTCAAGTGGACGCACATGATTTCCGATCACCAATACTGGTTGGGAAAGAAATCGGAAGGTCGGTGCAAGATATGTGTCATATACAAGATTGGCACCGTGTACAAGCTCATTTAAAAGAAGTGCAGAGCTCTCAAAATCTTTTTTGCATGACATCGGCACCATTTCGCTTGCGACTGGGGTCACCTGATGTCTATGTTCATGTAAAAGCTAATTCAAGACTTTTTGCTAATTCGACACCAGGTGAAACTGACTATATTATGAGTGTGTTGACTGTTATGCATGGAAATGAATTGAATGCGATGGAGTCGAACCAGAATACGTTACCTGGAGTGGGTATGTCTAGTAACATGAACATGTCAGGTATTGGTCAGATTGCTTCAATGCCTAGCACTAGCCATCATAATACGTCAACGACTAGTATAGGTGGTCCTCTGATGCCTTCAGTTATAAATGGCACCGTGCCCCAAGTACAAGTTTCGCCTCGAACGAATAGTGTTGTGACTACTTTTTCAAGTCCACCCTCAGTATCTGAGAGTACAACTTTCTTTCCTGAAGCCTTTGACTTTGATTTCCCGGCATGGGACTCAAGGCCGGACTCTAGAACAAGTATCACGCCCGTAAGCACTTCTCGGCCACCTTCGGTGCAGGCATATAGCCCAGCTGGACAAAATGTTTGCTCGTCACCGTTAGCCCAATACCATGCAACAGCTCAGAATGCCAGCCAACCGAGCCCGCAAAGCAACAATGGCAATATGAATAATAACAATAATAATGGAGGTTTTCATGGTTTCGGGTTTACAAGCTTCGAAGAAAAAGATCAAAAAGATAATATCAATAACAATTCAAATAGTAACAGCAACCATAACAGTGGCCAGAACTCAAATACAGGAAATCAAAATCACGACTCAGAACGCCTTAGAATTTTATTAACAAATAAAAGATCTCAAGCCAATGCCTCGTCATCAGGTGTCGTTGTAGGTGAAGATCAGGACAGTAGAAACACACATCAAATTTTAAAGGTAGTGCGGGTTCATAGTCACTTTCGAATCAATTCTATTCTTCTTAATTTTGTAGGGTTTATTAAATGCAGACGAAGATAAAGATGGGAGCACTTACACTAAGTTGAATACTGCCTTAACAGGAAGGAATGTACAAAGCAGACCGCGGAATCCTGATAGCAAAAATAGCAGTAATCCTATGTTACTCCAGGTAAGGTATGGTTCTGAAGTGAACCATAATGTAAGCCGCATGAAATTTTAAAATGCTATGACAAATCAAAATCTTTCTTTTTACTTTGATCATCTTGCACATTTCATTTTGCAGGAAATTGCAAAAAAAAATCCTTCAAATTATTTTTTACATTCTTGCAGATGCTAAATGATAGAAACGATGATAGTATGACTCAAAGTGAACTTCTGCGGCAGTTGAAAAGAGAGGATACACCAAAGGATCATAATACCACTAGTAATAATCAACAGAATCAGTTCAGCACTGAGGAATTGAAAAATCTATTGCGAATTCAAGGGGCCGATTATCGTCGCAAACGTCCGCTTAATGAACCCGATGATGGGACGGTGCCAAAACGATCGGAAGACAAACCTTCACAGCTGCGCGAAAAGAATAAAATGCTTGCCTCGCTTCTGGAGAATCCGTCAAAAGCACCTACAACGATAGTTCAGAACCCCGTTGTAAAAATTATTCCAGATATTCCCAGTCGAGTGTCAAGTTCGTCTGCTATTGGAACCGGGCCACCAAGCGTTGGATCATCGCCAGCGTCTTCTATGATAGCAACTCAAAATAAACCTCCAACACCGAGTCAAAATCAAGCTAATACCACGACCAATCTACACGCGAATCAAAATACACGAAATATTCGCAAGCCTTCTGATGCCTACCTCAATCAACCCCAAATGCAAACACAACCAGATCAAACCAAAAATCAGTTAATTTTGAATCAAGCCCAACCATCTCCGTCAACATCGTCTATTCAGCGATCACAATCAGCGACAAGCTTTCCATCTTTAGAAACTTCACCATATTCTTCGTCAACAACGGCTACCTCATCTTCGCCATCGCTTAGTGTAGCTTCTTCATCAACTTCATCTAAACAATTAAATGCCTCATCAGTAGATAGTGGAAGTGGCAGCTCTGTGCCACCACAGATGCAAACCGAATGTGATCCCGAGCTATCCAAACTTTTAAACGATTTTATCGACTTCGTACCTGATTTCGATGCAAATCAATCTGTGGGAAGTTCGACAGCAACACCAGCTCAAACACAAGAAGAAATTGCCAAACGGCTAGCAATAAATGAAATTGAAAAGTCGTTGATGCAGTTTGAAAGCAATGCATTTGCCAGTAATCCACCTGCCTATCCAATAATCAGTGGGATGCCACAGGGATCTCAGGTATTTGCCAAGAATTATTCATTATCTTTAAAGATATAGACTACATATAACCATTTTTTCCATTAAATAGGCTTTCCAACCTCCTCCAATGTACTCCCAGCGTTCAAGAATTGCACAAATGCCCGTTCTGCGCCAACCACATTTTCACAGAGATCGGCTCATACAACAACAGCAGAAAGAACGTCTTCTGCAGCAACAACAAAAGCAGCGCATGGTCGTGCCAGAAAGTGCAACCGCTTGCGCAGAACAATTAAGTACGTTTTTTTTTTGTTTCGTACTCTAGTTAAATGTGACATTTGAAAAGTCTATGCAAAGTTCTTATCAATAATTTTACATTTTAAATTTGCTTACAAACCAATTGTTATTTAAACGTAGGTCTAAATCCAGGTATGTCGAATATCGGGTCGCTATTGAATAACACAGTTGCGCCAAATGTTTCACTGGCACGTAGCACGCTGCCTGATTCACAATTAAGCCCCGCATTCCAGCAGAATCTGATGCAGCAACAACTTAGTCCAAGCCAGAGGGGCACTTCTTTTAGTCCGCAACAAGGCCAAGGTATTTTTCACATTTTCACTGTTGAAGGATTCAATACATGTAAATTTTTGTCTAAAATAGGTTACCAACCACAGTTTCCAAATAATGCTCAAAGGCTTTCACCGCAACAGCAGCAACAATTATCGCAGGCGCAGCAACAAGCACAATCGCAAATTTCGTTTCCACCAGGTGCAAGCAACAGCGCAAATGCACAGTTATCTCCAAGGCAGCCTTTTAACGTGTCTGCCCAACCTGTTTCAGGAACTGTTGTTCAGTCACCTCAAGCTCAAGCCAACCAGCAATGGAATACTGTACAAAATATTGCGAATTCCCGAATATCCTTACAACAACATAATCCAATGCTAAGTGCTCAATTGCAGGTTAGTAAAAAAGATCACAGTAAAAAAAAACAATCCGCCCGAGAAAACATTTAATTTTTTCTTAATAAATACCGACTAAGTCAAAGGGTCACCTATATAGAATATAGGGGTTCATGCAATTACTTTAGTGTTTGATTGGCATATATGTACAAACGGTGCCACAATTATTTGTGCATAGCTTTTTCATACGTAAAACTAATAGGAAATCACTGTAACGGCTACTAGAAGTAAGCATAATAATATATATTTATTCTTCTTATAGCAACATCAAACATCCTTAGAACGTATTATTAGGTTTTCGTATTAAACTTCTCGATATATTGGTCATCTCTAACATTTTTGTATTCAAGTTCGTTCCTGGTTTTCAATGTCGAATTGGGAGTGATTTTTTTTTTTAAATAGTTCGTTGATATAGATCGATCGTTTTAATCAAGTATTTTAATGAACGACGGAGGTTTAAACTGTCACAAACCGTTTGCTTTCGAGGTTTAAAAACTACGAAACTTAAATAAAAAAAAAGAATTTTAATTTATTAGTTTTTATTCAATCTACCTTATAAAAGTTTATAATTGTGTTTCCACTTTTTAAAATTAACTTTGGCTTTTTGTCACAAGTAATGAAATTATTTGTCGTTTATTTTTCTTCACAAAACAATATTACTTCATTTATCATTATCCATCCATTACTTCATACATCCATTTTTAATTTGAAATTTAATCCAAAAAATAATTTCCCCGGTAGTTAAAAATATTTGCCTGAAGAAGTTCTCGAAGATTTAATAGTCTTTCACTACCATTTTCACACCCTCAAAATTTACGTACTCTCAGTTCTATCAAAAAATGTTTGCAATATTCTGAATGGTGGTAGTCCGATCTTGCGATTTCTGGAAAGTATGGTCGATGTGGTAAAATTTTCCAATCAAATTGTGGCGACGAGTATCTGAAACTCAAGCTCTATATCAACTTTTGTAGTCAGAAAGAAGCCGTTTAAATTGAATTCAATAGCCGTTATTTTTACTTCTTTGCTTTAAATTACAATTAATATCAATTTATTTCAATTATTCAGAAAGGAAACAATAGTTACGTTTTTTTACATCTCTATCAAGGACTAGTTAAGGTAGGTAGCATTGAAAACTGCCTGCCCTAATCCAGGCTCTTGATTCAGATGCAAAAAAACGGACCTAATGTAACACCTTACATTAGTTACGCTCTAGAGTTCCAATATAATGAGTCTTTTGCCCGGTACAGATATATTCACACATTTTTTACTTATTTATTTTATGGCCTCGAATAGTCAAGGAGCCAGCATGTAACAGAATGAATGTTTCTGGTTAGGGTTAATCAAAAATCCTGGATGGATTTCAGCTTTCAACACAATATAGTGCAACGTGTTATTTTAATTGTAATTTAATTTTTATAAATGAAATAAAAAATAAGCGGCAGTTTCTTCTTTCGTATCCGCATTTGTTTTTCTTCATATCTGCCCTGTTTTTAAATAATAAATGGTTCAGTTAGCCGAATAACGGAATAAAAATGTTGACATAAATAATCCAAAGCAATCATAGAGTATGCTGTGTCATAGAGTATGCACTAAATGTTTTAAAAGCACTCATATTTTTAGTAAAATACAAATCATCTGTTATAAGCTAATTTGCCTGATCACACATGTTTCAGTCCAGTCTGACTTGGTACTAACGACCAATAACACATTGGATTCTACGTATTTAAAAAGAACAGAATTTTTCCTTACACCTTATAGGTAAATGACTAGGTCAAGCGCAAATATAAAATAGATAAGTGTAATTGCTTGCTCATTAGAATTCATATATTTTTAATAATTTTGACTATGCTGTAGGATATAATGATGTTTTGAATTGCCAATTTTTTGAAAACATAGTAATTAAAACAAATTACTCGTCAGCTTTAAAGCAAAAACCGACAAGAAAAATCTAACCCTTAACCTAAATAATTGAATAATAATATATCAGATACTTAGCCAAAAATTTCAATTATGCTCTTGATCTTTGACTTTAAGAGAAGGCTCGATTGCACAGTTATGAAATTTACACTTGTCAACATATGGCTTAGGTACTAGCGAATAATTTTTAAATAAAATAATTAGTAAAATATCAAAATGAAATGTAGAAATATTTACCAATTTAAATTTTTTCCATCAACTTCAGAGCGTTGGGTATAATCCACGTCAGTTTCAACAGCAGCGGCGATCACTTACCTCACCCGGAGCTTCAGTGAATCGACAAAACTCTTTCCAGGGCCAGGAAAGTGGATTTCCGGGACCTCCTTCACCAAGCACTCAAAGTCCGTTTGGACCGTCATCTAATGTTTTTAATAATCAACAGCTACAACGAATACAACGACAAAGTAGTGTACCGCAAGCAACGCAACACCTTCCAGGTATATATTAATTGAAACTAAATATTTAGAAACTTATTGAACAATAATGAAGCTCTTGAATCTTTTTGATGTAAAAAAAATAATTGCTACCATCATGATCTCGAGGACTTAATTGGTGCTTGAAATTACATTTTACATGCAACTTTATATTTCATTTTACTGGTGAAGGACCTTTATAAAGTGAAAGAAAAAATGCTTGATTTCTATTTCAATGTGCAAAAGTGTGCAAGATGATGCAAATCTACAGACCAGACCATTCATTCTACCGAATGCAATCTGTCTAGAATTTTTCACATGCCCTATGACGTATGAATTATAACAAGAATTACTAGGTTCCACACTTTTATTATACTGTTTCAACAAATTCGCAAGTAATGTATAATAAATATTTAAAAAAGTGCAGTTAGTTACGCATCTTTAAATAGAGAAAAAATTGGCGTCTACTCAAATATTACTCTAGAAATGTTGCTTCTTATACAATTCATACAACAAAAATTAGTATATCTATGAAATTATCAACCCAAAACATAGTTACAACTGAACGACAGATAGATGTATTTAGTATATATCTGTGTGTTTGTGTTTCAGGCGTCTTAAGTTGTCTGAATTACAACTGCTATAGATATACATTCTAATTGAGCCACATGAAGCACATATATTCATAGTATATGCAAATTTCATAATAACTTGGTATATACCATGAGTTTAACCCTTAGGCTACCAAAATATATTTCATTGAAATTCGTACACCAATTTCCATTAGTTAAGAGCATATAATTCGAAATTGGGTAAATTGACAAGATGTATTGCCTCAGCTGTATTAGTTTGGCAATCTGGCCCATGAAAATAATAACAAAAGCTATGTAAGTAATAACATCAACTAAGTTATTTTGCTTTTTTTTTTTTATTCTGAAAACATTTAGCGAAATAACGCCTTCCTGAGCTCTGATTTCTTAAAATGCCTCTCTTGCTCATCAATAGTTTTGCTTTGTCAGACCTAGAGTCATTCAAGCCATTAATTTATCATAATGGGCTTCTTTCGTATTTTATTTCGATTTATTTTAAAATTTTACTTACTAATTTTATTATCTTTTAAGCTATTCATGGCCATAATTTAGAAAATGTTGACTAGGAAATTCAATATTCTTCATATGAGGCATGATGACTAAACTGGGCACTTACATAAGCTGCCCTAGCACCTAGAAGATATTCAATATGATTCGAACAATTCATTAAACGAATTTAGAACCACTAGTTTTATGATTTAACACTTTGAGCCTCGCGTCGGTCCTTGGGGACCGACTCTGAACTTTTCATTTCGTTTGAACATCATCGGTCACTGGGACCAACAGTATAAAAATAAAAGAAATAAATCTGGTTATTTCCAGCAGTGAAAACTGTAATACCCGATTTCAAAATAAGCAAAAATTTTCGTTTCACGATACGTCTCTTCACCTCCTTGACTTTTTTATAGCAGATCGTCTTCTGGACGTCACCTTTTTGCCGTCCATATATATCTGTTTATTTTAGCCAGTTTCAAATATCGCCGTTAAGTACTCATTCGCTTCGAACTGAACGGAAACGACAGCAATATCGACGCGGGGTGCAACGTGTCAAACACCTTAATATCCCATTTTCCGTTTGCAATTCAGTACAGAGTCGGCTTTGTTGCTTCACGTCGTTGTCGTCGTGCAGACAAACGCTTTCGATTTTCTTTTCGGACTTAATGATGCCAGGATTGTAAATTTTGACCACTTTACAACATTTAAATTCGAAGTGAAGATTTGTAAGCAGCCGAAACCGCGCTCGGCAAAGCATCAAGCATTTTTACCGAGTGTTTAACGGTTCAGGAACACAGCAGACAGACCAGACACATTTTCTAGGAACCCACTTCTAAAAAGACGCTTCGTCAGAAAAAATATTTTTTTCTGTGAGAGCAAGAAACTTATCGTCCTCGAGGTGCGATATTGTTTCTTCGCTTCATATAAACGCTATCGCATAATGTTAATGCCAACGTTCATTCCATTTTATAGCGAGTTTCACCTTGCTTCGCACAGTGTCAAATAAGTATGCTGGAACAACTGCGCGGTTACTTCATCCTCTGTTTCTTCGTTATACGGTTTTTTCCATAGGAGGACAAGTAATCGGGATCGTATCAAAATCACGAATCCCAAATCCCGAATTAACAAAATCCCGTATGTTTCGAAATTCCCGTATTCCAAAATCCCGAAATACAAAATCCTGTACTTAAAAATCCCGAAATTCAAAATCCCGAAAGTCAAAATCTCGTGGAATGAAACCTATTCATGTAATGAAATAATAAAAACATAGTGATTTAAGTTTTTATTTAGGAATAAATTTCAACATAAAGACATTGTACGCGATTCTTCTCAAATAATCGATTGTATCAGTTTCAGACCTATTCCTAAAAATAATTTTAATTTTTTGGTACCTTGCCAAATTTTTCTTCTCTGATTCGCCTCCATTCATTTTAGCTATCTTCGCTTTAGATACAATAAAAAAGAGCTGAAGGAAAAATCCCGTAGTTTTGCATAATATAGAATCAGGCGCGGCGCCGCGCCTGATTCTATATTAAGCAAAACTACGGGATTTTTAAATCGGGATTTTGTATTACGGGATTTTGTAATACGAGATTTTGTAATACGGGATTTTGTAATGCGGGGTTTTGTAATACAGGACTTTAAAATGCGGGATTCTGTAATCGGGATTTTGTAAACGGGATATTGTAATACGAGATTTTGTACCCAACCCCAAGTAATCGATTTTTTTTCATCTCTTAATACCGCTGGACCTTCTTTTTCGGGAATGTCCCCGACTTTTCAATCAGTTTAGAAGCAGCGGAATAATATAAATATGGACCTTGGGATGAACACACAAGAATACTGTTTTTAACCGTTTTGCAAATCCAGTACTCATTTTGGTTTCCGTTCTCTTGGAAAGTTCGAAAGCAAATGGGACGAATTGTCGTGTCCGCCATAAGACTTTGGTGGTGCATTCACGACCTCCGCATATTAATTGGGAAATATTGAGCCGTTGGCAATCGAAAAGTTAAATAAAAACTTGTTTGTTTTAAAAATTACATCGTTCATGTAAGAAAATTATTTTTAGCTGGTACATCTTGCAATAGAAAAGTAAGCAAATCCAAATTAGCTTAAAATAAAAATTCAATTGTTTTCAGTCTTTTGGGTATATGCAATGGTCAAAGAATTACAAAAGCAAACTTGTGTAAGTTTGAATCTTTCAAGTCTATGCATTTATGGGGCCATAGGTATCGAAGGCTGAAAAGTCACAATCAAGAAGAATGATTGAAAAAAAGCTTCAACCCTAGTATTACAATGCTTTTGCTGTACTATAGTATCAAAAGGCATCTCCTAAGCTTGACATATCATAAAAAAAAACCATTCCATACTTGATAATGTCTAATTGGTTTAATCTAAAAACATCTATTACTTTATTTTTAGAATAAACGTAAACCATTTGTACATTTTTGCACATTCGATTTATTTTGTATAGTTCAAATCATAAAACTTCAAATCGGAAATTTGTACGATAGTTAGATTGCAAAGTGTAATAGTGTGAAGAAAAACGATTGTCATTAAATTTGCTTCAAGCAGCTAATTTCGAATACAATTTTTAAAAAACAGGCTCGCCCCGTTCATTCGGTGGATCGGATTATGGCATGATGTACAACAATATGCAACATGCTGCTCAAGGGCCGCCGCCAAATGATTTCTATGGTCGCACCCAGACCGGTAAGGCTGGTCACCAATAAATCAATAAAAGCAAATCCATCTGTCACTGAATTTCATAAATATGTACCGTAAATTTCTTTTTTATGTATATTAAGTGGAACAATTCACGTATTCATTATATTGATCTCCTATATCAACTGGGTTTAATGTGAATTTGCATTTTCGAATTCGCTTGCTCAATCTGATCGTCATGAAGGATACAAAAATTAGATGTGGTTAACTCTATAAAATTCAAAATTCATGTCAGATTCTTCATAAGTTCATTTAAAATCAGTTATTAACTTCAACATCCATTAAAATGCCATAATTTTCCTCACTTTTTATTATTTGGTATCTAGTTACACATCCCGGTGACAGTAACGGTTTCTTGTTTTGGAAATGTTTGTTGCGAGTTTGTTGTTCAACTGTTTGCATTTAAATATTGTTTGTGATGTTTCGTATTGAGCATATATACTATGCATATTAAATCTTATTCGTCATAAAATGAGTGAAGTACAATTTCGGGAGCATTACAGTATTTTTTGGGGGGTTTGTGTAATGCATTGAATAATTTTTCCATTTTCCATTTAAGATATACCACAATTATGAAAGCACCATGAGATTATTAGTTACATTGCTTATTATTTAGTTTAATTAAATTCAAGAAATCGTTGCTGACGCAATCACCAAACACGTAAGATTTAAAGTCTTTCACATTAAAAGCATTACCTATCATAATTTTATTCATCTTATGTAAATTTACAAATTTCGGTGTAATTTCGATGTTAAACAGGTGTAACTTATCTCTGTAGAAATTTGTTTGGGCCCAAATTTAAATGAATTTCAAGTTTTTGATAAACTTCTAAACTTCGAACAAGCGTTGTAATTTTACGAAATGTAACAGTTTTTCGAAGTTTACCGGCGAGCTAGTTTTTTTTATAATTTTCATTGAAATCATGTCATTAGTTGTGGCTAACAATAACTCAATCGGTGTTCATTGTTATTCGTTTTGATTTAAATTCAACCTAAACTTATTTGAAATATCCTTATCTATTTTCATTACTGTCGGAACTTCACGGTTTGTTGCATCAGGAAATGGGATGAATTCTTCGGAATTCGTTAGACAAGAATTGCGGGCAGTAGTAAGTGGTAGGACGCAACAAGCAGCAAATAGTGGATCTTTACCAGGGAGCGGAGGTGTTAATGCTGGTGGCACCGGACTCAGAACGCCGCAAAGCCCCCACGGTTTAGGCCAGGGACCGATGGTGGGCGCAACAAGTACGAACACTATGGGCATTACAGCGCAAACACAGCAGCAGCCACAGCAATCTACTGCCCAGCAACAAATACCTGGCAACGCGCTGCTTAATACGTCTCCAGATGGAATTTTTAATTTCGAAGCTGGTAAGCGAATTAATTTCAACCTCGGAATAGACATGCCAATTCAATTAAACATTGATATTTACTTTTAAATATGCAAATAATAGGTAACTTTCCTAACTCGATTTTGGGTAAGTTTGGGCAAGGTTGGGCACCAGTGAATTTCCAAACTTGCTCGAAGAGTGTTCCCTAACTTTTACGGTTCCCTAATCGTATTTTTTTGATGGCTTGATAGTTTCCTCTCGTATTAGAATCCAACCGAACCCTTTCTGCTGGCAATTTCTGGCATACTGCTCCCAGCTTCCAAGTGGTGCCACAACTGATTATATTTGACATTACATTCCGATATAACTGATTATATATGAAAATCAATGAAACGGATACTTCACTTTTGACTCTTCTTGTTTCGTTAGTTTTTTTTTTAACCAGTTCCAATACTGTGATTGCTTTGTTAAAATTTATCCACTATTTTCTAAATTATTTTAAGTTCTTATTATTAATAATATTAATCTTTATAAGTAGCAACACCAATTAGGTTTTCGAGAGAGGTTTAGTTTGAATTTGATCATTTCATTGATTTGTAAAATCATTTATATAAACATTACACAGAGGTTTGAAAATAAAGATTTTCCCTACGACTCAGAAAAATCTGTGAAACTAAATATTGTTAAATCATAAATTATTGGCATTGAAATGTCTAATTGAAGAAGATGACGCAATCTTACTTAAGCACTGATATTACTATTCATATTTTTAAGAAACCGTTCTTCTTAGAAATCATTCATAACTACGAATATTTACTAAAAATTTTGATAGGTTTCTTAAGTTTCTAATATCGTTAGGTTGAATCTACTGCTCCGATGTCTTTGTGCGTACGCTGTTTAAGTCTGCTCTACTGCCATCCTTTTTATAACGCTGGTCTAGTCTAAGGGATCGAAGCTGTGGATTCGAGTAGGCTCACACATAAAGAAAACACAAGCATAAATAATTAAATAAGCAAAATGAATGCTCGTTCTTTCACATCATGGGGTCTTACTCGCACCCGGAAACCAATAAAAATGCTAAGAGTGCCTAACAAATGATCAAAAATACGCAATTGGAAGTTCGGGGCTATCTATTTTGTTGTTTTAAAAATAAAATTAAAGAAAACAATTCAAATTTGCATAAAATTATAGCATCAATTTGGATCTTGTCATTGTGTATGGAACACAACATGATTTCAATGATTGCTACGGATCTATCCGCAGGACCCGATCCTTTTAAGGTAATTTTCAATAAGTTCTGGTACATTTCGGCCATGATAACACGAATTTTGTACTTTAAATGTTGAAGAGTGAGAGATTTCTCACATAAAGACGATTTTTCGCGGGGTTTCATAAAAAATCGAATGGCATCGGATCGCATGAACTAAAGTCCAGTTGACACTCCGTTTTCCATGATGCATTGACCTAATCTTAAACAATTTTGAAGTTTCATGCCCCCCTGTTTATCCGCGTATCCATCGAGCGAGAAATGAACATCATCACTGAAGAAGTTTGTTCGAAGAATCATCATCAACAGTCTGTTCCAGCAACCAGTCGTCAGCAGACATTTATCCTTCCGTCTCTTGAGCTTAACAAAAATGGAGGTATAAGTTAATGTGCAGAATTGACCATAATAATCCGTAGGACGAGTCTATATGTTGAGCAGACCGTGGAATCGAGAAATTTTGGTCGACCGCCAAACTCCTACTAATTGCAATATCAGCTTCCACTCTATTCCCTTCGAATTATCATACTATTTTACCCACAGCTTGTTGGGTTAGTTGATTAAAGCGATCATAATCTTTTCTTAAAACACAAAAAGTTACCACGGGAAAATCACAATTTTTGTAGTAAGTTTCTAGAATTTTAATGCGATCTGCTGTTGTTAAACGATCCATGTTATAAAGTATTAGAGTAGATCATAAAATGGTAGTGGTCAAATAGCAGGACTGTACATTTGAAGCTAATTCGTTAAAATGTAATGATATAATTACATATTTCAGGATGTGCAGTCTTTGTTGAAGTAAAGTGAGTTTGCCCGGAAGATAATGTGTTTTGACGAAGACATATCTCTTCGTTTGAGTAAAGTTAGAGAAAATTCGACCCATTTTTCTGGAAAGAAAAAAATAAATTAAATAAAATGATAAAATGTACAACAAGATAATACATAAGCCAAAATATACAGTCAGCCACACTATGTTTACAATACAGTGAAATTCACTGTGAAACTGAAATATGTCGTCGGAGTGTAACAACGGTGCGTGTAACTATCCTCATTTTGTTTGAATCTTTAGCGTGAAAAAGCTCGGCGAAAACACGTGGTGTTTCCTCCCTTCATCTATTTTGAGTCTAGCGCACGCAATTTTTAAATAACCTGAATTTAACTTTGCATTTTGACCAAGCACAATTAAACTCTATTCTGTACTTGCAAGAGCCACAAGCTCACTAATATATCAGGGGGGCTTATTTTTCCATATGGATCTAGTTATGTTGCAAAATTTTGCAGCGGCATTGTTAAATGCAGCAGTTAGAGAATTAATTGTCTTATTCAGCTCTTCAGATTGGTCTGCGCCGGGACGCCGTCCAGTCCAGTGAAGCTCATCGGAAAAAAATATTTCTTGACAGAAATAGTTTTCTCGACGTTACGGAACAAGTAAACATAAGAGATTTTATTACAATTGCCACTAAAGCCGGAGTCTCGTCCTGGCCTCCCTCAAAAAGTCTCAATCGTAGGCCAATATCATCTAGAGGTATATTCAAGCTCTAAGCATTCTGGTCGATACCATCCTTCCACTGCAAATACGTTTCCCTTGCTGATGTCTACCATATAATATACCGCAAAGGGTTTTCCAAGCAGTCTTCTCTTCACTGATACGAGCTAAATGGCCAGTTCGCCGGAGTCTACTGAGTTTTATCTTATAATAGCTAATCAACAACCAACAAATATCTCGTTTTTTAAGAGTAGGGCATTCTGGCATTTCTTTAATTTCATGCATTGCTTGGTGTAATGTGGCCCCTCCATATTTAATCAGCCCAGCTGATATGCCGTCGGTTCCTGGGGCTTTGTTAAGATTCAGCAGATTATAGCTTTTTGTACATCTTTCCATGCTTGTTCCCGGTAGCATAACATCTTCTTCGTGCATTGATAGTTTGCTTTAGAAATTCATGGACGTGCACTTCCCATCGCTTCAAAATGCTTACAATATCGATGATCAGGATCGCTTACCCAGATTGACCTGTCGCTTCTGCCTCTGTGACCACTGCCTAAGGTGAAGTCAGTAGTAGCAATGAAAGTATTAAGGGCCGTTCTTAAGGCGCGCCCATTTCTCTTGTACGCCCTACATCCAAATTTCATGATTTACTACCCTTTATCGATTTCTTCGAGGGCGATTCCTAATGCGATACCAAAGGTGTTACCAGTATTCTCGTCAATCAGAGCAGCCGTGCTGATCCGTTGATGCATTACATATAAACGGGATTTTGACGATATTACTCTTAGTTGCGGTCAATGAACACATAGTTTATCTGCTTGCGAGGAGTTCCATTACGCGGGAAACTGGTACTCGCAATGAGGAAATCATCGATGCGGCTAGTTCTATGACTCAAGTTTTTAATATTCCCATGCAAACTGTGTGCCTGCCTGCGAAGTACATGAATACCGGTTTCCGGCCATTTTTGCGTCTAGATTCTCAAACATGATATTTACATCATATGTTGAGAATGCATTGTATGTTCCTTGGACTATTACGTAATATTTCTATTTTGTCATAAGAGGGTTCCTCCGTATGTCAAAGAATGTAAATTTGCGATCATCAGGTTCATCAAATAAAGCCGACGATGTCAGATTTAATTATTTCTGATTAAGACTCCGAGCGCTTGGTGTCTTGGATAACAGCTGCTATAAACCACCATTATCTATGCGTATGATTTCTTGTATTATCGCACTCCATTTTCTGTCCATGCGATTTCTTCCATTGCCGTTATATCAACTTTATACTGACAGGACAACAACCAGCAGCTGAGTAATAATCACACCTGGCGGTAGCCAATATCGACTGTCCAAGTATTGAGTTTTTGAAATTATGAAAATTGATATGTCGTCGACTTGTGACGTGACAACATTTGATATCATTATTCTGTGTACAAATAGTAGGGAATAGGAGAAGAGTTGTCAAAGGATCAAAATATTTAGGAAATCTGACCATGGAAGTGTAACATTTTGATACATCATATCGTTTAAATTATAATGCCGTTATCGTTTTTGCTAGACGATAGTCAATATCGATTGTGAATATAATAACTAATAATTCATACCCATTGAAAAAAAGAAAGATAAAGCTTTCTCAAATCGTTTAGCTGTTTTTGCTTGCGTGATCGTCCGTTGTAGTATCAGTTTGGTTTCTAGGCTTGTTGTTTCGTTTGTGATAAGCGAGAGAGGCTATCGGCCTCTCACCAATCACGCATAGAAGAGGGTAAAAAATAATAGGGACAGACTGTCGGTCTTGATTCCGTTCTACAGGTTCTTTTCTTTTGTTGTTTTTTTGTACTTAAATTAAGAACCTTTCTTGCTCCTCGTCCGTGTAGTCTACATTCTATAAGACTATTTCTAATTGTTTGGCTACAGACTGAAGCTTTTAATTCAAATTTTAAACTTTATTATTTCCACTCTCTCTCTTTCTCTTATTGCACTCTCTTCCGTTGCCGATCAAAAGCTGCCTAGTTCTTCACCTTCGACGGTGTTTCGTCATATGTTATGCCCTAATGGCATTATGCACCTTTGTTCTAGAATAAATTTAAAAATATCTTCTATTTTGGGCTCGTTAGTCTTTTTCGGCAAAGGTTTTTAATTTTTTTTTAAGTTTTAAAGTTCAATTAATTTAAAGCTCAAATATTTTTTTTCAATTTTATAAAGGTTTTCAGCAGTGATTTATTTATTTCTGCTCATTATTAGAAATTTTATCATTGTTTATCACAACTTTATCGCAAATAAAATGTTTACTTGCTTAAAAAAAGATGATTGCGTTTGCAACAAGCACTATGAAGTTGAAATACGTATGCAAGAGCAGTATAAATCTGTTGCTGTTTTTATACATGCGTCCAAGCGTTTTACTTTGACATTGGGAGTGAAGTGGAAGTGGGCGGGCGGATACGTTGATTGGTAAAAAGTCCTTACCAGTTGTGTTTCAAAAGAAAAAGAGGTTTTGAATGTCAATGGTAATTGTGTTTTGCATCGTTTTGTCCCTATTTTTTTTTGCCACCAGCGTATGTTGGAAAGAATATATATAGAAAAGAATATATACTACATATGAGCTTCTGCAGGCGAGTAGGTAGAATATGAGCTGCTAGTCTGTGTGGTTATCTGGCTGGATTCCGACCTTGATCAAACGACGAGTTTTGAGATGTCCTAGTTATGTAAATACCTGATTCAATTTTTTTTACGGTGCGTGCCAACTACCTTTAATAAGAGCAAGATTCGTTTTGCTTGGATGTCTCCACAGCTTTTTCATTTGAAAAATATCAAAAACTTCGCTTGACTCGTTCAGAGCCCGACTACCAACTGGTTTCTACACAAAGAGATCTGTATCATAAAGATGTTTCATTTTCATATCAAAGACATACGCAACAGCTACCTAAGAGATTTTGGAATTTTGTTAATTCTAAGACTTAAAACGATGGGTATCCACTCACATTTAAATCTGACGACTCGTATATTGATGATTCCTTTGATATTAGTAATTTATTTGCTTCTGTTTTCCGTAAAGCTTATCGTACGGACTTGCCAAACTTGAGGCATTTTTCACCCTATCTGACGAATTCAACAATTTCCTCTTTGGAGATGGAGGATTTAAAAATTGACGGGGGCACCATTATCGCATTTGTTAATAAACTTGGCAATAATATAATACCTAGTCCAGATGGCATACCAAATTTAGTCTTAAAATATTGTGTGTCATCATTACTACCTGTGCTGTCTTATATTTTTAATCCATCCTTAAAAACAGGTATCTTTCCTCATTTGTGGAAATACTCAACGGTCACTCCTATATTCAAGAAAGGAAGTCGTAATGACGCTTGCAACTATCGACCTATTGCGAAACTTCCCTGCGTCGCTAATCTTTTTGAAGCCATAGTCAAGGTTATTGTGGCCTTTCATTGCAAATGCATTATGGCTCCGTATCAGCACGGTTTTATGAAAAGTCGTTCAACCACAACCAACCTGCTTGAAGTTTCTCATCAAATAACCAACTCAATTGAAGCTGGCCTCCAAGCTGACTGTGCCTACACAGGCTTGACGAAAGCCTTTGATAAGCTTGATCACTCTATACTTTTAGCTAAGCTTCATTCCTTTCAATTCCTTAGCTTGTTTTTAAATTGGATTGACGAATCGAGCCCAACGTGTATCCTTTCGCGGTGCCTTATCATCTGAAATTAAAACCACGTCTGGCGTTCCACAAGACAGTCATCTAGGCCCTTTACTGTTCGTCTTATTTATTAATGATGTAGGTTCAATTCTGCAGTCAGCTTCTGTTCTGCTTTATGCCGATGACCCTAAAATTTTCAAAGTTGTGAGAAACCTTAACGGCTGCAATGATTTGCAGCAGGATCTAAACACACGCAAAAATAATCCTGTAATCTATGAATACTCACATTTGAGTACACCTTTGAATAAATCAGCGAAAGTACTCGATTTAGTAGTACTGCTGAATCAATCCTTCACATTTGAGGATCACATCGACTCAATCGTTGTGAAAGCTAGTAACGCTTTAAGTTTTGTCAGAAGACGCTCGAGGGAATTCAATGACATTTTTCTAACTAAGATCCTCTTTTGCAGCTTAGTCAGACCTATTGTCAAATACGCAAGTATTGTATGGGCGCCGTATCAAAAAGTTTACATTGATCAAATTGAGCCCATTAGGTTCTCACGTTTCTGCCTCCGCGGTCTTCCGTGGTATGACCCTTTACATCTACTTCCTTATGAAGACCGCTTAAATCTTTTACAAATGGATACCTTGAACTTTCGACGCCAAAATTCCAAAATCTTATTTGCCGCGAAAATTTTGGAAGGCAAAATTGATTGAAACTTCTTATGAAGCCAATTTAATTTCAATACTAATAACAAACGTGTCAGGCGGGTGAACTTTTTGTCGATCCCTCAACATCGGAACAATTATGGTTGCAATGAACCAGTCATTGCAATAAGTAGATGCTTTAACGAAGCTTACTATATGTTTGATTTTCATTTATCTATATATGACATAGATAGTTCATATATAGTTGTATAATTAACTATAATAATCAACTATAATTAGGTTATTATTAGGTTACACTTTAGGTTATTTTTAGATTTGAATGAACATCTTTTTCTCATAAATAACTTATAATATTTATTATTTTTTACTATATTTGACCTTCAATCCTCTTCAAAAAGTTAATATATTTTCCGCATTTTTTGATAGATTTCTTCGGTGGAAATTCAACGCGGTGACCCTAGTAAAGACAAGTGATGATTGCTCCTTCAAACGTGATTGTTAAATATCAATCGGAGAAAAATAATTGAACAACTACGAGTGAATGATGAACGAGTGCGAAAGCACGAAGCAAAACTTCCGAAATAAGCCGGATAGCAGTGATATCATCAGGCAGGACGCGGCACACAAACCTTAGATACTAGTAAGCAAAGCTGAAATACAAAGTTTAATATTTAAAAAAAGGAGAAAAACAAAAGAAAAATACAAAAAGTATATAAATTCTGAAACGATAGAAAAAGCAGATATTTATACGAAAATTGTATATTTTCAGTGTGATAAACTAAAAACAGAATATAAAAAGAGAAGTTTGATATTTTTTTAAATATTAAATTTAATGGAAAAGCATAAACTAAAGATATATATTGTGTATATGATAACACGAGTGTTATAGAATAACTTATAGGAATATGATGCAACGTACGATGATAAAATATAGAAGGAAACATGAAAATGAAGATCATTTTCTAAGTAAGGTTTCTTATTATTTTGTAAATTATACACATAATATATGTAAACTAATTCATACAAGTAATAACGATTTAAAATTGAACACGTAACTTTGAATAGGGAATAAGTTGAAGAAAAAACTACCAACAAGAACTAAATGATATACGATGCTGCAATTGAGCAAAACAAAAGAAAAAAGTAAATAAAAAGCATACAAAAAACGTAATGTGATGTTGCATATAATAAATATTACATATTAATATTTCAAGAGACAATGTTAATGTTTTATATATAAATAATGATTAATCTTATTTAATTTTCAATATATTATATTTTAAAACCTCAGTGTACATATTTATAAATATTATGAATAATTTCTTACTTAGGTGTATATTTATCTATCACGTTAATATTAATTAAAATTAATTGTATTGTATTGATGAAGTAAGAAGGTAATAAGCATTGAGTGGATTATGAATTAAAGATACAACTCACAGTAAAGTCATCAGATCATGAAATAAGAGTGATAAATAAGAATTAGGATTAGGAAGTAGTAAGACACAAATGCGATTTTTCAAAATTGTTTTTGTTTTTTTGTTTTGTTAACAGAATACCAAATGTTTCTTTTGTCTATGAACGGGTATGCGATCGGATATGATCATAGTTATATGTAATTTTTGCGAAATTTCAAAGTTAAAGGCTATTCCAGTATTCTTCGCCAAATAGTAGTGTAGATGAAAATTCATAAAATATTATGTTTTTCGGCTTATAAATTTACAATCTGTTCTTACAACAAGCAGCATCAAACTTAATTGAAGTGTTTTCAAACTAAATATTTTGACTGGAATGGATGACACGTTTGAATTGATTTACAATTGGAATAAAAATTGACAAATAAAGTTTTTTATGTTATATATGTATTTGTTTTGATAAGGTCCTACCTCATCATAGGCATTGAATGAATTATCGCATTGTATCGGATATCCTATATGGTATAATTATTATTATTTTCGCTAAAGTACTGGTAAAAAAATTCTTAATTTTCGATTGTTGAGAATCATATACACTAGCATTGTGAAAAGTAGCTCTGTTTTCAGTTTCTAACAAATACATTTTGTTGAATTCTATTATCGCTTTATATTGTACTCCTGTTTCCACGAAAACATTGCTAAGCTGTAAAGTAATACGTAAAGTTATGTTGTAATTGTCTCCCATTCAGTTGTTAAAGCAGATACTGAATATGAAATTGAACATGTGAGGAAATGCCATGTTTATAAACTTACTATTTCCTTGATCTAATTCTTATTTATTAATAATTATATTAAAATTACTGGCAACCATTACTACCATTTTACTGTTAAACATAAAAACGTAAAAAAGAAACAACACTTGGAAAATAGAAATACCTCTATTTAAGTTCAAAACTCTAAATTTAGAATATGATAAAATCTATATATAAATATATTAAAAACTGAAATGAAATTCTATATATATACATACTACAAAACAATTTACGGAAGTGAAAACAATATGGTAAATGAAAAGATAATATATATTAATTATAAGAAATAAAAGAAAAGATGTTTGAGAAGAACCTATACAATTTACTTGTGGTAAACACTTAAATTTTAAAATCTGAAGAATATAAATTGATATGTTAATGGTTAAGCATAAACACTGAATACACTTTTTCGCCAAAATCAGTAAAGAAAAGAAAATATAAATTTTATTGTTTAACTATCGATTGCTATTATCGTTGTTAATTATTTTTTATAATTACACTTATTTTTACCTTAAATAATTTTAGTTTCTTCTAATTTTTATCATTTGTTATAATAAATAATTTTCGTAAAGTAGCCTTGAATTTTTTCCTTAAATTATAATGGGAGAGCAAGCATATTATGAAATTTTATTTAGTCGTTACAAAGAAGGCTAGAGCGAAAATAAGAAAGCAAATAAATGTGATTGGCTATTTAAGGATTATTAAAAGTAATGGAACGCAAAGAAAACACACCCAAAAGTTTTGGAAATGTAATACAACATTACTGTTTGGTGATTGGTTTCTTGTTAATGCATAGATATTAAAGAAATACTTGGTTTTGTTTTCCTTTTTGGAGCAATTGCAAGAAATTTTGTTATTAAATGGATATTATGTTCTTTTCTATTAGACGTTAAAACTTACCGATTTATTAAACAATACATGCAACTTGATAGTTTTAATTTCAATTTATTTTTTGTAAAAAAAAGCAGAAAATTATTAAAATAAAAACACTGATTGCTTAAATATGCCTTAAATTAGAGATGAGAATGATTTGAACATAATTTTTGTTGTCTTTTCGAACAGTTTCAGTTTGAAATAAAGTTAATCATACACTGTGTTTCTCGTTTTCGATATAGTCATAGTCCTTTACATTAGTGTATCATCATTTCAATTTTGAGGATCCGCTTCGCTATTCTTCAAAACATGACACCTCTACTGTTGGTGGTTGGAATAATATGATACTAATTTTTACTTACAATGAATAAAAGTAAATGCCATAATGGTATATGGAATTCATACATGGCACAGTATTTTTTTAAGTAATAATACAATGATATTTCTTCTACAATACCACAACTTAATTAAAAAGTACTGACCGGGCTCGTGACATAATTAAGCTATACTAGCAAATAAACTCGTTAGGATTAGTCTGGCGCTCTCTCCTGCAAGTTAAAAGTGTAGAAAGCAACACTGGAAAGCAAATTTCAACACTCTAGTGAGGGCTAGACAAATAACTCCCTGGAATTTCATCCTTGAGTATAGATGATCACAAATATTACCGTTGCACCAATACGCCCGAAGTTACTTTGAGTTAAATTAATTTTAACTGTAAATAGTAGGTACATGTGCATAATTTGCTATCAAAGTAAATTTGATGAAAATACGTAGGGGCCAACTATGCTTGAATTTGTTTTAACCAGTTTTTCCTTAAATTTGTGTAGTTGGATGATAAATTTATTTTAAATTTTTTTTTTTGAAAAATTAAAGGCGTAGTAAACCGGGGCTAAAAATTTACGTAAGGCCCCATTCTGAAAGACACCTCACGTGACGAACGAAGTGATTCTCTTGATCTGGTATTCTGAGAATCACGTGAGACGACTTTATATTGGTTCGTTCTATCGGTTATTGACATGAATCAAGGGTTATTCCGAAAGTCATTCCGAGTGACGAGAATCACGTGAGGTAAGTAAGGACGGAAGTGCAAGAAAGTGGCGATTAGGACAAAGTTTGTAGTGCGAATAGTAGGTAAACGTAAGTAAATCTTATTGCAAAGATATTTGTTTATTTTCAGTGTGTGTAGTGCAGGATATTAAAATTTGCAGTCCAATTTAAATGCAGAAGCTATTCAGTACTGTTTATTACGATATACAGTTTAAATGAGAAGTTGACATACACTTCAAGTAATTAATCAAGTAGTTAGATTCGGGTGATACACTCGGCACTGATAAGTGGAAGGTAGTTGCGGGTGTACTACTCGAGACGCCCTGCGTTGACAGCAAAGTTATCATATTTATATTGTTATACTTGTTAAAATAAAAATATATTTAACTCTTTGGCGGCTGCGGGGATTTTAGTGAATTTTCAGGTACCCCTATGTTTCTATGCAGAGTACATTTTTGTTAAAAGTAAGTATGGGGAAGAAGTAAGTATTGTCATAGCTTCTGACAAAAACATTGGATCATCATGAAATTTGCGAAGCGTATTGATGTTGAATAAAACTTTACAGACTGTGTGAGCAACCCTGTAGCTACGGCAACACGTGAAAAAAATCATTCAAATCATAGACCCACTGACAAATTTTTGTTTTTTTTGACCAAATTCAAATTAGGTCTGTTCCCGTACTACGATTAATTGCAATGAAGCGTACTAAAACGGACTAAAAAACTCTGTTTTAGTACGTTCATTGCAATTAATTGCAATTAATCGTAGTACGGGAACAGACCTATTATTGATAAATTTTAACCTTTCTCCACCATGACAATTTGAAATTTTCAAAATTCCGAGTGCTGTTCATTGGCACTGTTCCGCAGATCTCACTTTATTTTTACTTCACTCACTTACACAGCACACACAATTTTCGTTTTCCCGCGGACGTCCCGACTACGTGTGTTTTTCGCGACACTTTGACCACTCACTGTGACGTCACTATTCTGCATGACGGCCCGTACTTCTAGATGGCATTGGTGAAGCGCTTTACAATTTAGCAGCTTTGCAGCTCTAACAAGCCAGTGGAGGGTGGCAAATGGACCCAAAATGGTGGCTTAATGATAGCCACGTACCTGAAAACCCTCTTTACTACCTAACCTAACCTAGGTGCCTGCCAGCAGTGGTGGAGAATTGGCTCCAAAGCATCCATCGCTGCGAACATGTGAACTAAATCTAATTCCAATCGAATCGAATGTAATATGTAATATGTGTAATGCATTTGAAATAAATTTCAGTCCGATATCTCTATTCTGTATTCTTATTTAAGTATATTTCAATTTAAGAATTATAAATAAGACAAAAATTATTGAACCAACATATTACAAAACATTTCAAACAACTCCCGCATTCTAATATGAACTATACACCACGAAAGTAACTAAACTCACCATCTTTGGATTTGACAGACGGAACGCACGCATGCCCTGAAAATAATCATCGTTGCGTTCGGTCATAAAACGCAACGCATGCAACGCAAGCTCGATAACTGAGGCTTTATTGAAACACAATTTTTCAAAAGCTTTTGTAAGAAAAAAATATAGACAATTTGTTTAATTTATTTATATATGTATGTAGCACGATGAAGACAAACAAGCAAACAAACAAAAAGCACCCCAAAAACAAACAGGCAGCCACAAAAACACAAACATACCAGTCAGACATCTATCGGTACCACCTATGGGGAGCACGTAGTCGAGTTTAGCGGCCAGGGTTTAGCCCATTTTTCATATAAATGTGTTGTTTTGGCAACGAAGGAATTGCTAGGAAACCTTTTTTTTGTTACAGAAGTGGATTTTGATACGTTAAATTTATGAAATTCAATTGTTTTTTTTAACTCTGTGAATGTGTATATGCTGCGCACCTATTGCCACCGATATATCAGCAGAAAAAACTCAGCGCCCTAAATACTTCTCTCTGACATGATACCCACAAACTCTACGAAATTGCCAAGGGAACTACTCAAATGTGAAAAGGCCCAATTAATTTTTAGTTTTCTTTGCTCTATCTATTTCTAGAACAACTGAATGCTTTACTGAATATTCAAAGCTGCTAGAATTTTCATGTAATTTTCACAAACTTTTGTAAATTTAAATGGCACCCTGTTACTTGAATGGCGCCATTATTGCAGGTTGACCAATCGTACTGGAAAAGTCAACGAGACAAATTTTACACATCGAACGCAGCCGTGTAATATGTTTGGTGTTTGTTCGGACGTCGCCATTTCTAATTTCTTTCAAAATAAAGTGCAAAAGCACGATGGCCCGGGTGTATTCGTGAAAGATTTACTTACATTTGGCGAAACGAATAAATTCTCAAAATAATAGTGCGACATAAATAATGAGTGCTACTATGTGTGATGAGTAATTGAACAGTGTACGTTCGCGGAAAGTAACTCACCCCATAGATTTTTTTCAGCCGTTTTGACAAAAGGTTCGCGAGTGGCGCTGAAGAAAGTAGAAACAAATTCACGGAATTTTTGGCATTTATCGAGTGAAGTTTCGTCGAAAGTGGGATTTTAAACATTTGTTTGAACTATTTAGCTTACTGAGCCGACAAATTCGAAAGTCAGTGCGTTTTCCTGCGGAGGAATGAACCAATTGGAGGTAAAGTTGATGGAAATTTTGGCAAATATTTGATGATGAGTGTGCGGGGGTTCGTTCCTGTAGTTCGGCGTCGTAAGCAGTGCTCTGGTGCCGCTAACTGAGCGATCGCAACAAAGTCATTAAATCAAGAGATGCAATTTCTGATCGAATTCTGACCAGATTGAACTTGATGATTGAAAGGACCTGTCTTGCCATCGACATTGTCTCATTGCTTAAGGCATTGAGGAGAGATTTTAGCTGAAATCTATAATGACAGTGTGGATTCAATGGGTCATTGTAGGCGTTTTAGTCGGTTGATTTTACGACAAGCGATTCAATACTTGCGGCTGCTGAAATGTTTCGTGCAGATATACGGCTATGATAATTATATAGTCCCAAAATTATTGAAAAACAAGCCGATGTCAAAGAGGATAGACTAGGTTATATGAAGTCATTGGTTTAAACTTCAACTCTCTAGTGCTGTTTACAAAGAGATTCGAAGGTATAGCGGATCTTTGTTACATTACAAGTCACCTTTTCACTTTGGAGCACATTTGAGAAGTAGTTGCATATACAACAAAACGAAAAGTACCGTTATTGTTGCGTTGTCGTTTTTCTGCTGAGAAAATGTAGAATGTGATTATTAATATAGAAGAGACAGGTAGAAAAAGTGTCATTTTCTGATAATTTCACATTTTATAATTTTGAGACTTGGTATGCATTCAACGTTAGCACCTCTTATTCAAAACTTTTTCAAGGATAAAATTTTGCATCTATGCCCATAAATGTAAATTTTGTCTATGTTTTCAAATTGTTTATCAATCAGTTTAATGTGTATTAATTATGTTTATTTTTACGATACATACAGTGCCGAACAAAAGTCTACGTACATCATATAAAATAGCGGAAAATTGTTATGTATAGCATTAGTAAAAAAATTGGATATTGCAAAATAAACATAACCCTTTTTATAAAAATATTTTATTGAAAGTACACGAAATTTCAGTTTGTACGAAAAAAATGTAACAAAAAACTAAAATATCCACAGATAACAACGAACAAAAGTCTGCGTACACTTTTAAGAAATAGCCGTAAATTTTTTTTGGGTTGCATGCTACAATGAAATAATTTAAGCAGTTGGTTTTTTAGTCGGTAAATAAAGATTGCAACTAAAAACCTTTTTTTAAATAATGGAATCGATCGAGACGAAAAGAAATATCACGTAACATGCGTAAACTTATTGTGAATTTGAAAAACGAAGGACATTCTTACCGTGAAATCGGAATAATAAGTAGTAAATAAATCTCATTCCAATAAACATATTGTCATAAAAAAAACTACTAATGAGAAAGTTTGTTGAAAACAAGCTGAGAAGCGGCAGAATTCGTAAAGTAAAGGAACGTGAAGGAAGGAGTATATTAGTCGAAATTAGAAATAAACTGTGGACTTGTTCAAAAATCCAAAGCGGAAGACGTTAAGCATACTACTGGGAAGGTTGTTCATCTAATAACGGTGCGTAGATTTCTCCACAGTTCTGGATCATTCAGCAGATCAGCACGAAAAAAGCCATACATCAGCGAAGTATATGAGAAGAAAAGTTTGGGGTTTGTCAAACTCCATGAAAATTGTGATTCGACTTACTAGGACACTGTTCTCTTTAGCGACGATAGCAAGTTCAACTTGTTCGGACATGATGGAAGACATAGAATTTAGATAAAAAATCATGAGTCTTAAAAAGAAGAACTTAATTCCAACCGTTAAACATGGGGGTGGTAATGTTCTATTTTGGGGTTGCATGTCAGTGGCTAGAGTGGGGAATCTGGTTATAATTGAAGACATTATGGATCGCATAGTTTATCTAAATATATTAAAAAATAATTTAAAACAATCCGCGCGGAAATTGGCCCTACGAACCAGCTTGACATTCCAGCAAGATAACGATCCTAAGCATAGGGCTGGTATTATGAAGGAGTGGTTAATTTTTAATATCCCGAAACAACTACATTCTCCACCTCAGTCCCATAGAACATTTATGGGATTATTTCGAGCGTAGATTCCGAAAACAAAACATCAGAAATAAAGAAGACCTCAAAATCATCTTGCTTCAGGAGTACGCCAAAACACCAGTACAAGTGAAAAATAGAAACTGAAATTTCGTGCATTTTCAATAAAATTATTTTGTACAAGGTGCTTTTTGCAACATCACAATTTTTTATTTATGCTATTCTTAACAATTTTCCACTATTTTACATGGTGTACGTAGACTTTTGTTCGGTATTGTATATCAAACCTAAATGACAAGCGCGTTCCTATTTGTTCTGAGAATGATTGATTTCGAAAACGTAGCTTTCACTTCGAATTTTTGTTGTCAATAGAATATATTTATATTGGTTGATAGTTATTTACTTCTATATATATCTGATATAATACTATTACATACCAGTGTTCTTCAAAGATTATTTAAGGAACGATAGAGTATTAAAAAGGATTGAATTTGTACCTTTAAAAACATCTACAATGCATTAATTGCATCAATAATCGCATACAGAGTGTTGTCATGGAGTCAGACATCCAACTAAAAAATCGTGCTTATTGTCGCAAAAGCAATAAAAATAGTTCATAAAATGTCCCACACTGACAGTTTTCAACGAGGGATATTGATAAAATTTTTTTGCTAAGCAATTTAAATGGCCAGATTTTCTGCGAACTGTTGGGGAGTCTACAAATGTTCTAATCAGAAAAATCCACAGAAAAATGTATGGTAAAGGTGTAGTTTTAGGGTCCATCCGCGGAGGGGGTGGGGGGTTACTTTGTTTGATTCAGGGGGGTGTTCATATAACATCCCCATAAAATTTTGGCGGCGGTCACCCCCTGAGAAAAAGTTACAACCCCCTAAAGTACGCGTATTTGAGGGAAAAAGGAGTTAAATGAAATGGGGTGGGAGACCCGGAGGGGGTGGGGGCTATTTTGCTTGATTTAGGAGGGTGTTCATATAACATCCCCATAAAAAAATTTCGGTGGTCACCCCCTGAGACAAATTTACAGCCCCCTAAAGTACGCGTATTTTCAACTTTTTTACATACGATCTTGCACATTATGCATCTCTCATATTTTAGACCCTGCACGACACTACCCCACACGGCACTAAACCACCCCGCACCGCCCCCCAACTCCCAGCACCACTCTGCTTTCACACCCCCGCGCGGGGTGCGGAGTGGTTTAGTGCCGTGCGGGGTGGTTTAGTGCTGTGTGGGGTAGTGTCGTGCAGGGTCTAAAATATGAGAGATGCATAATGTGCAAGATCGTATGTAAAAAACGTGTAGTTTAAGAGTCCACCCCCGGAGGGAGCAAGCAACTGTTTGCGAGTACTGTGGGTAGTCCCCCTAACAACATCCAAGTTACTTTAAAAGTTCTGTGAGTGAACAATTGAAAAATGATCAACCTTACCGATTTTGTGAGTATTGCGCGTGATCGTGATCAATTAATTGACTTTTTAGCCGACCGCAATTTAATTAGGAAAAAAGTTGTGTGCTGTGAAAGTGGTGCGTATATACATTTAAATCAGGAAAGTCTTCAGCTACGATGTCTGGCAAATGTGCCGAAATTAATTAACAAAAAGAAAAAGCGAGTCATTAGATGCCCGTACAAAATTTCGGCTCTTTCTGGCACATGGTTTAGTAGAGTACACAACATTCAAAAAATCTGTCTTTTTATTGGCTATTTTTTGTATTTTGGTACTCCAAACGTTTATGCGTTAATGGCAGCGGTTCAGCTCAATAAAAAAACTGTCATTGACTACGCATCTTTTTGTCGAAGAGTATTTTTACATTGGGTGGAAACGAGCGAACAGCAAATCGGAGGAGTTGGGCGTATCGTCGAAATAGACGAGTGCAAACTCGGAGGAAGAAAATATAATCGTGGTCGTCTAGTACCTGTCCAGTGGGTGTTTGGTGGTATCGATCGGGAGTCAAAGGAAGTATTTATCGAGCCTGTAGAATCCCGTGATACTGCCACACTTTTGGATGTAATAAGACGACGCGTTGTCAACGGTACGACCATCTACTCAGATTGTTGGAAGTCGTATGAGTGCTTGGAAGATGAGGGATTTCAGCATTTAACTGTCAACCATTCAGTTAACTTTGTAGATCCTGAAACTGGTGCACACACTCCAAATATTGAGCGTGTGTGGAGGGATCTACGGCACAGCATCCCTCATTTCGGAAGAACAAAGCGCCATTGGCCTTTATACATCGCTGAGTATCTTTTCAAGCGGAAATTTGATTTCGAAGAACGCATCGAGCAGTTCTTTTCCGTAATCAAAGACATGTTTCCAATCGCTGAAGATGATTTTGTAAAAGATTCTTCCTCGGTCGATTCACCTTAATCGTCGCCAGATGCTAAATTTTAGGGTGTGCGAATTGTAATGTTGCATGCTTTTTTGTAAATTAAATTTAAATATTAAATAAATTCCTTTCTTTATAGCAGTCGTTATGAGTTTTAAGTTTTTAATTATAATAGCAGTATAATGTGCAAAAAAGTTGAAAATGCGCGTACTTTAGGGGGCTGTAATTTTTTCTCAGGGGGTGACCGCCGAAATTTTTTTATGGGGATGTTATATGAACACCCTCCTAAATCAAGCAAACTAGCCCCCCACCTCCTCCGGGTCTCCCACCCCATTTCATTTAACTCCTTTTTCCCTCAAATACGCGTACTTTAGAGGGCTGTAACTTTTTCTCAGGGGGTTTACGCCGCCAAAATTTTATGGGGATGTTATATGAACACCCCCCTGAATCAAACAAAGTAACCCCCCACCCTCTCCGCGGATGGACCCTAAGGCCAATGACAAACACAGCGGTTTTTGCGAGGCGTTTCCCGAGAGGAAAACCGAGTCGGTATAGTCGTACATTACTTTAGCATTGTGATGACACACACCGCGGTGCGAACCGCCTCTCGGTTTCGGAATCGCGTCGGTTGATGAGAGAAATGACCCACCGACTCGATTTTCGAGCGTTTTTCGATGAGTTCATTGCTGCGTAGTCCGATCGAGCTGAAATTTTCTGGATGCATTGATGAATGCATGGGATAGGGGAAGGAAAATCTGATACTCCGACGTAATTTGTAACTGAACCGACTCGATAAACGCTTCTGAAAACTGCTGTGTGTGGCAGCCGACGCGCCAAACCGAAGCGTTAAACGCTTCGGTGAAACCGAACTGTCTGTCATTGGCCTAAAACTACACCTTTACCAAATGTATGGGTCATGGACAACAAGCTGTAAATTTTACCCTAACCGATTCTATTAAACATTCGAAAAACTTAGTAAAATTAAAAGCTCTATATCGATAGAGTAAACTGAAATCCAGTCTTTTTGCAAACTTTTCTAAAGTACCCATAATATAAAGAAAAATAATTTTTCTACTATAGGGTAAATGTACTAGTCCCCGGACAGTTAGTGCATATTTTAACTTTAGTTCGGTATTATTAATTAGAAGCTTAATATTTCGTTTACATGCAAGCTTTTTCATACATTGGGATTGGTTGTAGGCCTTTTGCTCCAATTTTGAATTCAATAAAAGAAATATGTATGCTGATATTCCAAGTAAATGAACTTGAGTCAAATTGTGCTAGTCTCCGGACACCATACGTTAGTGTTCGGACAACTTTGAGCTAGTCTTCGGACAGTGCATATTTCATCTTCAGTTTAGTTTTATGAATTGGAAACCTAAGCTTAGGTTTAAACAAGGTTTTCCATAAATTGGAGGTGGTTTTGAGCCTCTTTTTGAGTTTCTATTTCAATAAAATAAGTTCAAGTAAATTAACAAAAGACACATGTGCCATATTTCGGACACCACAAGTCAGTGTTCGGACTACTTGTAACTAGTATTCGGTCAAAGCTCTAATTGTTAACTAAAATAGCAGTTATTCCATTTTACAGGAATTTAGGAATGAAATCTCTTTTAAGGCTGTGTCGTTGCGCGTAGATACAAAATTGACCTTGTCCAAACACTAAAATCGCTCCTGTCCGAATACTGAAAAACTGCTCAAAAACGGTTCTAGTCCTCGGACATTAAAATTGTCCAATAATATTTCCAATAAATATGCTTTCGACGGCAGAAAACTTTGCACACAATCATCTTTATGCATGCAGAAAAAAGAATTTCAGAAATTTAACTACAGAAGAAAATTTAAGATCAGAAATTTAACTACACTAGCAAAAAAATACGTGAGACAAGAGTTTGACAATTACCATGCAGACTTCAAATGGTTAGCGCGTTGTAGGCTGCCTGCTGATTGTTTATTTGTTCAACTTTATGGTTCTCTGAAATCGAAAGACACATAAGAATTGGTCAAAAAAGAAAAAAATGTCTCAATGTGATCCAGATTTCCTAGAAAGTGAACATTTGAGTCGGAGTGTCCGGATACCAGCACTGCCCGGATACTAACACTGTCCGGAGACTACTGCAGTTACCCTCCATTGTCAAAAAATGAACTGCATTTTTGTTTGAATACTTTAAGTATTAATGTAACCGGATGGTTAACTAATATTTAGCAATCTATAAGTTATGGCTATGTGGACAAATTCATTATTGATCATATTTCTTATCACGAATCGAGATTTCTTCTCCTTAAAAGTCTATAAATGGGACAAACAAGCTTTAATTTTCATATTATGGTCGGACGACTTTAGTCTGTCACCTGTTTTCATTCGTCAACATTTTGTTCTATTTTGCTTAACGATGACTTTATTGTTTATAGAAATAGGTGCTGTTATTTCATTTCTATTTTGCTCGCTGATCACATATTCTTTGTGCTATGTTTACTCCCACTTTGTACCCAACACGCCAACTATAATATTTAAGTCCTGATTTACTTCTCGTTTCCAATGCATTGCTGTCGCCATAGAAGTAGAATATTAAGTATATAAATTACATGGTTAGAGTCAACTATAAATTCTCAAGGCCATACCCATACAGTAAATAGAGAGTTGGACCTAGAATTGGAAATTTTGTATGTTTACTAAAATTTTGCTCGGACCAATGTCACCATTTAATTGAGGTTTGATGTAGTCACACCATCAGAATCCAATTTAGTGGTGAATGTTGAAACAAATTCTTTTTATTAAACTATTACCAATGCTTCGAAGGTCTCAGTCAAAATATCGTTTGAGATTTAAGGGTAATCTGCCTTCGCTTCTTGCGGAAAAGAAAATTTAACCTATAGACAAAAATATTTCTCATTTTAAGATATTGATATATGATTACAGGAGTCATCTACATCACCACTTTTGAAAATTGGAGTGAGAAGCGTGTTTTAAATAAATATATGAGGGAAGATGCATTACTCCATATTATAACTAATTATGAATCTAATGTGGAGCAATAATATTTTTAATAACGTTTAAGCCATCGCCTTTCATTATATTTGATACATTTATTAGACTAGAAATTACAGCTATTAGACTAGATTTTTTTCCCTCTAGTGTAGATGGCAAAAGAAATATGCTTACCAGATCCCCGGGTGACCTATCACCTCGGGGTATGCGAGGTTTGACTCACTAAAAAAATACTATTTACAAGACCACGAAGTTCCGAGTCGGTACCCGCCCAAGCACTGCTTCAACCCGGTCCTGCTGACTCACACATTGGTAAATGCTAACGAAAACACTTGACAATAGTTTTTCTTCTCCTCATTCACGCCCCATATTGTTCATACATTCCCAAAATAATTAATGAACTTCCCAGACTTTCTTTCAACTGCTAAGACCCGTAGGAACCGCTTTGGAAATCATTGCTCTAGGTAGAGGTTGTTTAAAGCGCAAACTTAAAAATAGTTCGCAGACCGTGAAGGCTTTTTATCACCTCCTTGATAACTTATTACATGAAGTTTTGATTAGTGCATACTAGAAAAAAATTGCTTTTCAAGTTTTTACTTTACGGGGTAAGCATATTAAGTAAGCTTTTCAAAAGTATTTTAAAGCCAAGCGGTTTTCTTTCCTAGCCATGGCTAACGATACACATAAATATACTATATTGCCAGTTTATTTTCTTTGACTGCAGCGAAAATTAGGTTACTCTTATAACGTCTTGACTTCTGAAATTTCACAGAGTTTTCGCTTTTATGGGAATTTACTTTGCCGAGTTTTATTAAAATAATTTTTTTCATGATTATGATTATTTTTTATGATATTTAAAACGAACAAGAAACATTAAAATAATATACTTTAATTTATATAGCGATTTTTCCTTTAGAGGCTAGATTTATTTTAATTTCCTGATATTTCGAGGATAATCTGCCCTCTCCTTCAGTGTCTATTGGTATAATCTTAATGTAACCTAAGTATGTTATTTATAATAAAGTATTGATTTTTTTTAAATCTTTGATTATAGCCAATTACCTGCTAATCACATGTTAATTACTCAAGGACATTCTAACCGCATATATTAATACACATATACTACATATATATTATATTTTTCTTTTCATTTTGCTTATGCCTAACGATAAAATCCTCTTCAAATCAGCTTGACAATGGGGATGCACAGTTGCCCTATTCATCGGGGTTTTCCATATGTTTAGGCTCTCGTACGCATCTACTATTCGTACCTGGTTGTTCATCTCCACGTTGTTCCATGCAGTGTTATGCTCTTCCTTCAGAATGTGTTCCTTTTCCTCACTGATGTTGCTTCCCGCTTATGTTCCGTTAGACCGACAACAACTAACCGTTTTGTTTGACCAGTGTATACTTTGGTGCATTTCGGGCTAGTAATTTTGTAGATTCCATATTTTTATTCTCTAACTTTTTTGTCCTTTACGTAACATAGTTAAGCACCTCAATGTTGGTGATTTTTGTTTAGTTTTTGCATTGAGACTGTGTTTTGAATGATCGCTTTGAATATGCACTAAAACTCAGAAAGAGAAGTGGAGGAGACTCGGAGGCGAAATTGTGTGTTTACTATGGACGAAAATATAATTTAAAGACAAATTTTGCTTGATTTTTCCAAATTTTACCGAGGAGACATGGCCTCCTCTTAGGAGCCGCCACTAGTACGAAAGCATGTAAGCAATCGGTTTGTGCCTGTGAGTAAATTCTGGCAATCCCGCGCTACATTTACACTAGTTGCCATTCCAATTTATCGAAATAAATGCATTTTATGCCCGAAAATAATATGTATGTCCGAATTGTGCTTTTGAAAACAGATAATAAAATTATTATGAGTGCGATGTGAGGATCCTATTAATCTAGTCCCATCTTTGAAATCATCAAAGTGGTTGAATATCTTTAATAAAACTTGATTCACATCGCCACAAAACCACATGCTTTTGAGACGATTCCTGATTTCGGCTATAATCAGGTTCATAATCACATGCTTTCCCATATAAATCAAAATCAGGTATGGAGCTTGATTTTGACAAAAGCATGTACGAAATCGAGTAAGTAAGAGCCTGTGCTATTATCGCTGATTAAATTCGGACAAGAGAAATTTGTTTACCGAATTCATACATCAAATGTATTAGATATGAATCTTAAACAGTAACTGTCAAACAAAAGCAGCTCAGTGCAATGTGAATGCACTTTCCTGCTTTCAAAAGCAGAGACCTTAATCACATTGTTATATGCGATGTAAACAGGCCATAAGACACATTCTTGTGACGTAATACCTTACTTACACTTTTAGTAACTATTGAAGAATATTTTTATAGGTATACTCAAGATATTTTACGTCTAAATGTTAAACTTATTCCTTACAGATTTTGCATAAATACGAAACAAAAATGACGTGATACAATAGCTGAAATGCGCACTTTTACTTTAATGAGATTCAAAAGGTAGAGACTAACATAAAAGAAAACTGATCGTTTATAAAATTATTGTTTTCAGAGAATATAAATGTATTTAGAACTTGAAGCATAATGGGTGATCGTGACATCCCTAGCGTGCCGGTAACTACTTTGGCAGGATTGACGAGTTTGTCTGATTGTAAGTCACTTAATTTGACATTTCTAAAATAATTTGACAACTCATTTCAGTACTAAGTGAGCTTCCGGTGTCGGATTCCATATCAAGCGTCTCTTCTTTAAACAAATCCTTGCTTTTCCATGCGTTAGTGGCTGAAGAATCGAAAAACCTTCTTTCTGTTCGTGATGATAATCTTGTGCGGCAGCTAGTCAATGCAATCGAACAAACTAGCTCAGATCACATGTAAGACATAGTATGATGAAGCACTGACATTATGAACCAATTGAATTTTAAATTTAGAGAAATCAAACCACAATACGCTTATAATCAGCTCGGCACAAACATTAACGAATTTCCGGAACTTCTTCAGGGCATATATACATTCAGGCCTACAGTTTTCAATACTCCACCTAGCCAAAGGACACGTAAGTGCCACGTCTGCTTTTTTATTGATACGTTGATCATTATCAGAATTATTTGCAGAAGTTAATAATTTAATAAACCGCGACTCTCCAGTAGTTCAGCAACTGCAGCAAGGAAAAGGCGGCTCAAATATTCCTCAGCAAATGCAAAATGATTTCTCAACATCTCCCGTTCAGGTTAGTTTGCTAGGGAGTCTTTATTTATTCGTCATTATTAAATCCGAATGAGTATTTCATTTATTACATTTATTTTACTTAGTTTATTTAAGTTTGGATTAAACTTTTTGTATACCAAAATTTGCATACTAGAAATTTCTAGGGACAATGATTTAATGTTATATGATTATTTTTTTCATGGATACTGTTCCGAAAAAAGAATACCGTTACAACAAAGCACAAAACGCAGGTAGCTAATACTCAGCAGCAAGTGAATGCAACTGTTGTGAACAGTGTAAATATGCATGGCGTGGAAGTGAAAACTGAGCCAGATATAAGCACTGCTACCCATATTACAAACGTAGCATCACACACAAATCTTCTTAACTTGTAAGTCACTCAATCAAGTGCATTAGGCATATTTTAAGAGGTTATTGTTACAGAAATAGTATACACCATGCAGAATCAGCCTTGTTACATCCTAACAATAGGCAGCAACAAGCTGCCTTGCAACAGCAGCAGTTGCATAACCCAACTCAAAAGCAGCATACGTACCAGCGCCAAGCTCAGCAACATCCAGCAGCTCAGCAATCTCAGCATCAGCAACAACCTCTTCAACATATTCAGCAAACTCAGGGGCACCAACACTTGCACACCCAAAATCAGCAACATTTAACACAACAACAACCAATACAGCAACATCCAACCCAACAATATCCCCCACAGCAACATACGCCACTCCAGCATCCGCCTCAGCAACATCCGCTACAACAACATCCGCCACAACAACATCCGCTACAACAACATCCGCCACAACAACATCCGCCGCAACAAATTCAAACACAGCCGTGCTATGTGATTCAACAGTTAAATCAGATGCATCAACCCCAAGCTTCTACAGCTCAGCAGTTTGGTACGATTGCGAATCCAGGACAACAATCATCACAACAGCAAATAGCGTCTATACCGCAGCAACATGTGCAATTAATACAGCAACTACCGCCTGTCAATCAGCCACAAGTGAGCGATCAAAATGTGAACGTAACACAAAACCAAGCGTTGGTGAATCAACAGTTGCAAAAAGGAAATATTAAGCAAATTCCCCACATTGCACAGCAATCTGTGGTGAACTCGCAAATACAGCAACAAAAGATGATTCCACGCAATAACGAGTACTTGGAGCAGCAGAGTATGAATTTTGACATTCGGGGACCTTCACCAGCGCAAGCGAGTATTGCACCGGATTCCAATCAGATCAGTACACCAAGGCAGCTTTCTCATTCTCCTCTCTCCCAACATTCGAAAACGGGGGAATCTTCGATGCCAAAGGCTGTTTCATTAGAAAAAGCAGAAACCGAAGAAGAAGCACCAAGCGACTTGACAGAAAGGAGAACATCAATCAGTGGTAAAAGCGATTCCAGTGCGACGACATTGATGCCGAAGGTGTGTTTGAGTCGTTTAAAATTCGAGGATGAGAAATTAATGCAAGAGAGTTTAACGAAGTTTGTAAAAAAGTCACCGGAATTGGCAAAGAAGCTTGGTCTAACGGACATCAGTTCTGGTGGCGGCGGAGATAATCAAGGAGCAAGTGATATGCAAGAAGAGATATCGAAGAACGAAATAATGGCGTCGACCGAGTTAGGAAAACGAGAGAAAAGTACTATTAAAAATGAAGATATATTTTCTGTGATGAAAGCTGACGATCGTAGAAATGCATCAAAGCGAAAACTTGCGATTGTCAATACAAACGATATTCCACCCGAAGAAATATGTAAGTAAATATGCACGCTTGATAATATAACTTCATCTAAATGAAAACAATAAGACAGATAAATTTTATTTCTGGAAACAATTTTCATTTTAATAGTTTTTTTACCACAAAGAAAAACTTCCTGGCTTCCATTAATCCGTTGCCTTATTATTTACCTCATTATGTTGGTATTTTTAAGGGCCATTGACAATTTTTGCGATATGTTCGCCAAAAGATTAGCTCATTAAGAGGAACATCGTTGTGAGCAAATAAAATTATATATCGCTAAATTAAGCTTAATATTCTGCAATTATTATGTCTGTTATTAATTTTTAAATATTTATTTTATTCTTTATTGCCATTAATCTTCTTATAATTTTTCTGTTTTCATCTTTTTCTGTTATTTTGAGGTTTTATTATTTCTTATTTTGTTTTTATTAGTTTTGTTATTCAACTTTGCTATAATTTTGTTGATATTAATGTTATTTTTGTCATATATTTATTATGTCTAGTTATTTTTGTTACGTGTTTGTTGAGTTTTGTTATAATTTTGATATTAGGTGCGTTTTCTTCACACAGATAGGTCTCTGCATTGATTTAACTTGCTGCATGCACTTACGGTGCTGATTTCACAGTTCATTTTTTACACGTTAATGTTATTGAAACATATTATTCAGCTGGTAGTCGTCTAACGTTGTTATGCAAATTATTTTAAATTTATGTTTAAATTTCATCAATCTGTTAGCGTACTTGTAAACCTGTAGCGGTTGTACTAACCACTTTAGACAATTTTCCACTTTATTGTGAATCCATAAAGCTTTTACTCAAACGGTTTCGAATTGGTAGGATTTTATTGTTGTTTTCAATGCTACTACCCTAACCAGAACTCTATGGAGTTGCAAAAAATGCGCCATTGTCTCTTTAATATGTTTTTGCAATATATTTCCATCACTACTTTTTACTGTTGTAAGGAGATGGTAGAAAATACCTATCCAACTACCCGCCTCGTTTGCCGTACGGACAAGAATAGTGTATCGGCCAAGCACCCGAAACAAAAAACTGGCCGGGGTATCTAAATCTGTTTACATATGTTTTAAATTATTAACTTCGATTTTTATTCTTTTTCCCCATTTGGTTCGTACATGTAATTTATGGCGACTTTCCGTGGTAGTCATCTCATTTTTCGAAATAAGAAGACAAAGACAACATTGAGATAAGAAGTCTGTTAATGACTGTCAACGCTCAATACATGTTCGCAAATCTAGCTTGCGAGCCAGTGCATTAACAGGTGAATGACAAGTGCACTGGCTTTGCGAACATGTTTGTCCGTGTATTGAGCCCATTACGTCTGTTTTATAATACCATATTTTTGTTAGTTTTTTATTAATTTTTCGTTAGAAATTGCTTTTGGTTTGTTATATTATTATCATTTTATTCTCTGTTGCTCTTTGTTATTAAAGCATTGCTACTATTTTTGCTATGAAGCTCGAGTAGTCTAGCGGAAAGAGCACTGGCCCTTACTGTGGGGAGTCCCTGGTTCGAATCTAGGTTCGGACTTGGGAATGGGGGTCCCTAGTTCGAATCTAGGTTCGGATCTGGGACTGGGGGTCCCTAGTTCGAATCTAGGTTCAGATTTGGGACTGGGGGTCCCTAGTTCGAATCTAGGTTCGGACGAAGAACCACACACCGAGCTTTGAGTTCATCTAGCTCAAAATAGGTACCTGAGTTAGTCAGGGGTAAAGTGAGTTGCGGAACTCCACACTCGTGTTCACATTGATTGCAAATTTGTGAAAAAAAGCTCTCTATCCGCTTCAACCCCTAGACGCAACGATGGTCGCCGTAGGATTACTTTACTTTAACAATTTTTGCTATTATTCTTACATTATATTCAATTAAATATGCAAATTAAAACACTGAAATAATTTGTTTTTTGCTGTTTTTTTTTATTTTGCTTAATATTTTGTTTATTTCGTTTAAAATGTTGTTTATTCCGTTTAAAATATTGTTTTTTCCATTTAATATTTCGTTTATTCGCTCATTCGAGTCATTGTGTTAAAGTGTTATTTTTACAACTACGACTGGAATGTGTTGAGCAATTAAATTAGTCCCTCAATAATAGGTGCGTTTTTTTTTTTGCTCCGATGCAGAGTCGAGTAGAACAATGGCTGTGATTGCGCGAAGGTTGGTGCAACTGAATGAATTTTAACTTTCATTGTCATTTCCACGATTTTGAAAAAGATTTATCTGCAAGTTGGCTAGCAGCTTTCTAACCATAATGGCAGATAGAGAAGAGCAGAATCAATTCAAATCAATTCGAAATAAACAGTTGCACTAACCGCTACGAACACTTTCGGAAATATCAGCACATTCTATGCGTGAGTGCATAAACTACCTATGCAAAACATAAGTCTGTCCCAGTGACCAATTTTGATTCGGATATGATATCAATTTGAAGAGGTTCACGCTTAATTTGTTGAATTATGTTATTGTGGATTGAATAAAGGAGTTGTTGTTTCCAACGCTACTACACAGCTCAGTTCTGGATAGAGGAGCAAAAAAAACACGCCTAATGGCTAAGACTTCATAGCTCTTGAACTTGTAAGTTCTAATAACACAAAGAAACTATTCTAAATGAATTTGAATAAGTTTTAGTTTTCCTTGGCATATGCAGGTTATGTGGAGTATATTTTCGCTTTCAGGAGCACAAAAATTGAACAGCATTTAGTGGTTTAGCATAAGACAATCAGCAAAAAATGGCACTATTGTCGAATTTAAGCCGAAATCTAAAATTTTCTAAAGACTCATAAAAACACTCTTAATTAAATAAGTTTATTGCGTAGTTGCACAAGTGCATTTTCGCCTTGGCGCTAATCTGTTTATACTGCAAATGCTATTTTGAGGAATAGTTCGACAGAAGATTAAACATTTCTTTTTTCGTTCACTTCTTTCTGGTTTCTAAGTCAAACTGTATGTGGGGACTCTGGTTCGACTCAGTATACCAAATGATTTTAAACAATTGCAATACAAATATTTTTGTGGACGCTTGATACACAAAATTTGATGCTTTTCTATGCATAGCGACGAAAATTTTGATAACTAGAACCTTTCCTAATATTGGTTCTTTAAATTTTTCCATTCGTATTAGGTTTTTTAGGTTCTGCCAAATTCGTCGTATTAAGTTTTATTGGGTTATGCCAAAATCAACAGGAGCACTCCAATAGATATGAATCGTAAAAATATTTAATCAGTTTCGTCCTTGGTAGCATGAATAAAATAGGTGAACTGGGACAGGATT
The DNA here is from genome assembly GCA_947369275.1 of Nemotelus nigrinus. Lineage (NCBI taxonomy): Eukaryota > Metazoa > Arthropoda > Insecta > Diptera > Stratiomyidae > Nemotelus > Nemotelus nigrinus. The sequence goes on from OX376375.1 coordinate 38,781,882, forward strand.
GTTGTTGTTTTCAATGCTGCTATCCTAACCTTAGAGGTTTTAGAAGTCGTAACTAATAATTTCTTTCACTATAGTTACACTTCGACTATGAGACACTTCAAAACTACTATACTATATACTGTATCTTAATTCAATGTTTTTCCCATGCTAACATATATATTTTCCATTTTAGTTACAAAACCTAAATTGCGACGAGTTGAGCGAATATTAATGCCCAGTGTTCCAAAGACATCAAAGGAAGAAGTCATGAAATCGCAAACCTATCAGCAATTCATGAAAAATATGGAACAAATAATTGAACTGCTTGATGATACCGAATCGCCGAATTTCAATTCAGGTAGATTATTTCTTGAGAAAATAAATCCTAGTTTGTAGTATTCTAACAATTGTACTTTTATTGTAGATGAAACTGATGAGAATGTCGAATGTATCTCGTCGAAAATGCTTTCGGTGGTTAGCAATGACGTGGCAAAACTGAAAGCAAAAGGCGCTTTGGACTCGATCCCTAAGAACAAATTGACACTCCTCATAAACTATGCTATGCGGAACGTGTATTTAGCGCGAAATTATTCTGCGGGTCCGGTAAGTAGATTTAAATATTTCTGCATGCTTACATGCTTACATTCTTACTACCCTGAAAGGTAGGTATAATTTTGTGGCGTAGACAAGATATTTTTCGCGTATTTCATTTTTACAAATATCGTGTTTCTATTATTTTATGAATAAAGTTCATATGACCAATTGGAGCAAGTTAAGTGAACTTATGTTTCTAAAATGCAATGGAAAGACAAAACCTACTCAACTGGCGTATCTATTTAACTGCAATACTAAGAATATGAATTCAAAAATGAAATCATAATCAAAAAACATAGAGCGATGATACTATCTACCTGCTTCAAATGATTGAATATCAATTAGGCATATAAGTTTAACCGAAAGGTCGCTAATCATCTGAGACAAATACCCAGCGGATATACCAAGTATTACCGTATACCACCATAGCAAAGAAGCATCACAGACTCGTAAATTGTCGCATGAGCTAAGAAAATAGGAAGAAAGGAACAAAACAGAAAGTCAGCTAACTTGCACTTGGCTTTTTTTTATTTAAAAATTAGTGTATTTTATATCTAGTTTTATGTCAAATTTTCACTTAATTTTATATTAGATTATTTCTGATTGTTACTAATCGTAAATTCATCCATTCCAATCATCTAATAAGATAATAAGATTTTACTAATAAGATTTTTTTTATCTCAATAAGCATTATTAGATGATTTTCGCACTAGCAATTATTCGTTCAGCGTCTGGTTTCGCCCAGGAAGTTTAACACTAGATTTACCAGCTATTTAAATATACATATTTCTACCCTAACCAGTCAGAATGACTGGTATGTAAGAAAAAGTGCTTATTGAGGCTTCCAGTCTTTATTCACTCTTAAAAAATGACAAACAAGTTGAAGAATATTAATTGTAATAGATAAATGAATTTATAGACATTGTCAAATAACAAAACGCTTAATTGTTTACAGATTGTCGGTCACAATTTCTACATATGTAGATTTTGCTGTGTGTACACTTTACGGATACACTTTTTTTTGCATGTATTGCAAATATTTGTAGTCTTATTGTTATTGCAATATCATATTTGACACCATTTGCCTACAGGAACGGTGTCACTTGTTGTTGGTAGATCAGCTTCGTGTGTTTGTTGGCTGTAAGTATGATATTCTGAATCAAGTTCTTCTGCTAATCGAAACAGAAAGTCTTTCCGTGAGATATTTTCTCCTGTTGTATTTTTGTACAATATCCAGCAATTTATTCCGGCTAAATCTAAAATATTGAAAAAGACTTGTAGTGGTGGCCACCTTCTGGAACCTGATTCATCACAGAATTTCTTCATAGAAACATGCACCAGTCATTATGCCTGGTACTGGTATAAGTGTCAATAACAAAAAATATATTGTTACGAATATATATAAAGCAACGTTAAGTTCATAAAATATATGCTCTACTTATAGCTACAAAAGTCATAACATCATTTCGAAAAGCGAATGTTACATGCAGTAGGAGTTTTGAATTAAAATTGTACGACCATTCAAAATGACGGATCTGGTAAATCTAGTGTTAAATACAAGGCGCAAATCAATCAAACACATCAGCAAAGCACGTATTATTTGAAAATTGCAGATTGTTGCTAGTGTAAAAAATACCGAAATTCCATCCAAGCCGATTTCTGGTCTTTGTTTTCTTGTGGGCTAACAAATTTTGTCGGGATGGTTACCTCTTTTACTCTTATTTATTATATGAAAGTGCATTATTTATTAGACAAAATATTATCTACCAAAACTTTCTTGTCAAACAGTACAACAAAAATTTCGACTTCGAATTAAATTAAATTGCATAAAAGTCAGAATTTCAATTTTGAAGATAAAAGTTTCCTCCGGAAGATACATATATTCGTATTTATTAATGCGTCCCGAATACATTTAAACATGGCTTCGTTTTGATTTAATTTATAGGATATCGAAGAGGACATCGGAGGAGATGATGCAATGGAAAAGATTCTAAATGCTATTGAAGCTTGTCTCTTGATATGCAATATCTATTCGACAGTGAAAGATTTGAAATTTCTGCAAGAAGATAACATTTCCTTGATAATAAAATTTGTACAGTATCAATTTCGTGAAACGATATTCCCGTCTTACGATTCTGTTTATACGGTGAAGACAATGAAGAAAGTAGATAACCGCAAGAAAAAGCCAGCTAGTAATCAAAATCGAAGTTTGCAACTCCTTTATTCTAAATCCGTTGAATTAATGAAAGTTTTCGTGACACTATTTGATAAGTGTATATTTGTGGACACGATAGTGCTGGCACTATCAACTTTAGCTGTCGAACCATTTTTCGTGGATAACATTGAAACGTTGCAGTTTGTTTGTCTGGAATTAGTAACAACGGTGAGTAGTGAAAGCGGTTTTCGCACGGTTAATTATAATTGAGTAGATGATGAGTAATGTAATTTTCCATCAAAGACAAATAATGCATAATGTCTGCATATCAAGTTGTTTTTCTTGTATCCGTTTTGCATATCATTATAGTTAACCGTATTTAGTTGTGTTCGCTAAGCAAGAGAGCACAACTCATATCTACTTATATTTGCAGATATTTCGAAAGGAACAGTATGTAAATATGCGCAGCAGTATTTTAAGTGACATCTTAGCTTCCGTGGATCGGCTTCCGTGCTCAAAGAAAAATCTAAGACCGTTTAAGTTGGCGAATAACGGCGGCAATATTCAAATGGTTACTGCGCTATTGCTTCAACTGATCCAGTGTGCAACTGTTTTACCCGATGCATTGTGTGAGCAACCAAATCGGGCAAACAAAAAAACAAAGAACAGTGAACCAGATGATACTACGAATAAGTCGAAGTTTGATAAAGATATAATAGTTTTGGAAAAGTATGACACGGCTGTTAGTATAGGTGGCAACTTTTTAACGACCTTTTTAAGCAAATGTAAAAGCCGTTCGAGTGAAACAGATTTCCGTCCGCTATTTGAAAATTTTATTCATGACTTACTAGCCACTGTCAATAAACCGGAATGGCCTGCGGCTGAACTATTATTAAGTTTACTGGGCACTCTCTTGGTGAAATATATGTCAGATAAATCGATTGAGCAATCAATCCGTTTGGCATCACTGGATTACTTGGGTATAGTAGCGGCGAGACTTCGCAAAGATACGGTCGAGTCTCGATGTAAGGTGCAAATAATGGACCAGATGATTAAGTGCATAAAGGCTGAGCAAGAAAAAGAAGGCGACTTACCTCCGCCTAATGTAATATTGACATTCGAATTTTCAATGATTACTACGCTTTAGTTTATTTACAGAGCAAAATAGTTTTGGATCCAGAAGAAGAACGAACGGAATTTTTACAAAAAATTCTTCTAGACTTTTTGGCTGTAAACGCTCAAGAAGAAAATTTGATTTGGGATTATGCTCGGCATTTTTATTTAGCACAATGGTACCGGGATATTATGCAACATCGGAAACGAATCGCTGAGGGCGAAAAGGGCTATGCGTCTCGAAAGAAAACTACCAGGAAAAAGAAAAGAAGAGGAGGTAGGATATTTGTTATTAAAAGTGAACCTTATAATTGAGTGGTTATATATGCAATGGCTTGGAAACAGTTGAACAAATTATTAACATGTGTGAACGATTGCAGTGTAAATGAAGAATAATTTTTGAATTGCAGGGGAAACTTCCGAGTCATCGTCGGAGGATGAATGCGACAAAAGTGATGATGGGTCACTGGAAAATATAAAGTCAGCTGGTGGATGTGCGGATCAAGAATTGAATCTCGAAATTTTCCGTGTGTTAGATGAACGTAAAAAATATTTGCTAAGCAAAATAAAACCGTACTCCGATGTGAATTGCACATCACAACACATAAAGACGTATATAGACTATAACAACGCCAATTTGATTGCACAATACCTAGCTAGTAAAAGGCCATTCAGCCAATCTTTTGATAAATATTTACAGAAAATCATATTGGTTGTACGGTATGTCAAGTTGTCTACTCCGCTTTAGAATTTTGAAGCTATTTAAAATTGTTTTCTTTTTGGAAATAGGGAACCGGCAATAGCTATTCGAACACGAGCAATGAAATGTTTGGCTAATATTGTCGAAGTAGATCCGCTGATTTTAAAGCGGAAAGATATGCAGATGGGTGTGAATCAGAAATTCTTAGATACAGCAATATCAGTGCGTGAAGCCGCGGTTGACCTAATTGGAAAATACGTGCTGAGCAGTGAAGAGCTAATTGACCAGTATTATGAAATGCTATCGACAAGAATTTTGGTAGGAAATGGTGTATGAAACGTAAGAATATGTTGAATATTAACTTTTAGGATACTGGAGTTTCGGTACGGAAACGAGTGATCAAGATTTTGCGCGATATTTGTATCGAATATCCAGACTTTGATAAAATTCCTGAGATATGTGTAAAGATGATACGGCGTGTTCATGACGAAGAAGGCATTCAGAAGTTAGTTACGGAAGTATTTATGAGGATGTGGTTTACACCGTGTGTCGACAATGATCGGGTGCGTATTTGTATTTTTCGTACAATATACAAGAATTTGTTAGTGAGAATTGTGGAGAATTTGTATTTCGATTCTGATTTTATAGATTGGGGTCCAAAGGAAAATTACCCAGATAATAGATGTGGTGAATTCTGCCCATGATACAGGGACAAATTGGTTAGATGGTCTTTTGAACAACGTGAGTCCAAGCTGAGTTTTATCAAATGCCAATTGAAATACGTTTAATTTTCAGATATTTGCTCCGAAAGAAAACACCAAGTCTGGTTCAGATGGAACACCCGGTGAACCAGTGAGAAAGAATACGGAGCCACCAGCCGATGTTGTTCTGGCTTGTCAGCAGCTAGCGGATGGCCTAGTAGATAGACTAATCATGTTGGAAGAAACAGATAATAGCCGTATGCTGGGATGCATAACAACAATATATTTACTGGCAAAAGTTCGACCGCAATTGCTAGTGAGACACGCTATAACAATAGAACCTTATTTGAATATTAAGTGCCATTCTGCGATTGCCCCTAAGTTTATAAGCTCAGTTGCCGAAATACTAGAACAGGTCGGTATACTTTTTATTTTATAAAATCTTATTTTTACATCATGATCGATTTGACTAATTGAATTTCGAGAACATATGCTCGTTTCAAGAGCACTGGCTAATTCAATTGATTTATATTGACTTGCTATTCGCTTTTAAATAAACTTCCAATACCCATGAAGTTACGTTCATTTTTGAGATGGACGTGTATTGGACAACTGAAGTGTGCCACTTGGACGTGAGTTCGTCATTGAACTTTATTGTTTTGACACCACTGTACCAGTCCGCCAAATCATCGCATTGAGCAGGGTTGATTCTAAATTCTGGTCCTCCACTCTTCTGGTTAAATGCCTATGTTTCTGATCCTACTTGTGTCATAGCTGTCAATTCCTGCACCTCTGTTCCATTTTTTCCTACCTCCTCCTGTATACGTTCTCCCTGTCTTTCGTGAGCTGGTAACTTCAAGATGTTCATAGTTATCAAGGCATTTGACGCTTACTATCTGTTGAAAAATGGTGTCTCTGCTTGGAATAACTGGTGCTAACGCACTAATTCTAAATGTTGCTAAGTGTCAAAAAATACACCTATTTTCTTCTGTTACTCCTTTGCTATCAATTTAAACAGATAATATTTCAACATATAATATACATCACTGTCAGGTCTTCTAAATTGTCTGGCTTTATTCTTGGATCCTCCAAAACCTATTCACCTGTTTGCGTGATAACCTATTCACCTGTTTGCGTCTTTTCCATTCATTTGTTCGTAGGTTTCTGGAATACTGTTGTTAAGTCTGATGCCCCCATTCCTAAAACCTTGTGCATATATTAGGATTCGTCCGTCATCGTCCCTTGTTATGATTATAATCACCGACCTTGATATTACAGACTCTTTATTTTGGTTCAAGCAGAGTCTCCCTAGGCGCGTGGCTCCATTTCAAACTGCATTACCGCCTTGTTTACTCTGATCTGTACATTCACGTTTCTGTTTGGGAATGTAAGCAAAAGGCACTCTGGTCTCTTAGCCAGGAAAGTCTTGCGGAGAATCGTTGGCCCCATATAGGCGATTCCGGAGACGCTACAACCACAAGTTGCAGCATATCTACCTAAAAGCAAATACAATTACAAAAATAAAGCTCGGTAGACTCCAATAGGCAGGGCAATCACCTCGTATGAGTGAAGAGAATACTGTTCGGATAATCCTTTGGGCAGATTTTACAGCAGACATGATAGGGGATCTTGCTTGCGCTGGAGAGATGGCTCAGTTGTAGCGCCGATGATGATGAAATAATAAAAAATATATTATTAGTCGTAATTATATGGAGACAACAATTTTTAATTATTATGTCGCCAATTCATTATGACCCCCGATGGGCCACTGCAATGGTTACCATCATGGCCACCATCATAAAGTTGACTTTGGTAGCCACTAGATAGGCCAGCCCTGATTTTCGCTCCGAAATCCATCCTCGGCCATTGCCATTTCTATGCTTCGTCACTGTCAGCCACCACAAGCCATCGCCCGTCTACGCAATGTTGACGGCTGTATGGGCTACATGATCGGCCATAATGAAGTGGCGACGTTATATTTTAATTTAATAACGTTTATTTTCCTTATCGGTTGTCAATTTTCGTAAATAATTTAAATGATAAAATAAAATGAAATTTAGATTATGCCTGATCGTATATATTTAAATGAATCTGTTTGCACGTTTTTTCTTAAAATACGCAAAAATCAATGAATGTTTTTATCCTTTTCAGGTTGTCCCACTAATGGAGCATCCCAGTGAATCATTTCTAGCTGATGTGGAGGAACATTTAATGGTGCTTGTGGTATCGCTTAATCAGACTGTGGTCCTTAGTTGTTTATCGTGTTTAGGAGCTGTTGTTAATAAGATCACTAAAAACTATAAATTAATAAGAGATTGTTTTTCTAGGTAAGTGTGACAATTCAGTTGCATCATGAAATGCTCACGATCACATTATTTTCTATATCTACATAATAATTGTTTTTACAGATTTTATAGAACCCTAGCTAATAGCAAAGACCATTTGGTGAATAATCCCAATTTGCCAATTGAACACATTTACCAGCCACTTTTCAGGCGAAGTTTGTACACAGTAGGAATATTAACCAGATTCTTTGATTTCAACAATCCACAAGTTTTTGGGCAGAGTGAAGGTAAATTGTTTTTTTTAAGTATTATTGATAATAAAATGTAAATTGCTTATCTTTCCTTCAACAGCAGATAATTTACCAGCTACAATTTGTGAGGAGGTTTTCGAGTGCTTAATGTACTTCATCAATTGCTCCAACTTCGAAATACGAAAACAAGCATTAGTGTCGGTGGGGTTCTTTTGCGTGCAAAATGATGAATACTTGACAAGACCTGTACTGAAAGATATGTACCGAGAATTATTAACTTCACCGATTGTTGAGGCGTTTGTTAAAACTCTCGTTATGCGAAATATCTTGATGTATTTGAACGAGTCTGAAATAGTAATGCAACACAAAGAAAAAGACTGTAAGTAAAATTATCCAAAGTGCATTATTTTGGAGGTTTGTCATATACCTTGTTTCTCAATGTAATATAGCATCTATCACACAAAGATCTTCAAGTAGTTCTGAAGATCCAGTTTATGTGCGTACAGTCAAATATCAACGCCAGGCAATTGCATTGCCAATATGGCAATGCATTTTGCCGATATGGCCAAACGTTTGGTTATATCCGATTGCAATTTTCTCATCGGGCTTAATTAAACAAACAATTGGCAAAAATCTACATGCATGAAAGTTAATATTTTCAGTGAAATATTAATAATATGTAGTGTATTTATATGGCACTTTCATAGATTCGTAACCTTTATGGGATACATGCGGGTTCCGTTGCCGTTTCCAATTAATGTTACGTTTACGATTCGTAAACGATATCACCGTCACTAAATTCATCTATATATTGATATTAGTGCTTTTAATTCAATTAGAACAGTCCCAGGTACTGAAACAATAAATTGCACTTGATTCGTTCATAACTGTCATAATAGGGGGCGTGATCGGATTCATACCGCTTGTTTTTGATGATCATATAGCATTCCGCATACCGCTGTATGAATAGCTCGTTTATCATTTTGTGTGCATAGTTATTCTATCTTATTTTCGTTTTGTTTCGATTTATTAATTTATGTAACATATGTGAGATTATTTTTGTAACATACGCGAGATTATTACCAACTATTTCTCATATCATTTTTAAATTTACATAAACCTGCATTTCTTGCAGTTGAAACTAAGGTAGTATTTTTTATGCTGATATCAATCAGTCCTGGATATGCTCGCTTCAACGAGGGATTGCATTTTGTGTACATAGTGTTGCACGATTGACTTCTTCAATGTCTGATGCCCATACTGTCCGTAGTTTTGATGCGCTACGAACTACGGTAACTTACTTAAATATTCTGTTTCTGAGTTCATTTTTGCGGGTGATAAATTTTCAGTAACAGACATTCCGTCATCGCAGACGTTTTTTTTCTGCCATTAGTGGACTGACCAACAAGAATAAGATAAAAGCCTACCTTCTTCGCATACTGATAAGTATTGGGTTTCTATCGCAGCAACTAATTGTAACTAATTACTAGAGTCATATTGTTCAGAATGTATTCTTACATGTTTAATAGTCACGAGAGCCTTAATGTGGCGACCATCTCATGGTTGAACGACTAATGCAAGCAAGCTGTGAGGGGTAAGTTAGTGGTTTCTTATACGTATACGCTGTACCGCTCTCATGAACTTAGACAGATCTGGAAAGCTGTACGCAACATCTGTAAATCCACTCTTAATAAGGCTAAGTTCAAGGCTCAATCGCATATCTTAATATAAAGCGGAAAGTAAAAAATAGTTTTCAGCAAAAGTTATATTCTCTATCCACAATCAATGATATATTAATCAAGAAAGTTAAGAATAATTTGGCATCTTCTTCTTTCCCGTCTCTTTTATATGGTGGTCATGTATTTAGTCAATCGCTAGAAAAAGCCTATTTGTTTGCTGATATTTTCCCGGCAATCTATTTGCACGAAAAATACCTAACTTTCCTAAATATGATTTAAGGTAATCCATTTATACTATCCTATTCACAGGACACTAACTGTTTGAAAACTCGCTCATGAGCAGCATGTACCCAAAAAGATAATATACCCATATACTTCCCATTTCGATGATGTGCAAAACACTTGTCAACTCAACAATAATAAGTATTTCGAGTTGAATTATCTAACCAATGATTCTCAACATGGTTTCCGCTCCGGTGTTTCCACTGGAGACTTGATGACGTTTCTCATTGCGCACTGAATCGTTGTAACCGTAAATGTAGTAAATCCAAAGCGTTGCTCTGGATATTTCAACAGGCTACTGCCTGGCACTGTATTAACTACGAACATATTTTCTTTCAATTCTATTCAGAGTTTTGGGCACGTCATTTCTAACAATCGAGATCGCAGGTTCCAATTGCTGAATAGAGACACCTCAGACATCGCTAAAACGTGGTGCCGTCTTCTCGTTAAGGAATTATATGCTTCTTCGTCTCAGTCTATTCTTGTTGACGGTGTAAATATTCCCTGATGGCCCTCACTAGCCATCGATGTCGGGTTTTTTTTTTAGCCCTGGCTTTCATAAGCTTTTATAGTGAAATTTAAAATAAAAACTAGCTGTGGGAGGAAAAAACCCAGAAACCCTTTGTTAGCATGGCTCTATTGAACCTAAATAAGAAGCTTCTGTAAACTTCTCAGTGTCTGATTATTTATCAAAAGCAATATAAAGTAAATGCATTTGAAGTTTGAAAATATAATTCTAAGATCACTATTAAAAATTATAATAAAAAATATGGTATATAAATAAATAAATCAAACGGATCTAATCAAATATTTCCAAACGATGCACTGTATATTGCACCATTAAAATAAGTATATAAAGCTACAAATTAAATTTAATAAGATTTTACGTTCATAAGTTTAGACTCAATAAAATTTAATGCGAATTAGTAAATTAGTTCCTATTCGCAGCTAACAGCAACACGTCTGGAAGAAAACTCGGTTTATAGAAGAATCGTCTAAAAGTTGAAATATCTCTAGAATATACTTCTATAACAACATACTCAACTTTCTCCTAGCTACTTCAAACTTTTTCTATTTGCATTCCCGAAATTCGAGCTCGAAGCAATAGAGGATATATATAATGAAAAACACGGTTAGGCTTTATAATAATAATGGTCCAGTTACAGAAATAAAATAAGTTAAATTAAATATTAGCATAACTGTAACTGATTTAGCATATATAGTTGATTATTATAAAACTTGGTATGTGTACATACCTTCAAATGTGAAACGTAATAGATTCATTGAATGTCGTATAGATTGCCCCAATCTCGTTTTTTTTTAATGTTTACGCGTTCTTTTAGGGCAAACACAAGCACAAACTGAAGATTTGAAAGAGATGAACGACGTAATGTCAGGAATGGCAAGCAGAATTATTCAACTTTATCTAACTGAAATACTCAATTGCTTCCTGCACGTTGATTCAAATGTGCGCCTGTGGGCTGTTCGAGTGGTACAAATTGTTCTAAGGCAAGGGTTGGTTCATCCCGTTCGAATGGTTCCATACCTCATTTGCCTGAGTACAGATGAAAAAACTGACGTGAGTTTGAAAAATCTACAAACTCAGAATGCTATGCAAATTAAAATGTACATATTTCTTTTTGTTCGCAGGTTGCACACTTAGCTGACGCACTGTTGAAAGATATTGATAAGACTTATTCTGGTTTTGTAAATATGAAAGTGCAAGTAGGACTGCATCTCTCATTTGTACTTCAAGAGATTCTCCAGATGCGGGCGGATAACCGCATAGTACGGGGATTTACGTAAGCTTTTGAAGATAACATTTTTTGAATTTCATTTAATTTTTGTGATATAATAGCATTAAAGATGATCAACCTGCTGCTATGAATGATTTCTTATATACTTTGCTACGAAATACGAAGCCACAAAGACGAGCACTTGTTCAAACGATCACAAAGCAATTTGATGACCAGAAAATAACTCTTCGTCAAATGCTGTATCTGGCCGACAATTTAGCTTATTTCCCATATGCAGTGCAAGATGAACCATTATATCTTATCCATCAGATAGATATAATGATATCTGTTACCGGAACGAATTTGTTAGCTAATTTTAAGGAAGGTTTAACACCTGTCGAAGCACCTGAAGAAAATCGAAACCCGTTAGACGACGATGATGATGACGAGGACAAGGAGAACATATACACACGATTACCAGAAGATACTACAGATTTACAACGATGCATAATAGCAGCCCAAGGTTGTATGTTGTTATTGTTTCTAAAACAACATTTGAAAGATATGTATGGAATAACGGATGGAAAAGTGAGTAGATATTCGCCGTCGGAGCCGCAGAAAATTTATGAAAAGGCAATATCTCGAAAACAAGTTCCTAAATTTAACCCTAAACCGACTATTGATGAAATCAAAAAAGAACACATTATTAGGGTCGACATAAGTGAAGACGAAAAGAAGGACTTGATAGAGAAGTATTTAGATGTAAGTATTACCTTTGTATATAAACTTTCAATAACTAAGTCGTTTTTTTCAACTATAGTTTAAACAGTTGATGCTGAAACTAGATCCAGAAGACACCGACTCTCAAGAAGAGGATAAGCAAAAATTAAACAACTCAATAAACCCAACGCCAAAGACACCGTCGACGAATTCAAATACTAATGGGAATACGGAAAATCCGGATCAAGAAAACTCAGCTCATGTAAATAATATCAATTCACTTGCACCAGCGGCAGCAGTAGTATCTGTCAAGGTAAATATTTTGTTCTTATTAAGTCATGATCTATTATTAATAATGAGTGTTGATATTGTCTACATATTTCATTAATTATCTAAAGTATAATTATCGAAATCTTAATCGTTTAAACATTTAATTTTATCGCCCGAATTCGAGTTTTGTTTCTGATGAATCCGATGATTGTTTAATACCAGTAAACCTACTTGAGTCTTATGATTTGTATGGTTGGTTAGCAGGTTGTTCCGTCTCCGAACCCAGATGGTAATGAGTTAGACATTAAGTTGCAGAAATGTTTATGAGGAAGTAGTGGTAAGCCCGACTAATGACCCAGAGAATTTTCTCTCTGATAGTCTGATAGCATTCACCATTCCGCTCTTATAGTTGAACTTTCAAAAGGTAGGAACATACAAAACGTTTAAAGCTTACAATCATAGGATTGTATACGATTTCTATAATAGTGATTATAAGAGCATTCGCATTTTCCTTGATAATGCCGATTGCATAAAGGCTTTTGTATGCTAATCCCTTGATGTTGATGTAGTTTTGTTTTATAGAATAGTGTTTGATATGGTCGAAAAGTTTGTACCTAAGATACGAGAAATAGGAAAACTCTCTAACCCTTGGCTTGAAAACTCTCAGACGTCTGAGAAACCAAATAAACAAAAGTTTTTCAAATTAATTAAGAATAAATTCGGCCCTAGCCAAGGTTTTAAAAAAGTATGCGGTTTAATTGCTAATAAATTCTATGTTAAGTTTGATGAAGCGTGTGACAGATACATTAAAATAACTTGTGAGCATATAAACCGGATCTACAAAAAATGTTTGATTTTGTTAACATAAAGAGGGAAACAATCGGTTATCCCTCTTCTCTGTTCACTAAAAATTCAATGTGGTCTTCATTTCCGCAAGAGATCTGCAAATTTGTTGCTGATCATTTTCAAGATGGTTTTGGATTAGTCAGCATCCCAACATTCTATCGATTCCCAGGTGCGACTCAAAAAAGTTTTGTTGAGGATATAACCATATTGAAAAATGAAATATTTACTGTCATTATGGAGCTTGCCAGTAACAAGAGCTCTGGATCCTACTTTTTAATTGAGTGTAGAACAACTGACATCGTCCCTTCATACTATATTTAATAATTCTTTTTCTCTCGTCTGGGCTAGTTCGATCTTATTGGAAATCTTATATCATGCCACTGGCTTGCTAGAGCTGCCAAGTGACCGCCAAATTAGAGCCGTCAAACGCATACTGGCCAGCTTAGTCAGCGACCCCCATATATGTGATATACTTTTAAATGTTTGTTTTTAATTTGATTGAAAAAAAAACGCGTTCAAATCATCCCAAAGATATTTCAGTTTGCTAACATGGTCACGACTTGTTTATATTGCTAGGCTAGCACCATATTTATTTTTCGAATAGCTACAGTTTTCTTCTTCCAATTTTTAATTTTCAATGAAAAATGGCAGCCCTCTTCGGGTTTTTGATTATACCGGTTAAATGGCTTCTTAATTTTAAAACTCTTTTGCTTAAAACAAGGTTTGAGTAGTATCTGTTTGTGAAAATGTGGTATTTTTAGCATCAGAAGCTATATCAAACAGCTCTTTTTTATAGGCGGAAAATAATTCTGCTTAAGATGGGAACATTTGGTTTTATCAACATATCTCTTTATTAAAATCCCATAATACCACAATTATATCAAGTTTAAGACTCATAAAGCATATAAACTATGATTCTCAATTTGGCCGGTTTTTTTAGGACTGCGAGTGATAAATGCAATTTCCCCCTTTAAAGTTTACAACCGATTTCAAGCTTATGTTTTCCAAAAAGAAAGTAACTCATTATATGAGGGTTGATCCAAAAGTAATGATTATCAATATAAACCAAGGTGATAAAACTTAAAAAAAAATATTTTTCAACATAGTCTCCTAACAAGTTAATACATTTAGTCCATCTTTTTCCCAAATCTAAGATACCCTTAGAATAAAATGATTTGTCTCTACTCTCCCAAAACGCCTCAACAACGGCCATCACTTCGCTATCATCAAATTTCTTGCACCGAAATTGTAAATTGAGCCGAGGAAAGCAGCTCGATTCCTGTTTCTTGAAATGCAGCCATCGCAACTGCAGCCTTGTGAATGCAATAGCACTGATGCAATAGCACTCCGGCTCGCAGTTTGCCGCGTCTTTTTCCCTTAATAGCCTCCCGCAATCTACTTATTTGGTCTTCGTAGTAAAAGCCTGATATAGTGGCTTCCATTTCCAAACATTCCAACATAATTCCTTCAGCGTCCAAAAAAACTTATGCATAACATTCTCTGCCGATCTCGACACCTTGAATTTCTTCGGCGGATCAAAATGATAGATCCAGGTCTCGTTCATGGGTACGAAACGTGACAAAAACTTCTCCAGATCTGCCTGGAATTTTCGTCGTGTCGACTCGTTTCTTCTTTTGCTCGTCGGTTTACATTCTCGGCACCCAACGCGCTGAGACCTTCTTCATATGTAATTCATTGGCAACGATTCTTGGAACGCTGCCATACGAGATTCCTGTGACCTCCGCTACATGCCTCATGGTCACTCTTTGAATTGCCAACACCACATCTTCGAATTTATTTAAGTTGGCTTCAGTGTGGGACGTGGATGGACGTCCTTCCCGGTATTCGTCTTCAGTGGATGTTCTTCCCAGCTTAAACTCCTTGGTCCAGCGTGCAACGGTGGAATATGGAGGAGTAGAGTTCCCTAGTGTTTCCACCAAGTCGCTGTGTATGTCTTTGGTAGATATTTTTCTCAAACACACACACATGCTTTATGACAACTCTAATTTCGTTAGTAAGTAAGTTAGTAAGAAAATTTTATTTTGAATTTTATGCGAATTGGAAAAAGTTGATTATCACTACTTTTGGATTAACCCTCGTACATATGTAATTTCGTGTGTCTGCACTTGTTTTAGGTACTGTCTTCATATACAGCATGCAAAAGGATAGTTGAACATTCATTTTTGTAAATGTGTTAGAAGAAATAAGAAATTCGGCTTAACCAGTATTCTTGGATGTGTACAGCCTGCATCACCTCCGTGTCAAGCATTGCTGCTATGAATGTCAATAATTCTTTTCCACTTCTTTCGATGTTCGATAAATCGAATATTGCAATATCTTTGTTATGCTACAAGTGCAGGTAATACCCAGGCAAGCGCCATTGATTAAGCTGTCGGTGAAAAAATAATTTAAAGAAATTGAGTGGGTCCATTACATTTCCGGTAACTTGTAGTTCCGCTGTTCTTTGGCCACTTTCTAATGCGATTCTGCTTGAAAAGCTTTCAAAATTTATCGCATCTTCCCATTCAGAACTAGCTTCATCTTCTACGGCTTCAGAAACAGTGTCACTTTCCAAGACCATAATTTTGCCTCATCTGACATCAACATTTTCAACATTACTGTTAACAGTTTAAGATGTCTTTTATCCAGACCCACGTTGTACGCACCCCTTTCGTTGATGTATTATTTTGTTACTCTCGAGGCTTTATCCTTTGTTTGGAGGCTTTACTCTTTCGTTCGAGGCTTTACCCTTGTGAAGACACGATTTCAAAAAATCTGAGCACGAATATTTTCGTGGAATTAATATTTTCTAATGCAACGGTTTATTCCGAGTTTATACGATTTACTCCGAGTACCAGCGTGATTTTTCTTACACTGTCTTATATTGTACATAAATTCGACTTCAGTTTAAGATGTCACTTAGCTTTATATTCATAAAAACATTTTATATAGTATGTTTCGCATGCTTGTTTTTACTACATTTACACAAATTATAATTAGATTTACTTACACAATGTAAAAAATGGAACAATAAGTAAGAACCAAGGTTTGAATTAATGCAAATTAAGATGTTAAGTCAGATTCGCCGTTGGAGTTGACACGAAGAATAGTGTGGTAATCGAGACCCACTGTTATAGTAATAGGGTAAAGAGTTAATGTTCTAACTATCCTATAAATTGTTGTTTTAACGTACATAAGAGGCATATTGGGCATCAATAATTATTAGATATGCAAAATATAACATTTATAAAATAATGCTATTTGAAAGACATTCATAACACTATCAAATAGTATCTTTTTACTACTATGTATATCTTTTTAGGATTTACCTGTTACTCCAAGTACGAGAAGCTCAAAACCAGCTGTAAAAACGACATCGACAAGGAAACAACCCGCCAGGAGTAAACGGAAAAGGAGAAAGATTGTGTCTTCAGATGAAGAAGACAGTGATTATAGCGGAAGCGATTACGCGTAGTATAATACTTTTTGATTTGTTAAAAATTGCAATGGATTAAGATTTAGTTTGAACTAATAATTTGATTACACTCAATGCAACTGTATAGAAGTAAAGTTTAATTTCGACGCAAACGTTCATATGTAAATTGAGAAAAGAATATAAAAAATAAGACATTGAACATTTATTATAAGAAAATATTATACTTAATAAATATGTATTTACTAATTTAATGAGAGGTTCAAGGTAATATAATTTTGTAAATTCAAAATGTTATTTAAAGATAAGTAGAACACATCCACACGCATAGACATGATCATTGCTAAAAAAGAATTACTATAATGTAGAATCGTAAATTCCTTGTAAGTATATTTATCTGAATAGTTTAGCCTTAAAGCGATTTAAATATAGAGTTAAAATGAATCAATTTTCTTTTCCTTACCGTCTTCAATAGAATCATTGTGAGTATTCAAAATTATAAATAATATTTATTTGTAATTAATAACTAAAGCAAGAAAAATTAAATTATATCTTTGTACATGATGAGGCAGTATAAAATATGTGTAAGAAAGTTTTTTGAAAAGTTTAAGTTGTAAACACTGTGAAATATTATACATAACAATACATCGATGCTGTTTTATTGTCGAATGTCAGTGGTTGTTTATTTTGTCTTTCATTGAATAAATTGATTGCATTTGGCAATCATTTGCATGTAGTTTCAGATAGATTTGATAATACTTATTGGCGGAATTTATTTATTAATCGACGCTTATATTTTTTATAATACGATTATTTTCAAAAAAAAAAACTGAAAATCATTCACCATATTAATTATTGAATCGCTAACGAATTTAATACTTTTTTCTTGAACGTTAGAGCGAAAATTTCAAAACCAACCCCGAATATATATTTGTGTAGCAATATAGCTACAACTTTAAACCCAAAGCCATAATTTCATTTTACTACAATTAATGCAGAAGAGATGTTTCTCCACATTAGACGATCAAGGTGATGATCAAATCACTACACAATTTCTTAAAAGCGCAGCAGATTTTCAATTTGTATTTAAGTTCAGGACCGTTCCCAACAAAATTAAATCTGCTCTCAAGGCAAGACTAACAATTTTCTTAGGTACGTACGATATCCTTTCTCCAAATCAATTTGGATTCCCAAAAAATAAGAGTACTAAAGATGCAATATACAAAGCTGTTTTATAAATGGTGCAGTAGATAGGAACGAGGCCGCTTTAGCTATATTCGTAAGTCTAAAAAAAATATTCGATACAGTCCATCATAAAAAACTAGATCATAAAATTAAAAGTATAGGCTTCAGTGAAAGTAAAAGTAGACTCAATCTTACGTCAGTTGCCGCTTCCAGAAATTAAAAATTTGAGAATTTTCAAGCCAGGAAGCAGAAGTAAAACATGGAATGCCGCAAGGGACGGTAATTGGGCCTATTTTGTTTAACATTTACGTGGACAATCTATGCAAGCTTCAGCCTATTTGTTTGGACTTCGACGGGCACATTAATTTCTACGCTGAAGGCACATGGGAAGATGTGCCATGCCTTGGGCAGGCATTGAGGATCCGCGTGACCTGTTCATAATATGATTCTTTTTCTTTGTCAGCAGATTCCTCTGAAGGTGCGTGAACGTTTATGAGGCTGATTGCAAATTTAATCTATAGATTCACATTTGATGCATTTTATGCTTTGTTCGCAAGGTGTATGTACAAGCTATTGTGATGTACATGTGGAATATAGAATATATAGGAGTAACATTGTTTCGTCTGCAATTTTCCCCAGATCGGTTTTTGTATCTGGTTTGGGTTTACTTTCACAAAATGAGTTTCTCGGTTTAGGTGCTTTGGGTGATATGACTACTTGATTGCCTTGGATACTTATGATGATGTTATTTCTATGTTCAATTTCTGGAGTGATTTCTTTAGCATTTATAGTTTACATTAGGTGCGATTTTTTACGTTTCGCCAAAAAACACCTGTTATAATTATTTTGGCTTAAATGTTTTGTGTGGTCGGTATTAATATAGTCGGCTAAAGGTGGATAAAAGGGTAGTTTTTAAATTAAACTATAACATAAAACTCGTTAAAGTGAAAGCGTATTGAATAGATTCTGTTTCGAAACTTTAACATTTACTTATTTAATATGGACTTTAAAGTGGAAATCCAAAATTGCTTTGATTGTGCCATAGAGGATTTACTGCGGCAGTTTTTTTCATCTAAATCGATTGAGCAGAAAAAGGATCGTATTGACTCGAGGCAGCCAAGCCCACTAATTTCGCTCAGTCAACCGTTCGTAAAAGGTAACTATATTAGGCACTTTTCTTGCAACTTATATAAGGAATTTATTTTTGTTGTGGTATTATGTTTTAGATATATTATGTGCTCTAGTAAATGTTATGTGCTCTTGTTAAGTTTATGGTTATTCTTTTTGCTGTTTCATCTACTCACTTCCCATTCTCCTCGTACTGTTTCTGACTTCTCACCTTCAAACCATCATCCTCAAACCGTCCCATCGTAGCAAGAGTGCTCTAAACTATCTTGTATTTTGAAATGTCCTTGTTCACAGCAATTAAAATCACAGAAAATTGAATTGGCTGATTAGACCGGTTTTTTTATACATACATACTTCATACAAACGAGTAGCAAGCATAAATTCTAAAAAAAACTTTAAAATTAACGAAGTTAGATATATACTGCGATATCCGTAATACAGACAGAAGAAGACTGAAAATGGTAGACCAAATCATGTAATTATTTTTCTCAGATCGATGCACACCTATCTAATTTAACTTGCTAAAAGATGCAGTAAGTCCTCAACTTGGAGCTGTTAACAAACTTTGACCACTTATATCCTGTAACATGTATTTAATTTTAATTTTTTTTTTATAATAAAAAAAATTATGAAATAAGTATTTTTTATTGTTTTGAACTTTTCTGAGATTGTTAGTGAGTAGGAAAATCGAGAGTCGAGGAAAAAATTATGGAGGCATGGCAATGAACATGGAGAGACTTAAGGAAAAGTTCGAAATGCCATGTTACTTTGATTTTTTACAGCGAAAAATATATACATTTTTAAAGGAAAAGACATATGTCCATTTTATTATTATTTTATATTGCCTTCATTTTCGAAGTATATTTTTGTTAAAATTAAGTACTGGAGATGTAAACTTGTTTTATGCTTCCCTATTATAAAAAATTGAAAATTTTGAACCTGAGGGCGAAAAAATAGACAAGGAATTTTTTCGAATTTTTATTTGTCATAACTAGTGCCTCAAAAAAATGTTAAAATTGTTAAAACAAAAACACTTTTTAACATTTTTTGTCGTTTTTTGACAAAATAACATTTTTTTGCCTTTTTCTGACTTTTCATAGGAAATTTAACAATTTGCTGCCATTTTCACACTTTTTGTAGTAATATCAACATTTTTTCCCAATTTATCGTTCATGATTTGCTCAAATCAATCGAAAATATAAATATAGTACAATCATATGAGAGTCAACCGAACAATATTTTTTTTATATATATACTCAACAGAAAACTGAGAGCGTCAAAGTTTCATTTATTTTATTAAATAAACGAAGATAAGCTTCAATAATGATTTAATGATGAATAAACCAAAGCAGATTTCATGTCACATCATGATTCATTCGGCGTTTTTGACGGTATAATTAATACGAGTTGAAACAAACTGGAACAATTGCTGAATAAGCAATAATTGCTTCATTAGAAATTTTATGTTTCTAAATAAATGGATTGATGTGAATCAGCTATAAAAAAATTACTCGCTGGCATCAACGAGACCGAATCGAAAAAAGTCTATCAGAGAATCCTGATGTAGATTTTTACACCGACCTACCAGTGGATCACAAAATCAAATCAAATGTTGCACCAATGACATCAGTAGATGCGGAACGTACATTGTCCATTTATAAATGCATTTTATCCAGTATGCATTTTATCCCACTCAATCACACATTGCAATGCTCAATGTCATTCAATACAATAATTTCGTTGATGATAAAGATAATTCAGAATGAAAAATGATAAAGAATGAAGTTTTTTTCTCAGTTTTTATGTTTGCTGCTCTATTTTATGAACATCTAAATTAAATTGATTTAACATTTTTTATAACAATTTTTGGTCTTTTTTTCTAACATTTTCACAACATTTTCAGCCCATTTTATTTAACATTTTTTTGAGGCTCTACATAACTAATCATCGTGAAATTTGCAGAGCGTATTGATGTTGACCAATGCCATATCCCCATTTCAAGACTGTGACAGCAAGTCTCTAGGTACAGCAGGCACGTGAAAAAAAAATCATTCAAATCATCGATCCTTCTGAAAGTATTTTGCTTTTTAACAAAAAATTCAAAAAGGTTATTGATTTGTGATCACGGTTCCCTTCTTGTCTATAATCGCATAGACAACGTATATCGTCTCTAAAGCTTATCAAAGCAGAGAATAATTGATACGGGAAACACGATCGTTTTGCGGAATAATCCTCCGAAAGCAGAATCAAATTGGAATTGTTTTTGCGGGATGATTAAAATTGAAAAAAAAATTTTTATTTATCTTGGAAATTTTATTTGACAAAGTGGTTTCGAAACCACTTTGTCAAATAAAATTTTCAAGATAAATAAAAAATTTTTTTTCAATTTTAATCATCCCGCAAAAACAATTCCAATTTAAAAAATTCAAATTATGAAAAAACTGCCAACTAATTTTATCGAAATTCACATAGTACTTGAACCTTACTCTAAGCCACATTTCGTAGAAATTTCGTTGAAAAGTTAGAAATTTTTGTTACCTATAACTTCCGATCCAGTCATGACATCAACACGAAATTCATGTAGTATTGTAAGCCAAATTCTGTAGAGATTTCGCAGGAAAATCATAATTCTTGTAGTTTTTTTTTGCATTTCTTTACTAAGCTAATTTGTCATTAAATATGCAATTTGAAAAAAAAATTGTGATTCGTCGGGTGCGGGGACATTTCCGTTCAGTAATTGCTGGAAATAGGACGCCCATCTTTCCTTCACCTGTTCTGAGCCACTTATGATGCTTCCATCGGCAGTCCTACATAGGCTAGCTCGTGGTTTAAAGCCTTGTTTTAAGTGCCTCATTACTTTGTACGCTTGTCGAGTGTTGTTAGCCATAAAGTTGTCATTCATGCTATTCAGCATGGTGCCAAAATGCTTTCGTTTCTTACGTCTAATTATTCTATTAGCTACTGTCCGAAGATCGTAATATTTTTCTTTCTTGGCTCTAGTCGGTCGTTCAATGTGGATTTTGTAGGCCACATTCTTTTCATCCAACGCGGCTTGACATTCCTCGTCGAACCATTCATTTCTGCGTTGCCCGGCTGTATATCCCACTACTTTTTCGGCTGCTGCGTTCACTGCGCTTTTGATAGTAGTCTAAACATCGTTGATAGACGTCGTGTTAGGCGTGGAAGCTAGCTCCATTTCCAGAGCAGATCTATACTCGATTTCCATCGTCTTGTTTCGAAGCTTGTCGACATCGAACTTGCTCTGGCTTCATACGACAGAGGTATTCGACATCGATATCGAGTTTTGACGAAGTAGTGGTCAGAGTCGCAGTTGGCTCCACGGAAGGTTCGCACATCTAAAATACTGGAGGCCCACCTTTTCTGAATCAGAATATGATCAATCTGATTAAAGGTGTGGCCGTCGGGGGATGCCCATGTCCTTTTATGGATGTCACGATGCAGGAAATACGTGGAGCTTACGACGAGATTTCTGTTACTCGCAAAGTCGACCAGTCGTTGTCCATTGTCGTTGCATAGGTCGTGAAGACTAAATTGGCCGGTTGTTCCGCGGTGTGTTTCCTCCTTTCCAACCTTTGCGTTGAAGTCGCCCAGCAGGATTTTCACATCATTTGATGGCAGAGAATCATATAACCTTTCCAGAAGGTTATAAAAATTTTTTTTCACTGCCTCCTCCTACGTTAATGAGCCAAGCGTTAAAAAACTTTGCACGAATGCGGATCGCACACAATCTTTCGTTGACAGGCTTGAAGTCGATTATTAGCGGTTTCATTTTTTTTGTCCACGATGAAGGCCACTCCAAATTCGTGACTTCCCGATGACTTACCGCTTTTGACGATTGTGTACGATCTCATGTCCATAATCTCGGCACCAAACAGTTTCGTTTCCTGGACAGCGAGAATGTTTATTACAGATACTTGTATTTATATTCATATGCAAAGCGTTTACAATAAAAATAAGGAACGAATGTTTAAATTTTCCGAGTTTTGAAATATTTTCGGATAGCAGACTCAAACATCGTTATATTGCAGAAACTTTCGATGAAACTCTCGAATGAAAACGAAAATCAAAGGATAGGCCGATTGCAGCATGAGCCTGTTATGATATACGTATTGCTGCTTCGTTGGAAAAGTCCTGCCAGCACTGAGCATTTTCATCATCTATGTCATAGGAGATGCTGTCAGCAAATGTTTTTTGTTGCTTTGCATAAGAAATGATTGATATGATATTACAAAAAGCGTATTACGTCTTTCCACACTTTTCGGTCACCCAAGGACAATTTCTTCGAAAATCAGTTTTTAAGCGGTTCTGATGCGCAAGAGTTTTTTTTTAGTTTCTACATTAATCCTTTCTTTATTATTAAAGCTGTAAACCTGTTGCCAAGATACGTGACTATATGAATCATAAATTTTCCATTTCAAAGGACACATGAAAATCAAATGTACTGTATGGCTTGGCAAACTGATACAACTAAATGAAATTAATTTCAGTTCGTAGCAATAAGGCGTAGTGAGGATTTAGATTTACTATACCATTTCTTGAGCATACATGGATAGTATGGCTTGCATTGTGTAGCCAAGTGAAATTTTTCGTGGTTTGATTCAGAAGTAAAGTGCTGATAGTGTAAGAGTTTCTAATACATTGCAAAGATATCACGAATAAATCACCATTTAATGCTCGGCTAGGTTAAAATTTCATTCGGTGTAAATGGGTAGTATTTTAGAGCTATGGAAATTAATGACGCCATAGGTGGTAAATACAAGTATCTTTGTGACTTGTAAATTAATGTTACGTTTATGGTTTGTATAATACAGTAGCAAAAGATAAAACACTAGTAACTGTTTGTAGCTACACAATGATCGAAAATTGCGTTTTAATTTTAGTGACGGTGTTCTATAATCGAGTATAGTTTAGAGAAGTTTCATATTAAAAATCTCGAATGGGCAAATACCGCTGGAACTCCTGATTTTAAAAAAAAAACATGGAGGCACTGTGTTGATTTTGAATTTTATAATAAACAATCTTCGTATTACAACCAACCAGGGGCGACTCGTCGTTAGACGTAAAGGAAGCAGTGCTTCCCTTGCTAAAGGTCTTACTCAAAGACAGTGGTGGCTCGTCAGGGTGGGCCCGGCCCGCCTGGCCCACCCTGACGAGCCGCCACTGAGTTAAAGTAAAGTAGATATTTCTTGTTGGTATCCGCGTATACCTTATAATAGGTGCGTTTTTTTGCTCCGATGCAGTGCAGAGTACAACTATGCCGGAAAAACAACGATCTAGTATAAAACAGCAGTGCATTCGCTAAACCTGACATAGGTTGCTATATTCGCTGTGGTCCCACAAAACAGCTGAAAAAAAGGGAGAAAATAACGAGTATACACTACCACAATCGATAGAAAATAGAAAAAAAACTAACAGAAAATTAATTCTTTTAACTTTCTACACATTATGAGGGCCTTTTCTAATTTCTTAACTACCAAAACATTCAACATAACCATGAAAAACCGAAAGCCACCTCACAGAAAAAAATACAACTTCTCATGAGCTTTTCTTTTTTCTATCAGCACATTCTACACTTCAACACGTGAACTACAAATGACGCATAGAATTTCTGTACTAGTGAATTCACTGGTGTAGGAGTGTTGTTGTTTTCAATGCGTCTACTCTACTCTCCGCTGGATAGAGGAGCAAAAAAACGCGCCTAATAGTGTTTTTGTGTCGAGTGGACCCAGTGGCGGCTCGTCAGGGTGGGCCAGGTGGACCGAGTCCACCCTGACGAGCCGCCACTGCTCAAAGAATGCATAGTTTAATAATATGCTATATTATTAAATATTATTAAATTATTAAAGAATGCATAGTTTAGTAATATGCTATATGCGAAATAGTTTTACTTTATAACAGCCAAAGTGCACTGCTTTAAAGCTAACGCAATCAAAACTCTGCCGTTTTAGTAAAACCTCAAAGCATCCCGGTTCCATTCTAATCCAGAGCATACAGCCCCATTGCAGTGCATTGAAATATGCTACACAGAACACTGAAATGATCTTGCCTCAATGCACGTTCTAATGATGTTTGCATTGCATACATCCTATGGTAACATTGTGCAATTGGCAGTCATAACAACTTTGCAATGATAGTTCTCAAATAAGGTCACCGCATCTTCTTGGGTAGAGAAATTCAAAAAACTCCTTATCCGGCCGCTAAAGGTACGCTGCGGCTGGGAGCTCAAACTTAAAACTTGAAAAACGCAGTAACTTCACTGTGGCAGCGATTGTTGTTGTATTCAATGTACAGACCTAAAATTCTGTCATAAAGAACTTACCCTAACATACCCTGCCCAAGAGTGCAAAAAAGCGAACCTAACAATAAATTTATTGAATCCGTTTTTGTGTTGTGTGGTACAATATCTAAGGTGCTAAGGTGCTAAGTATAGTACACTGAGAAAACACATGGCGCCAGACGCCATAATTTATAGACTTCTGGCGCCATGTACATAGTCGATTTAGGGATTGTGATAAAATATAGCGCCACACGCCATAATACATGGCGAAAAGTACATAGGCCTACACGCCATGTACTATAGTCTTCCACGCCATGTACATGGCGTGGCGGACTATATTACATGGCGTGGAGAACTATAGCGCATGGCGTGGAGAGCTACAACACATGGCGTGGAGGACTATACTGTATGGCGCGGAAGACTATACTGTATGGTGTGGAGGACTATACTGTATGGTGTGGAGGACTATACTGTATGGCGTGGAGGACTATACTGTATGGCGTAGAGGACTATAGTACATGGCGTAGAGGACTATAGTACATGGCGTGGAGGACTAAAGTACATGGCGTGGAGGACTAAAGTACATGGCGTGGAGGACTATAGTACATGGCGTGGAGGACTATAGTACATGGCGTGAAGGACTATAGTACATGACGTGAAGGCCTATAGTACATGGCGTGGAAAAATCAGTCAAAACAGTGCTACTTACCAAAAATGAGCACACGGAGAAGTCACTTGCTTGCAACAAACAGGCGCTGGCTGCATTTAGAGTCGCCGAAGGAGCCAATCAATAATATGCGCCCTAAGCCGATTGAGCCGATCTATCGACGATACTCAAGTATCACTTGCTGACATTTATAGATCCCCTCACACAGTATGGCTGCGAGTTATAATTGGAGTGCCATGAGCCATATTACATGGCTCATGGCACTATGTAATATGGCGTGTGGGGCCATAATTTCTGCGCCATGTAATTATGGCGCTGGGAGCTATACTGCATGGCTCAGGGCACTATGTGCATAGCGTGTGGCACCATAAATGCTGCGCCATGTAACATGGCACCACGCGCTATGTAGATTCTGAGATTATGGCGCTGGGAGCCATATTGCATGGCTCAGAGTACTATGTACATGGCGTACGGGACCATAAATAATGCGCTATGTTACATGGCTCTGGGCGCTATGTGGATTTTTTTCAGTGTAATATAGGAAAAACAAGCTTAAAACCCAATGTCGTGCTTAAGTTAACTGTGTGTATATTATTTGTCGTTACAAATTAACTATCAGTGATGCAACCAGAGGATTATTGGAACTTGCGCATTTGTTGAGGAATTTTTGTGTCAAATGTTTAGAGATATCCAGTATTCTGTTGAGCTCCACTGAAGCGTGCAGCCGATTAGTTGGGAAATAAAACGGTTTGTTAAGGATAATTTTTAGGTATTTGTTTTGTAATATTTGCAGACTTTTGATATGTGATTTTGCACAACTACTCTATGCAAGGCACATATAAAAAATGATTTTCTGCATTGCATACTTAAAACCAAGCAGTTTGTTTTTTTCGACTTTCGACTTGGTTGCTTCGACATGGGAATGAAAAGTAAGTTTCTGGTCGAGTTGGATGCTCAGATATTTTATGTCTTTTTCCAAGGAATTGGTGGATCCCAAGATATTTAACTGTGGATTCGGCAAGTGTCTTAAAGCTCGATTTTTAGTGAAGTATAATGCTTGAGTCTTATCTGAGTTAATTTTGATTTTGCATTTAATGCAAAATCTATTAATAAGTGGAAGCTGTGGTTGAAGCGTGTTAATTATCATATCTGGACTGTGACCACTAGCAACTACGGCGGTATCGTCGGCGTACATGGCGTTGTGACATTGGGGTGCTTTATCTAATGCTGCCTCAATGGTCGCAATGATCGCCACAATGATGTCCACCATCACACATTTGCCTCCACACACTGGGCTACTAGATGGGCTAGTCAAAATTCTTCGGCTCCGCTTGCTTTGATGTGTGTGAAAAACCGCTCCGAAAGCCATCCTCGGCCATCCCCATTTCCATGCTTCGCCACAGTCGGCCACTGCAAGCTATCGCCCGTCTACACAATGGGCCACATGATGGCCCACAGTGAAGAGGCAGCATTAGTCGGACATATAAATGTTGTAGAG
Source organism: Nemotelus nigrinus (assembly GCA_947369275.1). Lineage (NCBI taxonomy): Eukaryota > Metazoa > Arthropoda > Insecta > Diptera > Stratiomyidae > Nemotelus > Nemotelus nigrinus. The sequence goes on from OX376375.1 coordinate 38,809,402, forward strand.
AGTGGGGCTTAAAACTGACCCCTGCGGAACTCCGGCTGGTATTGCGTATTGATCGCAGAATGCTCTGGATTCAACTGAGAAGGTCCTGGCCGAAAGAATGGATTGGATAACCTTGCACAAATACACAAGAACAGAAGATTTCATTGGCTTATATATGAGTCCATCATGCCAAACAGTATCGAATGCTTTCTCGATGTCTAATGCAACTAAGTCTGTAATCTTTTTTCATTGAAGTTAGTTTGCACATCTTTTACTACCCTATACAGCTGATGCATCGTCGAAAGCTTTGGTTGAAGCCTGAATTGAAAATCAGATATTATTGCAGACGATTCAATTGGTAATCAGATTTTGGAGAGTATATGTGATTTTCTCAAATAGTTTGCTTACTGATGGCAACTAGCTTATTGGGCGATAGCTCCTGGGGAGCTTAGGATTTTGACCAGGTTTTAATACTGGAACAGCGCTCGCATTTTTCCAGGCCGAAGGAAAGTGTCCATATTTTAGGCAGATGTTGAAGATATAAGAAAACATGACAATTGCCTTTCTAGGAAGATTCTTGAGTATAATATTGGATAATCCATCGATACCGGGTGAGAACTTTAATTTTAAAGTTTTCAAGATGGAACGAATTTCGGATGGTTTACAGGAAGAATTTGGGTGGAAATCATATGTTTGGACATTCAGATTGGAGATTTAATTGCTGACTACATCGGAAAAGCCATAGTCTTGAGATTGTAGCGTGAGTGTAAGTGGTTTTAGAAATTTCGTACATTAAAAATAGATAGTCTGAGATATGATAGAGGTTCATACAATTTATATTGGCTAAATTTTCGATTTCAGTTGTTAGCAAAAAAGAGAAAAAAATAGGTCTTAAGGTTATCGTCGAAACAAAAGCCTATTTTGATGAATTTTACAAATCGTATTTTTTAAGGTGTTGAGAAATGGCAGGGACGTTGGGAAAAGTGAACCGTCCTAACAGGAAATTACGTTTAAAAATTAAAAAAAAAACTGAAAAACGTGCATCTCGATTCCTAAAACGGGTAGTTATTGATCCACCCTCATACTTTAAAATTTCTGCCTTCCATCATATCTGGCCTTATAAGATGTATGCTCACGCTTGAATGTAACGTAAATAAATCTTTGAATTGAACTTAGTTAATTAGTGGGACACTGCATTAAATTATTCAAATTTAAATGCAATTGCAAAACTAATTATGATGCATTTACTGTCTCAATCCTTTCGCTTGAGTTGAATAATAATGTGCATACATATAAGTAACTATATCCAATTCAGAGTATCTATTCAGAAGGGTTTTATCGCCACATCGACTGCTTAATTATTATGCATCTAAGGTGCTGCCCGATTTAGCTGTCATCAAACTAAGCTTGTGCAGGGACCGAAATTGATGATTGGATTGTATGTAAATAGGAGAGTGTTTCAGCATCAATTAAGAAAATGCATTTACCGTCTAAGCTTCCGTTTGTCTTCAATAAACAGCCTACAGTAAAACACATATTCACTGCCTTCCCGCAACAAAACTTCCACTCCCATCATTAAAGCATTGTAGCTGGGTACTTGGCTACACGCATCACATTCACTAGCATTTGTATAATTGAAATAAGGTGTGAAACCGGGATGTAATGGCAGTGGGAATTAAGAAAGGGCTCATTCCTTTCCTCCGATTTTCAACCATTTTATATTTCGCCTTCGAAGCTCTCACAACTCACAAGTGTGCCACCTTGGGTGTTAACTCCACCCATTCGCGAACGGATTGTGGCAAATGGCCAATAAAATTAAGGTATACTGGCACTATGGTGGCTCATTTACGTTATGTCCTTGTGCAATGAGCAAGCGCAGCGCAAATGAAAGTGGGGAAAATGTCTGTAAATTTATATAATTCAGATTGTTTGAGTTTATACTGCAGATGAGCGGCTTTGGAAACTTAAATATAATTGAAGGCATCATGGATCATCGTGCATATATTGCAATTCTCAAGGGAAATTTGTAGCCAAGTGCTGAAAAATTGGGTGAACCAAAGGATTTTTACTTTCAACAAGATAATGATCCTAAGTACATGGCCCATAATAATAGGATGTTCTTGGAATACAAAACTCCATATTTGCTTAAAATACCGCCGCAAAGTCCTGTCCTCAGTCCCATTAAGCACATGCGGAACATGCTGGAAAAAAAGATCAGGACTCATCATATTAGCTCGAAACCTAAGTTGAAACAGGCTCTTCAGCAGGAATGGGCGAAAATAGCGCCCAGCTATGCAAAAAAAAACTTATAGAATTGATGCCACACTGCCTTGAAGCCATGACTAAAAACTAAAGGCGACCCAACTAAATATTAACAAAAAATGAATCTATAGTTTGTAAGATTTTTCATAAATTGTTTCGTAAGTGTACGAAGACTTTATTGGAGGCAAATTGTCGACTTTGTTTTATTTTTAGTTAATAACTTTGTAATGAATAATTTAAATGGATTAGTTATTGTTTCTAAAGTAAGTAAAAATGTTTAAAGAATAAATTTGCGTTAAAACTTTTTCAAATTTCTTGCAACAATTTCTTGTTTTTTATCACTTGAGTTTGAAATAGCTGCTGAACGAAGACATTATTAGTACACTGTATATATATACAATATATATATATATATATATATATATATATATGTGTATATATATATATATATATATATATATATATATATATATGTATATATATATATATATATATATATATATATATATATATATATATATATATATGTATATATATATATATATATATATATATATATATATATATATATATATATATATATATATATATATATATATATATATATATAGCAAAAAGATTAAGCGAGATAATGTCTGGAGTGGCCAATCCAATTGGACTAAAATTTTCGGAGGACATAGCTGTATATAAGGAGTAGGTCCATGACTTGTTAGATTTAAAATAGGTTTAACCCTTTGGCGGCGGCGATCGTTTTAGTGAATTTTCAGGTAAACGTATATTTACTTTACAATTGTGTTAAAGAAAAAGTTTGGAATTGAAAACTTGTTGTGTTTTGTGTCTGTTCATGATAAAGAATTGGAAATTGTGAGGCCTGTGTGGGCGATGAGTGACTAAAAGTAGGCAAGGATTTTTTTTTTCAAATTTTGATTTTTCATAACTTCTGACGGAAGCATTGAATCATCGTAAAATTTACAGAGCGTATTGATGTTGACCAAAACTATACACATATTTTTAAGATTGTGCAAGCAACTCTGTAGGTAGAGCAGGCTTCTGAAAAAAAATCCTTCAAATCATCGACCCTCCGGAAAATTTTTTGGTTTTGATAAAAAAATTCAAATTATTGACAAATTTTAACCTTTGTCCATCATGTGAATTTGAAATTTTCAAAATTTCGAGTTGCACAAGAACGGTAACCCGTTACCAAATTACCTTTATTTTCAGCACTCGAAATTTATGTTCACGAGAACTGACGACCGGATAATCCGATCATTATCAAATTTAGAGGAAATGGTGGTATTAACTAGGGGACCAGGTTTGATAGAAATGATTATGAAATGCCGTCAGCCCTGTGACAGTGATGCCATCTTGACAGTGATGCCATCTTGACAGTGATGCCATGTTTAAAAATTACTGAGAAAAATTTACTTTTTGGTTCATAACTTCCGATTTAGCCATAAAATTTTAACGAAATTCACACAGTGTTTGAACTTTAGTCTAGAGCATATGTGGTAAATGTTTTGTTGAAAAATTAAGATAGGGTTGCCAGTTATGGTAATTTCTGTGACCTACATATTGTAAATTTGCTTCCGATTTAGTCATGAAATCCAAACGGAATTCATGTAGTAAATGAAACTTGTTGTAGGCCAACTGTCGTAGAAATTTTGTAGAAAAGACAAAAAAGAGCTGCCAGCTATGGAAACTTTTGTAATTTTTTAGTATTTCTTTACTGAGCGATGTTGTCATTAAATTTTGAAATGGAACTGCTTCTGCAATGACAATTAACAACAAATATTAACGTTTCGAAAATTTGAAAAGTTTTGCGGGCGGTAGCCATAAGATTCTGTTCACTCCTATAACTTCCAGCGCAGTCATTCAATCGAAACGAAATTCACATGGTCGGTTTAACTCAACGTGAAGCAGATTTGGTGAATTTGTGGCCATGGTGCTAACAAATGATTGCCAGCACCAGACAATTTTGTAGATACTGCACCAACAGATACTTCCATTTTGTATTCATAAGCAAAGTTACAATAAAATAAGCAACCGATGTTTAAATTTTTCAAATTTTCGAAATTTTTCGGATTGCAACCACAGACATAGTTCAACCGTTGAAACTTTCGATGATATCCTTGGATGAGAACGAAATTCAAAGGATAGGTTTATTAAGCATGAGCATGTTATGGTAGACTTATTGCTGCTGTGTTGGACAAATGTTGCTAGCACTGAACATTTTCATCATTTGTGTTATAGGAGATGCTGTCAGAAAATGATATTTGTTACTTTGCGTAAGAAATGATTGATATGATACTACAAACAAGAGTATTACGTCTTTACACATTTTTAATTCACTCAAAGATAATTTCTTGGAAAATTAGTTTTCTAGCGGTTCTGATGCGCTAGACTTTTTTGTTTTAGATGTCATCTACTCCAGAGACATGGAAAAAAGTACATGAAGATTTTCATCCAATTTGGAACTTCCCTCACTGCATTGGAGCAATGGATGAAAAACATATTTTGCAACAAGTCCCACCAAACTCAGGAGTAAATACTTCAACTACAAATCTACGTTTAGTATTGACTGCCAATAGTTGATGCTAATTATAATTTTATATACGTGAATATTGGTTGTCAAAGACGAATTTCTGATGGCGGTGTTTTTAAAAATTCTACTTTTTACAAAAAGCGTCAAGAAGGTTAACTTAATTTACCTGTACCGAAGTGTCTACCAAATACAACATCCTTACCATTAGTGTTAGTTGCTGATGATACATTTAGTTTCAACGTAATATGTCGTTTTTCGCAGGCATTTTTCGGATTTTTAATTGCTTCTTCGACAACCAACAACCGATGATATCCGCGTATTCTAAACTAGCTGTAACTTTAATATCGATTTGGTTATCAAATCGTGGTGAAAAATTTCAGGTGTGAAAATATTTAAATTTTTATGTTATTTTTCTTTGTACAACAGTAAAACGTATTCAATCATATCTACAACAGGCGCTTATTCTATCCAGAGTATTATGACTAAACCCTCAATATTACCCTAGTTTAAGATATAACGTTTATACCCTTGTACATAACGTAAAATGGCTTTCGATTGGTTGGTATGAGATTCTCCTCTGAATGTCCCTCCTGACAAGGCCATCCCTCGCGATTCAATGGGGTCTGTGCTGTGTTATGTCTGCATAAGTGCGACCAAACAAGTGAACGGTTTCGAGCAAACTTTTCGTTGTCTAACAAATCCTTGCCGTGTATCCGTTGAGTATCTTCACAGTTTTCATTATCGGGCGGCACTTAGTGTGCAATTACTTAATTAATTGCGATCATCTTCTACATTTGTTTAGTGGTTGTTCCGGGAAATCAATTCAGTCGTCGAAAGTGTGGAGTGCTGGCTCAGTTGTTTCGATTGAAGAGAGTTTGTGAAGTTTGATTACATAAATTAATAAGTATTTTTGTTCTAGTGAAACACTTTTATTTCGGATAAGTGTAGTTAACGGAATGTATCCAGCAATGATCAGCTTCTATAAAATAAGATAATAGTTCCGAACCCAAATTGTAATTAGCGTGAAGTATGAAAGTGATTACAATTGATGCAATAAGTTGGAAAGTGTTGTGCTATCTAAATGTATGATGATACATATCTACAAGTTTTCGGGTTAATTCAATGAGCTTTTGGAAAGGATAAACGAAATTTAAATCAAATTAAGGATAAATGATTACACACATTAAAGCCTTATCATAAATTATACATAAACTTCGTCAATAATCATGACCTTTATTTTAATGTACAAGATTTATTTCAATGGCAGTGAATGGAATATTATATAAACATATATATTTACAACTATTGCAAAGAATAGCCAAGAAACCCTATAAAAATATCAATTAGAAGCTTATAACAATATTTGGATAGATTTCTTCATATAATTTGAAGAGGTGAGATGCGCGCTCCAATTTTTGGCTTTAGTCTGCCTATAAAATGCACAAAGTTGGCGCGGTTTTGTATAACTGTTTTTGATTTCAAACTCATATTGAAGTTAGAATCGGGACTCCAAATTGCATTATTGCCCTCAATGCCATGCCTCATAGGCTCGACAAGAAGAAAAATAAAAGCGCAATTGTCCGCGTTTTAGATAATATAGGTATTTTATTTCTAGTGAAATTGTTTTTGTGGGATGATTAATATTGAGATTCTTTTAACTAAGTGGCTTCAAAAGTATGCCCAGATTCTCATCAGACATCAGCTTATAGTGCATAAAGGGCTGATGTGAACATTTGCAGTGGGAAATCATTAATTTTTATTTACGTTAGTTGTGATAAATTTTAACATCCTCGACTTATACCCAACGACATCATTTAATCATAAAGGCTATTAATTTATGATCACGGTTTTCTACTTGTCTATAAATTAAAATAGACAACGTATAGACAACGCTTATCAAAGCCGAGAATATTTGATACGGGAAACTGGATCGTTTTGCAGAATAGGCCTCCGAAAGCAGAATCAAATTGAATTGTTTTTGTGACATGATTAGAATTTTTTTTTAACTAAGTGGTTTCGAAAGTATCCACTGATTCTCATCAGACATCAGCTAATAGTGCATACCTGACTGATGTGTGCAGTGGGAGATCATTAATTTTTATTTAAGTGCAGCATTTGTATGCACCTGGTAATCTTCCATATTTTTGTTGAAGTTGAAGCAACCGTTCAAGCAACTTCGCCTGGTTTGTTCAGAACTTGCTGCAAATAAGTCCTATCCTCATTCATCTTCAGCAACATCATCATTAAGCAATGCAGACCTAAATGGAATCCAGTAAATTATTTTTCACAGAATCGTCTAATTCTAGTCGATGAAATATGAGTTGAGCATTATTACCTATTTGTACTTATTTATGAAAAAATAGCACATCATGAATTTCGGAAAAAAATATTCGCGGTTTAGATATAAATCTAAAATATGACATTTTTGTTCCTTGTCTTACTCAGAACAACTTAATATGTTTAACTACATTTATTCTTTAGCTCACACATATATTAAATAAATCGGAAGGTTTCCTTCCAGTTGTAGAGTGAATGGTATTGTTATACTCCAATACAGCCCCCTCGAGGAGCTCCTGAAGGGACAAGTCTGATTGCTCTTTTGTGTGGCACCTCATAATCTCTGCAAGGGTCGAGTGGAAGCGCTCTATTTGGCCGTTAACCTCGCTTTTATTCACGGGTGTTTTGTATGTCTTGATTTGGAGTTCGTCTTCCATCATTGAGGTGAGAGAGATAGATCTTAATGCTGCTTCATTGTGTATTACGACACTTTCAGGGATGCAAAACAGAAATAGGATGTCTCGCAGTGGTTGTTTCATGTCTTCAACTGATTTTGAGGGGGTTATTTTGGCTACTGCGTATTTGGAAAATGTATCAACAGCAGTCAGCACATGCTTTTTCTCTGTTAGAAAAAGGTATATATGGAGAATGTGGCCCGAATATTGTGGAATAGGAGTCGAATTTAGAAGAAATTTTGGTGGATGCCGGTCGTACTTACTCTCTTTGCACGTGGTACACCGGTTCACAATGTTTCTGACTTTGGCGGCCATTTTAGGGAAGTAGAAATTCTCTAGGATCTGGAGGCGGTTTTCTTCACTATTGCGGTGGGCTCTTTTATGAATTTTAAGGATCTTTTCCTCTTGCTCTACTTCACTCGTTATATCCTCAACTACTTTCTGTGTATACCTGATTCTTCAGTTGGCGAAGTGAGTCGGATAGACTTCTTGAACCTTTCCCATTATCTGTTCGCTTGTTCAAAGTCCATTGATAATGTTCGGGTTCAGATATCTTTTGAATATATTCATGATAGATTCCGCGCTGTAGTGCGGTCTGATAAATATATGTCTTGTGTAATTATCGAAAGGCGTTATAATTTGGTAACTATCTTCTTCTCCTATCTGTAAAATTATAATAGTGGGTATTAAATTTTGTGAGGAGCTTTCATCACTGTATTGGATAACAATCATAGAATTTAATGTTGATACTAAAGGGCGTCTGGAAAGGGAATCGGCGACTATGTTGGCCTTACCCGGTTTATATTTAAGTTCGTAATTATATTCTTCTAATATGGCCTTCCACCGTTTCATCTTGCTGTTATTGTTTTTATTACTGAGAGCGTATGTGAGGACCACCGTGAATATTTTCACTTTCTTTGCACCATAAAGGTAGCTTCTCAGAGAATTTAAGGACCATATAATTGCCAACATCTCCTTCTCGTTCGTGGCATAGTGCTCTTCAGTTTTTGAAAGAGTTCTTGAAAGAAATGTTACCGGCTTTCCGTCTTGTGACAACACCGCACCAACAGCGTAGCTCGATGCATCTGTTGTCAGTTCGAACTCCTTGTCGAAGTCGGAACAACCTCTTGGGACATTAAGGATCGCTTCAGTTTGTCAAAAGCATCTAAAGCGGCTTTGTCCATATGAATGATTTTGTTTTTTGAATGTTCCTTGGACGCACGTCCATCTTCCCCCCTTAAGAGGGATGTCAGGGGCTTTGCTAGTTTCGCATAATCGCGAATGAAACGGCAATAGTACCCTGACATACCGAGGAAAGAGCGAAGGTCCTTGAGGGTTCTAGGAGCTGGAAAGTTGGCGATCGCTTCTACTTTCTGCTTGTTGGTCTTTATGCCTTCTTTACTGACGACATATCCCAAGAACTCGATCTCTTGCCGCATGAACTCGCATTTATCAAGTTGAATTTTCATATGGGCAGAATCTAAGATTCTGAAAAATTTTTCTAGATTCTGAAGATGTTCGTTTTCAGTTTTCCCGAACATGATTATATCGTCTATATAGACGTAGCAGCTCATTCCTCTTAGGATGTCGTCTAATGCCCTCTGAAAAATGGCTGGAGCATTTTTGAGTCCGAAGGGCAGACGGGTGAACTCGAACTTGCCATTATTGATGGAAAAGGTAGTTTTTTCTATATGTGATTCTCGTAGCGGCATCTGCTGAAAACCGCTCTTGAGGTCGATTATTGAAAACTACTTATTTTTCCCTAAATTGTCGAGAACTTCGCTAATTTCTTGAATAGGAATATCAGGAACGGTGACTGAGTTCGGTTTTTGGTAGTCAATTAGAAACCGAAACTTTTTTTCACCCGATGCATCTTCCTTCTTAGGTACTATCCAAACGGGTGAGTTGTATGGGGAGTGAGACGGTCTAATTACTCCGTCCTTGAACATTTTGCTGACTTGTTTCTCAACTTCTGTTCTTAACGCCATGCGATAGGGGTATGATCTTGAGTGTACTGGGTCTTCAGTTGTGGTTCGAATTGTCTCCTTTACTTTGGTGGTAAAAGTCAGTTTCTCGTCTGGTTCGGACAGGAGGCTTCGATGTTGTTTAATTATTTGATGTAATGTTTCAGACTGCTCTGAATTTAAATGAGATATTCTTATGTTAATGTAGCTAACGTTTTCAGATTTATGTTGCTTCAGAGGAATAACGATATTGGAAAGTATCAACATGCGGTTTTCCTTAGTGTGAATAACCGCATTAAGATTCTTTAATGAATCATTTCCAATTATCCCATCGAAACCAATTAGGGTTGGCAAGACGAAAAATTTGAGTTTTGGGGTATTGGAGCCAAACATATTTACAAAGATATGATGTGTGATTTCGATATCTCCGCCAATAGAGTTAGCGATGAATTTTTTTTTTTCGGAAGTGGATTTTTTTTTTAAATGCCGGGGTTGGATATAATTTTTATTGGAGCCGGTGTCAATTAAAAATTTCAGTTCCTCTCCGCTTCTTAATGTATATTCGAAGTATGGAAGCGAAGAGGACCTCAAGCTAAAAAATAGGTGCCCTCTAACTCCTCGGACTGTTCGATATTAGGATTTTCCGAACATTCAATATATTCCGTCAAGGATTCTTCATGATTTGGCTCTTCCTCAGTTAATTTCTCTTCATATTCATCTATTACAATTTGGGTTTCTTCTGTTTCGGGAAGATTTTATCATATTCCACTTTTCTGTGCGAATGAGGTAAATTCGCGTTAACTAGTACAATTATTTTCACGCTAAATTTTCGCCGAAACAATTTCACGTGAAATTTTGTATAAAAATTTTCCGTGAATTCGAAGACAGTACTAAGCTTAAGTTTTCTTTGAATCAATGTACTTTGACTGTTAAAAGGTAAAACTATTTCGCATATAGCATTAATGGAGTTTTGTAAGGTTTTTTTTTTATTTCGAATATTTGCCGCATAAAATAAAAAAAAATTATTTTGAATTTCAGCATATATTGTTAATTTAGGCTTTCCTTGTGTAAGAAATCTTTAGCAAGAGAAGCACTGCTTCCTTTGCATCTAACAACGAGCCGCCCCTGTTATGTAGTATTCCACACTGTCATTGAAAATTATAATTTGCACCATATTTAAAAAGTAGACTCGGCAACTATACAGCATTAACTAAGTTGATATGGTACAAAAACTACGGTTCGGAAGCACATGCATTATGCGTTCGGTGACCATATTAAATTAAACATTTCTTTTATACCAAGATGATATAAAATCCAATGAAATTTTGTGAATTTATGGAAGCAAGGAAATTTGATTTAAGTTTCATACGCGTTCAGTGTTACATGACGATTTATAAGATGGAGCAGCTCGCTCAGTTTGTCACTAAGTCCTTTGAATATAACAACAATGGAGTAATTGATGTACTTAACATGTCAATTAAGGACATTGACAAAGCGAATAGGTCAATTGAAACATCGGAAATTCTGTCGCTTCACGGTGGCAGCGATACAGATTATCATGATGATTCCGTTGACATTAATATCACAGACTTATCAGCCACTGAGGATCAGGTCAACAATAATAATCTTTCAGCAGACCAACCCTTGTCTCTTGTAAAGAAATTCGAAAAAGAAAATAGGCATAGAACACGTAATTGGCTTATTTCGGATTCACCTCATAGGAAATTGAAAGGTTTGATTTTTCTCATAAACTTGGAGTTTTATGTATTGACCTCTCAACTTCAGATGATAGCCCGAAACGATGTGAAGCCATCAACTTGATGCCTGAGCGTAACACAAACGCCGAACAGACTACTGTGACAGTAAGATCACGTCCCGTCAAAGAGGTGACTGGTGATGTGAAGAAATCTAGGAAACAGCTAGAAAACCAAGAAGACAAGATAAAAAATGAATTCGAAAATAATTCGGAGGGAAAAGGCTGCGAGAACCGAATCGATAAGGATGGTGCAAATGGTAAGTGTTTTGCTAAAATTATTTCGTAGACTTAATAGGAATACATATCTAAGTAGAGTCTTAAGGGTGAAACTATGACATTAATTTGAGAAAGAATTTGTGAAATAAAAATACATGGGTGCAGCTTTTTATTATTAAATTTCATGAAGTATTTCATAGCTTTTCATAGAAAATCCTTACACGAAAAGACAACTTGAAAAACTGGTTCTTGGAGAATCATATTTAAACCATATGTATCTGAAGGGATGTAGACACGATTCAGTCGCTGAATGAATCAGCTTCTGCTTGAGCCAGAAAATCAATATCTTCGGAATCCAAGAAGCAAATTTATTAATTTTTGCAATGTACTTGTCCGCAAGCCATCAAGCGTCGATGGTCTATCAGAAGAATGGTAGTATGCTGGCTCAGAAGGAAAATTAATGCACAAGTTCTTTGTGCAAGGTTAAGTCGAATAGTATTTTACCCACTGAATTCGCCTTTACAGAGATGACGAGAGTTGAAGACACCACAAATTAAAAAATTCTCTAATTTTGTAGACAGCTTTTTTCGAGTCTTCAGCAAAAAAGTCTAATATTACTTTGTTCAATTTCGTGCGTGGGAAAAAACCTGCTACGGTATGCGTTTTCGAATTGGGTAAATAGATAGCCGGATTTTCTATGACTTTAGACTCTATGCTAGATAGAATTTCATGGCTACTACTTTTGTATGAGCAAAAAGCTACACCAACGCCGCTTACATTTTGCCTATCTTTTCTATAGATACGATACAATGGGCGAGAGGTTTCAACTAGGTTTTTGGCAGCAAAATTAATTTTGCAGTATTACGCATGGCAAAATCGAAGAGTTCGGTCCTCTTGCTACGTATATATGTTTTGGGCATTCCAGAGTATAATATTCAGAGGTGATTGCTTATTCATACAGAATCCTAGTTTTTTATTATTGTTGTCTGGCTACACATTTCGCCAGCTTTCCTATAAGTTCGGCTGATAGTTGAATTAGCTAATCGAAAGTAAACAGGTTGTTCGCATTTGATCACAGTGCATTGTTATACGATGTGGGGGGCTGCTAGAGGAGTCGACAGGACGTTGTTGTCTGAATGCAATTGGTGCGTTTTTTCGCACACCCGAGCAGATCAAATTTTGTTAAGTATACTGAATTTCAAATGAAAGTTTGTTAAGTATATTGAATACAACAACTTAATCCTGCACATGTGCACGATTTGGTTGTTGAATTCGCTATACTTAACCAAATTTGATCTACTCGGGTGTGCAAAAAAGCGCACCAAATGAATAATTTCATTCGTTTGGCGCTGTTGGCAAGAGTGGAAATGATTGCGCATTGAGCAAAGAAGTATTCCCGTTTTTTTACCCTGAGTAGTATTTCAGGCACGGTTCGCAGGATGTATCATTCGATAAGTGCTGTTTTTTGCAATTGACACAAACAATGTCATTATCTCGAATCGCAGGGCAACTCGCGTGATATATACACCACCATAAATCATGCAGCTGGGAGAAGGATTGCGGAAACTTGAGCCATGTCCATATAGCTGGTCCATATAGTTTCTACATTGTGTCGGACCGCTTTTTGTTTGGGAATAATAACTCCAATGATCGATTTGGTACTCGATAGCTTTAATTTTCTTTAAGTCTGCAAATTTCGCTGTGCCACGATTGAAATACGATATATATTCACACATCGTTTGTTTGGCGTATCGTCTATTTACGAGTTTGAGTTTCTTATGCCGACACATTAAACGCTGTGTTCAGTTTTTAATAATTCATTTGAAAAAAAATTCCTTTTTTAAAATATTTAATAATTGATCAAGACCTAATAAGGCAATTTTCACGGAGCTTCGATTGTTTGGGCGGGAAATGAAAAAGTGATTGTTTTTGTAGCTCGATATTGCTTAAAATTATTGTTAACGACAGCACTGTTTAAGTGAAACCTTTTTTCTATCGAAATGTTCTTTATGTAAATGTTCTCGATATGGTTTTCGGTTAATGTTTTCCTGACAAACTAGGAAACACTATAGGGGGAGTTTTGTCTATTTTTGTTTTTTGCTGGTCTTCATTATGTGATGGAGTTTCATTATTTTCTATATAGGAGAGAATATCAAACTAGTTGCTGGAGGTGGCCATGTTGCCATTCCAACGTATTTTCAGTTTATCAAGGAGGTGTAATTCTAAAGTGATACCTCCCTGCTATGAATTTTCGATGAAATCCCTTCCAGCTAATGAGATATTGCAATTAAAAAACGCCGGAGCACTATTGACCGCGTGTACCGACCGAGACTGAAATTCTTAATTTGGAATGTACAATTTTTCGCTCAGATAGTGATGGAAATTTTGCTGACGCTCCTGGCGGAGGTGGTGTTCTTCTGATCTTCCACCAAAAACTCAAAATCTCTTTAATACAAATAACACATACAGATAACCAATTTATCTCTCTAATATAAAAGTAATCCCACGACAACTATTGTCGGGTCTAGGAGTTGAAGCTGATAGAGAGCTTCATCACAAATTTACAATCAATGTAAATACGAGTGTGGAGTGATTAGTTCAACGACTCACTTTAACCCTGAACTAGGTACCTATTCAGAGCTAGGTGAACGCATCAGTTAAGTTGAGCGCGCTATTTTATTAACTATTTTCACTGTAAAATTTGATTTATAATTTTGCTTTTCATCGTTTGTTATTATTTATTTGTTCTTTTAGCTATGTTCTGCTCTCCATCTGCTGGCCACTCTAAAATAAGCCGCACTGAATGTTATCACAACCTTGTAGCACCGAACGGACTAAAAAGCCTAACAGTTATCACAAGCAACTGTGTAGGTCTTTTTTGACGAAAACATTTGGCATCTGAAGCTAAGCTAAGGTGTACTGATATGTATGGCGACAAGTTAGTAATAGGTCACTTGCTTGAGTACTACATGCTTGCAGAAAAACTAGCTGATACAGCATACCGAGGCCCTGAGTATCTTGATCTCATTGCCCAAATTGAAAAGTGACCTGATAGTTCAAAAAACGTGCACATAAAAGAAGGGCACGTGTTCATAACGACTGCACATAATAATTTGTGCACCTATGTTCCGTGGACAAAATTATGAGTCCCACAAAGCGCAAGAAAACAGCTTATTATGCAAGCATATGATGACCCTAGGGAATCTGATTGTGGAATTCAGAAAACTTTGGAGCTGCAGCAAAGGTATTATTGTTGGCTGCAGTTGAGGAAATAGGTTAAAGATGACATTTGCTCCTGCACCTTTCGCAAGCAGGTCAAGACTCCAGACCGACTACTGATGGGGAATCAGCGAAAAACAGATATGCCATTGCAAAGGCTGTCCATCAATTTCATGAGTCCATACCTTCGTTCGAAAACAGGGAATACTCAGCTGCTTGTAGTGCTGGACGATTTCAGCAAGTTTATGGGGCTTAAGGCAATGCCCAACGCCACATCAAAAGCGATCATTAGGTTTCTCAAGAACGAGGTCTTTCTGCCAAATAGCGAACCGGAGTTTGTGAACTTCCGACAGGGGTATGCAACTCACTTCTAAATCTCTTGAGGATTTGCTCCTTCATCATGGCATTCAGCACACCATTACGCCTTGATGTTTACCGTAAGCCAATGCTTTAGGTCGATTGATGAAAAGGAGAGGACTTTAGGAGTTTGGAAATTCACGAAAAGTACGAAAACGCTCTCATTGGATTTCCTGACATTTGACAAACAAAAGTGTCAATTGTCGGTTTTTGGGAGAACAATAGTGATTATAAAGTCATCCTAAGCGGTGATAAATTATCGCCAGAAAAATATTCGTTCTTCATAATAACATTACGCCAAAAACCGTTTGACAATTTTGGCTCGGACCCTACTGAAATTTACTGAAAGAGGGAAAATTTTCAGTTTTCAGTAAAACGGAGTACAAAAACGGCCTCGTTGCAATTAATTGCAATTAATCGTAGTACGTAATCAGCTGCCTCAACGCGACGGTACTAGCCACCTCTGCTAACTCTTGAAAGTGGTAAGAACCAAAAATCTTCAGGCGTTTATTATTTAGGGCCAGACAATATAGCTCCTGAACCTTTCCTCGCCAACTCATCGGCTTTTTTGTTGCTTTTGATTCTACTATGCCCGGGCACCCACATTATCCGGATAGGAATATGCCTTGTCTTTCATTGAGAGCCACTCTGCAAGCGTTAACAGTTTTTGAAGAACATCTGTAAGACACAAGAGCGAGAATGGATGCTCTGCTGTCGACGCAAATCGTCGTTGGTATGGTTGATGTTCCGCTAATGGACTCAATTGTCATGCGTATAGCATGTACTTCAGACTGAAAGACAGTAGCATGGTCCGACAGTCTACACAATGGTTAAGACTCAAATCCGTAGAAAACACACCCGAGCCAACTCCTATGTCCGTCTTTTTCGTCCAGTCTATTCTTGTGGGTATCTTGACCTGGAAATCCCTGCCAAGATGTATTATTTTGCTCATGTGGTCCGTGTCTTATGCAACGAGCCTGAATCTTTGACGGCATTCTGTAAGAATACTGCTGTGGCCCCACTGATTTGAATCATTCCACATGGCGGAATTTTTAGAGCGTTTTGCCGCTAAGCTTGCGCTTCTAAGGATGAATCACTCCAGGGGCATAAGTCCCAGAATCATTTCCAACCCAGCCGTTGGGGCGGTTCTTAAAGCGCCCATAATACATATGCAAAGTAATCTTTGCAGTCTTGTTAGCTCCTTGATACAGGTTTTACTCTCCGTTGCCTTCCATTCCACGATCGCTCCATACACGAAAAACGTCCTCACTACACATGTGAATATGTAGCATGATACAATGAAAACAAGGATGTCGCTCACTATCCCATTCTCGCGCTGGTGACAACTGTGAGTGATTTGCCTTTAAGCCAATATAAAATTGGGCATTTTCAAGCAGGGCGTTTGGGGTGTTCATGGAGCGATAATTCGATTTTGATGATGAGGTCTGAATGGTTGGTCTGTGCTTTTAAATGTCCTAGAAACCCGCATGGAAAAAGCGGTTGTTCAAAGCACAATGACGAAAAACTCAATAGCTAATATTTCCGGAGTAGATATTAAATCCACTCACGACAACGAATAATTTAGAGTTTTCTTATGGGTACGATGCTAGTTGTATGTAAGTCCGAAGTTGGGTTGCAGATTCATCTAGCCCGATAAGGTAATAGATACAAATATGTACTGAGAAACTATGATGTGATTGATATATAGTAATTCTGTTAATTGCGGTTCTTTGTGAGCTGCGTTTTCATAATGTCGGAACAGTTGGAAACAAGATTTGTATTTTGGTAATTAGCACCGCACATTATGAAAATGCTTTATTAACATAGAAATAAGTATTTGAATCGCCACCGAAAGGAAATTGGTCATGAGCGAAAAAATTAATAAAGTTGATGTTTTATAATAAGTCTGGTCTGATTGACACCTAAAATTTTACGAGTAACTCTACTACAGCATTGACTAGACTTTATTGCAGTAAACGAAATTACTATAAAGTAAAAAGCATCAGCTATTGCTATTGCTTGAAAATTGAATGGCCATGATGGCGGGATAACTATTAAACTCAATTGAGCACAGGCTTTTTCAGGGAAAGAGAGTGAATGGCTTTGATACCGTTCGGTCTGAGCCTAATTGAATGAATGGTTTAAACCGATTGTATAGAAAATAATATCGAGGAAATACATTTTGAATATTAAAGAAAATGTTTCTCAGTGCTCTTTGGTGCGATTTCGACTTTCAATGCTTCCAATAATGTTTGCTAGATAGACTATAAGAGCCTTTTGGATTTCGGGATAAATTTAAGAGCACTTTTGAGAACAGTTGATTACTTTCGTACAACCGTGAGCAGAATTGCTCGTTTCCATTACTTTCTGCAACTGTGTTTCTTATATAGCTTAAATTATATTGAAATGTCGATTTGACCGTTGATTGAAGCGAATTTCGCACTAATTTAGAGTTTGCTGCTAAAACAGACCATAAATGTTAATGCACACGTAAACACTAATGCTTATTTAAATAAAAAACCTGCAATTGATTAATTTTATATGGATTTTGATACGTTCCTTTTGAAATTTTATATATTATGGCAACGAAATCCAATGAAAATGTCCTAATGTACTTGTAATTTTGATAAATGCGATAATGACGCCATTAGTGTCAGCATTTCACCGACGAATAAAATTTATGGACGAGCAAAATGATAGAATGGTGGTAATTGTTCGAGTCGCGCAAGTTACAAGTACAAATGAATCCTTGCAGCATCATCCCGGATAACATGAATCAATATTATTTGCGTAGTCGTTTAATATACCAAGCAAGTGTTACTTACTTGTCTAAACTACGTGAAATGCTCATCCAATTAGATTAATGCAAGATGGGGATGTCTTCATTTCCCACCGGACAAATAAACATGAATAATTTCATTAGCACCCCACTCTGAGAAGCAAGTCGAGGAAGTAGTAATGGAACGAAGGGTTGGATCTGATGTGTACACAATTTATTATTTTTTGGGTCCAGTTCACTGTTTAGTCGCAAATTTGATTTACTAAAACGGTTTAGTAAAATTTGATTTTTTAAATTGCTTCAAATCAAGATTGTTGTGATTTGTACGAACAAAAAAAAAACCGATTGAAGACTGTTTAAATGGCAGTAAAAATTACCTACTAAAAAAAAATTACCTACTAAACTATTCTTTATTCATGTATAATTTTGGAATTCAGATATACTTGTACGGCTGCATCAAAAATGCTGGGGATAATTCTAGAAGCTGTATACATTTGAAGAAAGCAAAATTAAATAGACATTGTTAGGTATTTCAGTGAGGCACAGGATACCATTGTGTTTGGGTTTTTATCATTTAAGCCTGTGAAGCCTGCTGATTCTAATGACCTCGTCTCATATTTGGTAAATTACCTACAAGCTCATAATTTACGTCTGTATAATTTGGAGGAACTTGGAACTGCCGTAATGACATGGCGACACAATAGCGTTTACATAATTCTCAAAACGCAATACAATTTGCCCAATTTAGTCCTCATTACATACATTTGCCATTCTCTACAATTAGCCATTAGTCTTGCATTGCGTCAAACTATCCCAAAACATATTTAGTTCATGATAAGGAAAACTTATAAGTGGTCATCGAAGCGTCAACAGCAATATAAAGATATATACAATCAGATTAAATGCTGGGAAGAACCTCTAAAAATCCTTAAAGCTTGTGATACTCGCTGGCTGTCTATAGAACTGACTGTTATTTGTTTTTGGCACAGTGGGAAGAGCTTAAGACGTATTTTTAATCAGTAAAAAGAACTGCCAAATAGCAGATTTGTTGAGTGAAATGTACAAAGACGAAGCTAACCGTTTGCATTTTATATTTCTAAATGATGTTCAAATGGCAACTTAAGTCTTTGAAGGATAGAACATTGATCCTGTCAAAATGCTTACCTCACTAATGCACTTAAGGCGGTCGTCTAGTGTGAAGGCCGTTTTTTAATGCTTTTTTGGGGAATTTTTTTTTTTGACAAACCATTGAAGTAAAATAGTTCATAAATTATATATCATTGTTATTACTATATAGACAAACGTTGTGCATTTTTTGAAGTGAATTTATACAAAATAGTTAGAGATACACCGCCCAAGAAGAACACATATATAAAAAGAGGTCATCCACTGCTGCCATGATTCCGGCCGCTCTGCTTATCTGAAATCAAAAAATCAAACGCAGTTTTGATTGTGAGACTTGAGACTCCAAAGTGAAGTAAAATTAAGTCAGTATTCTAGAAACTAATAATTTTTTACGCTTTAGAAAAATAAAATCAATTTTTCGGGTTTTTTTTTTGGGTTTGTTTAGCGTGTAAAATGAAAAGTAATGAACCAATCTTAATTATTTTAGTTCATTTTGTAGTTTCTTATGTACTTAAAATTATGTATGAATTTGAGCAGAATCAATCAAATAGTTTTTGAGATATATGGCAGCAGTTTGAAAAAATTGTGTTTTGAGAAAAACGCGTTTGAAAGTTATTGTATATAATTCATGATAAAAAAATTCGTCTCACGATCAATCTGCTATGCCTGAACCATAGAGTAGATCTTCTTCTTCTTCAAAGAAGTCATGTAAGACTGTTTTCTCTTCTCTGTTGGATATCCGGTCTTGTTTGGCGAAATCGCTCAAGCGTCTCTCTGAGCGGTCGATGCGAGAATCGTTACGTTGATGAACGAAGGCTTCGGCATTTAGGCTAATATTTACTCCCATGACTTCCATCACCTTTAAGATAGGTTCGAATCCTTCGTTGAAGATGAGCACAGCAAGAAATGTGGCGATTCCGAGGACTTTTGCGCCAGAATGAAGATGCTTCGGAGCAAAAGTCCAGATTATTATTTCTAGGTACCCATTAGTTGACAATTAGTACTTTGTACAATAAGCACAATTTAGTGTCAGGTAAGGAGCTTGGGTCGAAAATATTCGATGCAAAAGTAAGCGTATAACTCCTACGGTCTACGGAAACCTCCTAGGGTAACACTGTATACTTCCTACGGTTTACGGCTGTAACTTTTCAACGGCTTCAAATTTCGAAAAATTCTTTTACCCACGTCTTCTATACACCCCCCCAGACCCTAGGTTGGCCCCTCCCAGAAAAATAAATATTTTCAACAGCAGACACTTAAATTTTCGCCTCTTAAGTTTTTGTGGTTACAGCAAGAGGTGAGTAGTGTAGTACTGTAAGCCTATACCAAAGCATACACACTACTTATAACATAAAGACTGTGATATTTGCGGTATTAATTACGATGTTATGGGACTTATTTCGAGAAATGGACGGCAATATTTAATTTCGACATAAGAAAAAAACGAAAAGCACCTTGCCAATCATCCTTTTTTTATTAAGATTATCTGTTCATTCCTACTAGGCAATATACAGGTATTTAGGTAAGAACACTTTTATAAACTGGCGTTTTATGCAATTATGTTTTTTCACAAAACATAGTCTAAGTATTAAAATAGTAGGCAACAAGGTATAAAATAGGAATAAAAATGGCATCCCTGCCACTTTTATATTATCTATGACCTACTTGGTTTACACTCAGGTTAAATGTGCGTGAATTTTATTATAAGTTGATAACTGCATTGGAAGTTAAAAGGCATAGCACTTCAATTTGACCGAGCGTTTTTTCATAGTGACACAGCCGCCACATGGTTCTTATCGTGTTGATTAAACTTTTGTCAGACCTGTATCTACTCAAAACCAGTATATCCTATGAATTTTATCCGATCGCGAGATACCGTGGATGCAAGTTCCAGGTGCTATAAATATAAATAATTCGGTGCGATTTTTGTGCGATTGGGAATTTTACAAGTTTAGATCTGACTGTATAAATATAGTATCAAATTCATCAACCATTTGCATTTCTAACAGCCGTATGAAAGATTTGTGTTTACGTACTTATGGTAGCTACAAGGTTGGCCAGACATTATTTAAAAACGACAGAAACTTATTTTTTATGCCCATTGATGCGTCTTGTAAATTTTGTGATGATCTGATGATTCGGTGTGAAGTTATCACAATGCGAAATTTTCCATAGAGTTTCCATTGTCGCCAAAAATACACCAAAATTTCAGCTTGACCAAACTTTGCGATAAGGATAAATTATCCGGATAGTAAAATTCATGCTTAATGAGAAAACTCTAATAGTACTTGGAAGACAGGAAATGATATGGTGCTTGAACAGTCTTGGAATATTGTCAAGATGAACCGAAATTATTTGGAAAAGGTTATCGACCTTACGACGTGTCTCAGTCGCCAAAGACGTGCTTTCAGAGGACATGATGAAAGTGGTGCCGTGATAACCGGTTTTTTTTTTTGGAATTGTGTGCATTATTCGCGAAGCATGATTCAACTTTTGAAAATAATTTTAAAACAAGGTTGCGTGGTAGAGACAGAACACAAAATGAATTGATGAAAAATTGCTGAATTCGTTCGCGAGGACAATACAGCTGAAATAAAAGATTGCGGATTGATATCCATTATGGCAGACGCAACAAGGGTCCACAGAAGGAACAACTCTCCGTGGTTGTCAGATTTGCTAAAGAGCTAGCAGTCGAAGAAAGGTTATTAAGCTTTGTAGACTGTTCAGGAGCTAGAAATGCCTCGTATTTAGCAGATATAATTTTGAGCCTGTTAGACAGCTACGGACTTCTCGAATTGTCTGTTGTTGGACAGTCTTATGATGGTGCTAGTGTCATGTCAGAACAAAAAAGTGGTGTACAAATCTAAATTAAGATGAAACACCCTGCAGCCACATTTGTACACTGTCTAACTCATAAAATTATCCTGGTTGTGATGAACACATTTTTCACCATCAAAACGT
Organism: Nemotelus nigrinus; assembly: GCA_947369275.1. Taxonomy (NCBI): domain Eukaryota; kingdom Metazoa; phylum Arthropoda; class Insecta; order Diptera; family Stratiomyidae; genus Nemotelus; species Nemotelus nigrinus. Next base: position 38,831,294 of record OX376375.1, read on the forward strand.
GTATATCCTTTTTCAATGTCATCGAATCCCTTAACCTACACTTTTCGAAGCCATCACAACACGAATTGTTGAAGCAGCTTGAAGACGCAGTTGGTCTAAACACAAGGCGTGGAATGAGAAGTTTAAGCTCAACTGGATAGTCAATGAGATTTCACAATTGCAAATATGTGATCGATAGCTATGGGGCTATGAAAGATGCTTTAGAGGAAGAAATGAATGAGGGAAAATACGACTCAGTTTATTCATTGGAGATCTTTCATTCAATCAGTAATCCTAAATTTGTAGTAAATCTTTTCATGTTTCACTATGTTCTTTCTATAATGAACATGTTAAGCACATATTTTCAAACTAAAAATGCAACTCTTTGGGATGGGATAAATCTTGTGAATGGAACACTACTAAGTGAGCGAGAAGACTTGTATGTAGTTTGGAGAAAAATTAAATCATTCGCAGAAAACAACTGTCTGAATCTCACATTTACCAGAGGATTGCGAAAACGGAAAACAGCAAAAAGCACTAGTTTCAAAGGTTTTGCTGTTTCATCTAGCCCCGGACACGCAGTTAGGGCTACAAAGATATTCCTGCAAACCAAATGGCTCGAAAAGAGTAAGTTACAGCACTTTTCATCTTGCCAAATTATTTTCGGTTTTTCTAGGTTTTCTAGGTAACAAATGTTTGAAGCAAGAGATCAATTTCTTCCTTCTAAGCCTAATATATTCCAATTTTTTCAAAGATATTTTGAAACTGAGCTATCCTCTTCTTCAAGTATAATTTGCAATATATTTAGCTTCTAAACGAAAAAATATTCTTACATTTCTAATTATTTCCATTCTATTCCCGTATAATTCATACAAGCTTTCTTTCTTAGCGGTCATTGATAATTCATGTGTAGTTCATACCTACCATTCACATTATATGCATAGGGTAGTATCTCTTACGTATTCACATACAAGAAGTTTATTTGATACGTTATGCATTAGCAAATAACAAAGAATAAATCAACAAATATATAATGTATTAGTAAATTATATAAGTTGTATGAACAGTACGTGTAGAAACAAAAAAAAAATCATCACATGTCTTGAACCTGTCAGTCCCTGGCCCCTGCCAGATTTTAGGCCACGGCCCGCTTATGGCAACAACATGGCTTCAGAAAAGGCCGGTCTACTACCTCCAACCTAATGATAATAGTCTCAAATGTGCTTTGTAATATGGAAAAAGGGCGTCGAACCGATACTTTATATATACATTGACTTCAGTAAAGCTTTTGACCGCGTTGACTATTGCATTTTTGGAGTATAAACTCCAAAAATTTGGCATTTCAGGAAGCCTTCTAAACTGGTTGAATTGTTACCTTCGAGATCGAACGCAACATGTTAAATTCCAAGGCCGTATTTCCAAAAAAATTACCGTCTCATCTGGGGTACCTCAAGGCCACCACCTAGGGCCGCTTCTGTTCAATGTTTTTGTTTCTGATCTCTCGGAGGTGTTATCCGACATTCCGCACCTTTTTTATGCAGATGATCTGAAAATATATCACCCTATTCAGTCGGAATCAGATGGAAATTTTCTTCAGCTTAAACTTCAGTCACTGGTGCAATGGTGTGAGCAGAATAAGCTTGCTCTTAACGTTGAAAAATGGGATGCAATAAGTTTTTCCTGCTAGACCTCTACTCTTAATTTTGATTATCACCTGAATAAACAACTCCTGAAAAATGTTGATAGTGTCGTGGATATCGGTGTCGTCCTGAATAAAAAGCTGTGTTTCAATATTCAGTATGACAGAGTTCTTGTAAGAGCTAGCAAGCAGCTAGGATTCATTAAAAGACGTGCAAAAGAATTCAAGAACGTATGGGTTACAAGGTCTCCGTTTATGTCTTTAGTTCGCCCTCTACTCGAATACGTTTGCATCGTCTGGAATCATTTTTTCGATATTCATAGCATAGCATCTAGAGTTGGGCGTTATTTAACGTAACACGTTAAATAACATAGTTCCCAATCTGTAACACGTTCCCAACGGAACATGTTACTGAAAACTACCTGTTATTTTAGGAACGACTTATATCAAAAACGAGTAACGGTTAACGAAACGCTTGAAAAATCATAAGCGGCTTCAATGGCATGCCCGAAAAAAACGCGACAATAGTTTCAGTAACGACCTCTTCGTTATTGTACTTGTTCGCCAAAAACTCATATTTTCAGTTCTATGAGCTTTCAGTTTCACTGGCGACGATTTGATGAGGAACGCACAAATACACGACGTTGAGTAATCTCGATAGTTATTTTGGAACGCTGTGCAACGTATTAAACCGAGCCGTTTGTGCTTACAGTGCGTTATATTGAAACGCGCAACGTGTATGATAACACACGTTGCGCGTTGAAATATAACTCACGGTAAGAACATCGTTCCAAAAATAACATGTTACTGGAACATGTTGCTCGTCGCGAAATGTAACGCTGGAATGTGTTACTTATGTTTAACGTTATTTCCCATCTCTAATAGCATCACACTATCTATGGAGACAGGGAGCCGATAAATAGATGTTGCAAAATATTAAAAAAATTTTCGAATTACTATTCCTCTTCTATCACTAAACCTTTATTCAAAAAGAAATTATATACTGCTTTACATTCTTAAACCAAATTATTTTACTTTCCTCATAACTCCCTTATTGACTTAACAACCAGACAAAAAAGTCTGCTGACATTTAAAAATATTATTGTAATTTAGCTTAAAGAAAACAGTTTTGATTTTTTTACTGTTTTTTGTTACCTCGTTTGGTTAGATAAATAAATCCATTTGTTTGCTAAATGCTTTGATTATTTTCAATATACAAATTATCTCAAATTAGGATGCCTCCACAAATAAATAGAAAAAAAGTACTGTTTTGCTATACCAATTATATTACTGATTCGTATAATTATTTAGAGTGCTGTATGCATTAAATCTAATTATCAGGTCATCTTCCATTTCAGCTCTGATATTTTCCGAGAAACACGCAAAAAAGATCGTATCTCGTATATGGCATCCTTAACCTATATATGTATATATATTTACATATATATATATATATATATATATATATATATATATATATATATATATATATATATATATATATATATATATATATATATATATATATATATATATATATATATATATATATATATATACATGGTGCGCCATTTCAATATTGGTATTTTAATATTGAATAACTCTTTTCAGCCGATTTTGGCAAATGAGTAAGATTTATTGAGGATATTCTATACCATTTATTTCAAATCAGTTTTGATTACAATGTCGACTAAATGACTACCTTCATTGGATATGCAAAAAGCAGCTCTTTCAAGGGCATTCTGCATATTCTGCAGCATCTCGGACGTTAAAGCAGCCATTTTGTTGGCGTTGATCTCGTCAATGGTCTTTGGCTTGCTCCTATAAACTTTACTTTTTAAATCCGGAGAGCGAGGTGGCCACTCCTAATCACCATTTCACAATTTGCATAGTTTTCACAATCGAACGATCATTTTCAATGTAAAGCGCTACAATTTTAGCGCATTCTTTCATAGCTAAAATAGTACTGAATGACGTTTTGAGAATTGTGCACATTTGTCAAAAACGGCAGAAAAATGTCAGTCACTTAATATTGAAATACCAACATTGAAATGGAACACCCTGTATGTATATATATTTATATATAGACATATACATATATATATATATATATATATATATATATATATATATATATATATATATATATATATATATATATATATATATATATATATATATATATGTATATATGTATATATATTTATATATATATATATATATATATATATATATATATATATATATATATATATATATATATATATATATATATATATATCTATAGAATAGGCGCAAGTCTCACCAAATGTTAATTATATTTAACCCGACGGCCGTTTTAAAGATATTTGAAGTATCCTTATAATCTTCCCAACAAATAACTTTGAAAATAACTAAGTTTGGGAAATGAATTTTGAACGTGTTTTAAATATAGATATTATGCTGTTTCGCATTTTTTTAACCCTACGTGTGCGCTAGATGCCGATAAATTTTGACATGGTTATCAAATTATTATGAAACTTTTATTTGCAATTATTAAGTTACTGCCTAGTGAACGGCAACCATGTAGTAAAAAAAAGACCTCATATATGAATTTCCCTAAAAAAAGGACCTCATATATGAATTTCCTGCTTTATACACAAAAGCAAGCTAAAAATTTTCACGAGAACTCACAGCCCGATACTCAAATCCAATTGAAAATGACTGAATGTATTGGTTCCAAAATGGACCAAGTCTGACAGAAGTGACTTTGAAATATGGGCAACCCTGTGCCAGTGGTGCCATCTTGCGAAATAACGAAGAGAAAAAACTGCTTAAGCTCTATAAATGCCGATATAGTCACCAGATTTTGACGAAATTCGCACAGTTGCTGAATCTTACTTCAAGCCACATTTGGTTGAAAAATTAGGTTGGAGCGCGAGCTATTGTAGTTTTTGTGTCTTTAATTTTGAAAACCGCTTAGCAAAATATAGCTTTTTTCCTCATAACTTCCATTGCAGTCATGAAATCAACAGGAAATTCATATGGTAAATGGACTCTATTCTAGGCCAAATTTGATAGGAATCTGGTCGAAAAATCATGATAGAGCTGCCAGCTATGGTTGTTTTTGTCATTTCCTTACTAAGCAATTTTATCACTAAATCTTCAAATGGTAATGATCTTGTAGGCAAGATGAACAGCAAATATTATGATACCGAAAATTTGTAACTTTTGCCGGTGGTAGCCCTAAATTTCTTTGCACTCCTATAAATTCCAATTCAATTATCGGATCAATACAAAATTTGCAGAGTAGGTTGACTTTAATGTGAAGAAGATGTGATATATTCTTAGTTTTGCTGGAGTGCCAGCACGACCGGTTTCTGTTATTTTCGTATCAATAAATGCCAGCATTAAGTATTCAGATGGCAAATATATGCATCGAAAATAAGTAATCAATTGCTTAAATATTCCAGTTCAGGAAATTTTTCGAATGGTAACCCCAAACGTCTTTCTGTCTCTGTAATTTTCAACGAAGTCACCGGATGAAAACGCGTTTCATAGGGTAGGCTGACTTTGATGCGAATCAGTTGTGTTAGACTTTTGGTTGTAATGTTGGCAAAGTGCTGTAACCACTGAACATTTTCTTCACTTATGGTACAGGAGATGCTGTTTTCAAAGTTTTGTAAGATAACGAATCGATAATGAATATAAGTAACAAGTGTTTGATTTCTCTTAATTTTGAACTTCATGCAGGGTGTAATCCTGAAAGCCTTTCCACTCTATGATTTTCAATGCATTCTTGAGATCTAAGCGGTAAATGGCCCTCGAATTAGGTTGGCTGTAATAAGAAGCACGTGCGGTAGGAAATGCACTCAAAATCTTCAGGATTCCTCTACTGTCCATGGAACATTAGTGTCATGGAACATTAGTGTTTCCTTTGTGCTAGCGATCTCTTTTATCTTAATGACTATGTTTGTGACATGAATATTGGTTTGTAAGTTAATTAATATCATATTTTGTCCGGAAATAATACGCGTAATTAAGATTATTAGTCCTGGCTTAAACTCCTGCTTTAATACTTTTTGTGCTCGCTGTAGATTTTATACGAAGCTATTTGAAATTTTATGAATTATGAAAACGTTTTTTTCATTCATCTCCACCAAGAACAATAGCCATCAACCCAGAATAAAAACAAGGCAATTCGCGAAAATAATTATTTTTCTTTTACAGAAAAACGTTCCGATGTTAGTACGTGGTTTATCAATAAAAGTGACAGCAACGCTTCATCTTCACCACCGCGAAACATTTCAGTGAATTCGGCGAATATTTCAAACAATAACAACAGTAAAGACTTTTTAGTTCAAACTAATGTTAGTGCTCGCGATAGCCAAAATCCATCTAGTACTAGTCCTAATAGTAGCAATAATAATAAGCAACGTAGATCTCGAACAAACTTTACGCTGGAGCAACTAAATGAGCTGGAAAGGCTTTTCGATGAAACACATTATCCAGATGCCTTTATGCGAGAAGAGCTGAGTCAACGGCTTGGGCTAAGTGAAGCTCGTGTTCAGGTAATTAAAAGCGCAAGGATTTCAAAAAGTGAAATCAGATATCTATTCAAATTTTGTTGTTTATATTTTGATTGTTTATTAAAATTTGTTTTCATTCAGTTTGCTTCAGTTATGGAACGGAATTAAATTCATATAAATTCCAAATTTTTCCCGGTATTATCCTTAGGTTAATTTCAAACTGCTAATACCAACCTTGCTTCTATCACTGAGAATTAAACACTCAATAATGAATCAGCACAGTCGAAAGCTATAAATTTATTTCGGACGCAGTACACTTAGTGTCTATCAACCGACCTGCATGATACTACTAAAATGATTCTGGGCTAGTTCTTTACCCGAAATGTTTCTACAAATTGGTTTTAGATGGTGAAGTATTTATTTATGACTACCATTTTATATCACCCCTAATGGCCATCGGATTCGTTTCTTCATACATTACTACACTTGAGCAAACTCCGTAACAAGCGCACGGTTTTTCATACAACCCCTACCATGACGTACACATTTTTCAAATGTTATTTAACCTTCGAGTTAACTTTGTCGCCTGAACGTACAAATCTTCATAGAGACAAATAAATCTATTTCTTAAGGACATAAAAGCCAAAGCATTCAATAATACGTTTCGCACGACAATGTTACACCGCAATTGGAAAATCTAAGTCAGAACAAATGAAAGTTCGGAGCGGATAGTTGGATAGTGATTGATTGTTAAGTGTAACTTAATTTACGTAAGTGATACTAGGGACGGCAAATCGCTTCGAAAATGGCATGCATTTGTCTTTCTGAATATTAGTTCTAGGAGTAAAAGTTAATTGTGGTATATTTCGTTTCATAAAAAGATTTGAGAGAACATTCAGAAACCTTCAAATATAGGAACGATTTTGGAGGTATATCCATTGTTATTAACATTAACATTAGTATCAACAATCCTTTGGCCAAATATATATATATATATATATATATATATATATATATATATATATATATATATATATATATATATATATATATATATATATATATATAAATATTAGGGTTTTTTCTGCTGTGATGTAAATTTCGCTGTGATTTAAGGGGTTACCCCCACTTGTAGCGCAATAAAATAGGTCATTTTCATGAATTTATTTTGACAAAACTACGAAATGTTTTTAAACGACTGTTATATTTTCTTAAAGTACATACTTTGAACACCTTTCAGTAATTTTTTTATTGAAAAATATTACACGATTTAATTACAAATGGCCGTCAAAACAATGGAATTTTAATTTTCACCTTTTGCGGTGACCAAAATTGGGTCGAAGTAGATCATCTGAAACAAAAAATAGCGATGGACTTAGTTAAATAACAGTATAAACTAGTGTTTGATCGAAGGATTTAAAACAATATCCATTTTTCACAAAATGGCGGACAGTCAAAGTTAATATTTCGATTTTCACTTAAAAAAATGGTCGTCTTTTGGCTATAAAACGGCCATTTTTTATTTAAAAAAAAAATCGAACGATCAAACACTACATTTTTGTGTATTAAATAAGATATTGTATTAAATATTAAATGAGATTTCAAAAAGATCGGTTCAGTAGTTTTCGAGTAATTTTGGTCACCGACTTCAAAGATGTCATTTCGAGAAAAACGCGTTTATAAGTATAAGTAACGGTTGTATAAGCAACAGTTTCTTCTCTTTCAACGCTCATATCTTGGTTAATTATGTTTGGATCGACTTGAAATTTGAAGGACGTATTCTTAGATAGTTATACTTAAAAAAAAAGAAAAAAAAACGAAAAACTTCAAAGTTACAAGTGGGGGTAACCCCTTAATGACATTTCTTTCAAACTCTTTGTGACGTTTGAAGAGTTAAAGGGTTTCTTTTTTCAATCGTTCAATACGCGTCTGCAATGCTTAGAGATAGAGCAAATTTATTATCAACATTCACGTTCTGTTACATAAACTTTACGCGTATTACGTCGAATTTACGGTCGTCATAATCACCCAGATGAATGAACAATTGAACGTGCAAAAATTTGATTCAACATTTACACTTCGTAATGATGCCGTACTAGTGAGACAAGGAGGTGCGTGAAGTGAAGAGAAGTGAAGTCTGAGACGAAACCATAATTTTTTCAATTTTTCGCCGTTCCCAGGATTAGACATTGCTCAAACCAGTTTTTGGTGAATTTTACGTAAGGATTTGGATTCACGTGCCTAACACGATCGCACTGACACAAGAGCCAAAGCCGCAAGGTCACCAACCGTGACGTGACTTCATTGAATGGGCACTAAACATACTTTCGCATCTGCACGTGCCATTCTTCGTAAGTGGGTGGATGATGCTCACAAAGATAGATGGACGACTGCTCGTGTGGCCAGGCACACGAAGGTCTTCCTTTCAGAACCCAACCATGTGACTGCAGGATTCTTGCTCAATAAGAGCAGGAAAGTTTGCAGGGCCATGATAGGCATTCTGACTGGTCACAACTGCCTAGGAGGACATATGCCTGTACCGAATAGGTGCTGTACAGGATGACCTCTGTTCATCCTGCCTAGAAAAGGCTAACTCTGTGGAGCATTTGCTCTGTGAATGCCCAGCGTTTGCGCGTCTCAGATATCAATGCTTTGGCTGGGATGTTGCACGCATGCAGACGATAGCCTCTTTTCCCCTATCAGTGATCCTGGACTTTATCAAGAAGTCTGGAAAACTGTGGTAGGCAGGGGGTAATGAGTACAATGGGTCCTTTGGCCTGAGTGCTTAGAGGTGCCAATGCGCCTCTCCCCCAACCCACACACACACACACACTCGGTGCCGATCCTGATTTTTACCGTATAATTATACTGAACGACGAAGCACATTCTTGGCTTAACGGATTGTCAATAAGCGAAATTTCCAAATTCGGTCAAATGAACTTCCCACGGCCATTCACAAAATGTCATTACATTCAAAAAAATTGACTGGTGCAGTGGTCCGTACTTATTTTTTTAATGATTTTGGCAACCCAGTCACGATCAATGGTGAGCGCTACCGTGCCATAGTAAGTGCACGTGCACGTAAATTAGAAGAAAATAACCTGATTGGCATGTGGTTTCAACAAAATGGCACTACATGTCACACAGCTGGCCAAACAATCGACTTATTGAAGTCGAAATTTGAGAATCGAATCGTTTCAAGAAATGGTCCTGTCAACTGCCCGTCTCACTTGTGTCACTTGACCTCATTCGACTTTTTTCTATGGGATATTTCAAGTCATTGGTCTATGCCAACCATCCGCAAACTTTAGAAATGCTCAGATTAAATATAGAACGTGAGATCGCTGGACTATCGTCCACACTGTGCAAAAGAGTCATGGAAAATTGGGTTGAGCGAATTCACAGTTGCAAACGCTTCCGAGGTAGTTATTTACATGATATGTTGTTTTATACTTTATGGCATTGGTTGTACTTTAATCTATAATAAAAATATTGCTCACATCTGAAATCGTTTTTGTTTTATTTAAAAAGATAAATGAAGCGCTTTTAACAGAAAGGCTTGTATAACGAAATCGAGCATCTTGCGCTGAATTACTCAGAGGATAAAGAACAAGATAAAAAGCAAAAGCAAGAGACTCAAAGCAAAATTATATTATACGCTTTTATGAGAAGATTTAGCAGTATCACCAATCACATCATTAACCAAACACCAGCTGAACAAATATTTTGGAAATTCTCAAAATCACTAAGAAAAGGGCACAACACAATATTTTAAATGCGATTCTTGAATCAAACAAAAAACATTGTAATCGTTGGTCCGATGAACATAATATTGAAACCGAATTTTAGCCAAACTAGTGAAAATTTCGCAATTTTTTCAAAAACAATCCGTGACTGTGAAAACAGACTAACAAATTTATGAATTATTAAATTTTAAACCTTACTATAACCATTTAAATATCAAAGACCTGTGCTTACTAGCGAAAGGTTTCCAGAAAACATTCGAAACCCGAAGAGACTCAAACTCAGATACCAAATCAGATACCTATAAAGAAAATATCTGAAATTCAACAGCAATTTTAGTCTTCACGATCTTGTCTTAGTGATCTGGATACGACTCAGACAACATCCTGCTCCCATCAAGTAAGCCACATCGCCAGAGATCCTTTCCCACTTCTCGTTTTAAAGAGGCAAGAATTATGATACCACTTCTCATTTTAAAGGGAGATGAGTTACGATACCTATCGATATCCAGGAATCATGCACAGGCCTCTTTTGGCACTAACAGCACTATTTTGGATTCTTTGCGAATTGCATCTTGTTATCGTATTGTACGTGTAACTTAGCCGTCATATTTCAGTTGCACAATTTCAACAAAACAACGTGTACAGTCAATTTAGTCTTGTTTTGTAACTCGAATGCATTTGCATGTTTTCAAATAAAAATATTTTCCGAATTCGCAAGTTGTTATATTTTGGACAACGCAAGCAGATATAACTTAATTCACGTGAGAGTTGTTTTGCTAAGCAAAATTTAATTGCACAGTCAGAGTTGATTAGAAGCTTACAAAAAGAAAAGTATGTTCTCCAGACACACAAATTGGCGTGTACTACGCTATTGCTACTTTTAATGCTTTTGTATTCAAGTATCTGGTGTACTCAGTGCTCAACAATTTAGTGGCAAAATATCATCCTGGCGTAAATATTAATCGATCAAGACAATGTATGAAGTATCCACCAGGCAAAATACTGGGTATGTTTACAGCAAACGCTTAGTCCAAATTCGACCAAATTCGACCTAAATTATTTAGTCCACCTGCTGTAAATACTCAGCACCCGACCCAAACTGCTGATAGGTCAGTTTACGATTTCAAGCGACCTGACCTAAAATAGGTCGTGGACTATATCGGTGTAAACACACGCGACCTAACCATTGGTTTATACGCGACCATTAATAATATATAAATATTCAATATAATCTTGCAACCATCTCGTTTGACTCAAAATCATTGAAATAAACATGTTTGAGAGACAAAATGAAAAGATTGTTACCATGCGTGATCTGAAATCAAACTAAATGACAGCTGTCACGAACAAACGAGGACTAAATTCGACCTCACCAAATTTTAGGTCAGGTCGATGTAAGCACCTTAGGTCAGGTCAGATTTTGGCCAACCGCTGTAAACCCCACCACTAATTTGGCGAATTGGACTCAATTTATTCGAATCAATTTACTATATGCAAGAGGTATTTCAATACGATTTCAATCTTAAGCAAATAATTTAATGGATGAAAATTAGAAATATGAAAATCAAAACCAGTTCTGAAATCAGAATCACGGTTAGAAAATTTTGAAATGAAACACACATGCTTAAGCTACAAACTTATGTAGTACCTACATGAATTTCAAACCAGCACACGAGTAGTGAAAACGTGCTTGACGGCAGAGCAATAAAACTCAAAGATCATAAATATTCAGACTTCCGCTGTGTTACTTAACCTAAGCAGTCAAGTTGCCAAGATTGCTTGTGTACAGCCAAGTGAGCTGTCCATTACAAGGACTCTCCCCTCTCTAGTGGCGTAAAAGCTGGGAGTTTTTTTTAGGATGTGATTTTTCATACCTTCATATTCATACTGTAAAGGAAACATGGCCAGCGCACAGCGAAGGAGGTAGAGTAATCATATATCTCCAAAGTATTATTCGTATTTACCAATATCATGTAAAATATTTGCCTGTTGACCCTTGCGAGCGTTTGCTCTGGCAAAAGTTTGGACATACAAGTAACTAATCTGAAATGCTTTCCATCAACTCGGAACATTTTTTGCACTATTTATTGTTTTTATTTTTATGGGAATTATTTCGGTTGATTTATTTTACTGTCACTTGCAATTTGCTATACAAGAAATAAAGCTGAAATTATCCTTGTGTTTTCTAGGTCTGGTTTCAGAACAGGAGAGCGAAGTGTAGGAAACATGAAAATCAGATGCATAAAGGTGGGTGTCTTTGCTTGCATGAATTTTGATTTACATTTAAAAGATATTGTATGCGACAAGAAAGTTTTGACAAGCCACTAAAGCAGTGCTGAAACCGCTTTATTAGTCAGTGCTCTATTAGATTCAATGCAGTTTTATTTCACTGATATTCTAAGTAAGATGCTTGTAAGATACGTGTCAAAAAATAATTTCGTGAAAAAATTTAATAGGAATTAAGCTTAAAAAAGAACAATATATAATGTTCTTTATTAAGTTCAATAGTCATTCCTACTTTTGCTAGTAATTTCCTGGTAATTGTTGTACACTCTAATCTAATAGAGGATTTCCGAAGACAGCATAAATTGCCAGTAAGCTAACCTCAGGATTGTGTTATTTGATCGAACACCAATTTTCAAGCAGTTTTCATGTGCATGCGGCATAGGTCTGCATTAAGTCCAAATTAATATACCTTCATTTTTTTGGCGAAAGCGAGCATTTTACTGAATTTTTCGGTACCCCTATATTTCGGTGAGAAACTGATATTTGGGAAAAACAAGCACATCAAATGCAAATGATCATGTTTTTGAAGTTATATTCTTTTTGTTTTACTATGAAAACGATGTAGAAATTTTCAACTTTATACGGGTGGTAAGTACCTAAAAATGTGAAGAGACTTATTTAAATTTCGAGCTGTGATAACTTTCGACAGAATCAGTAGATCATTCAGAAATTTGCAGAATTTTCAGTGTTTGAAAAACAGGCCTGCATAGCTTTTGATGAATTGTAGTTAATTTGAATCTATTTTTTGAACCAGGTGAAAATTTGACATTCTTTTTGGTTTCTCACCGCTGATGCCATTTTGAAAAATCGCTAAGAAAAATTCCTGCTTGTGGCCCAGTCACCAGATTTTGACGGAATTCACACAATAGCTGAATCCTACTTTGAGCCACGTTTGATGGAAATTTGGTTGAAAAATTCGGTTGGAGCTGCCAGCTTTGGTAATTTTAGTGTCTTAACTTTTGAAAACTCGCTCAGGAAAATAAAGCTGTTTGCCCTATAGCTTCCAGTGCAGTAATGAAATCATAACGAAACTCATATGGCAAATTAAACTTATTGTAAACAATATTCAGTAGAAATCTAGTTGGGAAAATAATGATAGGGTTGCCAACTATGGCTATTTTTCGGATTTTGTTGGCATATACTTCAGTAAGCAATTTTATCATAAAATTTCCGCATCGTAGTGGTCTTGTAGTGAAAATAAACAACAAATATTAAGATCTGAAAAATTTAAAAACTTTTACGAGTGGTAACCTTACAATTCTTTATATCCCTATAACTTCCAATGCAGTCATCGGATCAATACAAAATTCGCAGAGTAGGTTGACTTCAACGTGAAGCAGATGATACATATTTTCGGCTTCGGTGCTACTAAAGGGTTGCAAGTTTTTTTGTTATTTACGTACCAATAAATACTTACATTAAGTATTCATATCGCAAATATTTGCAATGAAAATAAGTAAACAATGTTTAAATTTTCGAAGGTCTGGACTTTTTTTGGATGGCAACCCCATACACCTTTCTACCGCTGTAACTTTCGATGAACTCATCGAAACTAAATTGGCTTAATGTCCATTATTACTAAGGGTGTATTCGTCTTAAGTAGGAGAAGCAGCTAGTGGTAGTGGTCTAAGTAGCTAGTAGTAAAATATACACGATGTTTTTTAATATATTATATTTTTTTTACTAATGTTCGAAAAACATTAAAAAACTACAACTAAAAAATCAAATCTGTTTCAAGTTAAGTTAAACCCACTGTGTGAATTTCATATCGATTGGGTGACTACGTTGGAAGTTAAGGAGGTGAAAATTTGTTTAGGGTAACCACCCTTAAAACCTGGCATATACTTCAGTAAGCAATTTTATCATAAAATTTCCGCATCGTAGTGCGGAAGTTGGGTTTTCGGCGAAGCTGGAAGTTAAAGAGGTGAAATTTTTTTTAGGGTAACCACCCTTAAAACTTTTCAAATATTCGTGACGTTAATATTTGTTGTTAATTGTCGTTGTAGGATCATTCTTATTTGAAAATTTAATGACAACATCGCTTAGTAAAGAAATGCCAAAAAGTTGCAAAAATGACCATAGCTGGTAACCCTTTCATGCTTTTTCTACGGGATTTCTACGACAGCTGGTTTACAATAAAGGATCAGAAGTTACAGGAGAAAGAGCTTTATTAAACTGAGCATATTTACGAAATTTAGGAGACACAAATCACCATGGCTGGCAGCTCAATCCTAATTTTTCAACCAAATTTCTACCAAATGTGAACTAATGTAAGATCCAAATACTGTGTTAGCTGAATCGGAACCTATAGGCCACAAAGGAATCGGAAGCTATAGGCCAAAAACAGTTTTTTTTTCGTCATGATTTTTCAAGATGGCACCCCTGCCATAGGGTTGCTTGCATTTCAAAATCACTTCTATCAGACCTGGTCCTGTAAATTTCATAATGATCGGATTATCCGGTCGTCAGTTCTCGAGAACATAAATTTCGAGTGCTTAAAATAGAGGTAATTTGGTGATGGGTTTTTTGAAAATTTTAAATTGACATGGTGGACAAAGGTTTATCAATAATTAGAATTTTTTGTCAACAAGGAAAAAAAATTCAGGGGGGGTCGATTATTTGAAGGATTTTTTTCACGTGCCTGCCGTAGCTAAACGGTTGCCTGCATAGTCTTGAAAAACCATGTGTGTTAAGTCAAAATTTGGAAAAAAAATCCTTGCCTACTATTAGTTACTGCACACCCACACATGGCTCAAAATTTCGAATTCTGTATCATAGAGAAATATTAAACATAAGCTTTCATTCCCCAGACTTTTTTTTTAAATAAAAATGTACTCTGAATAGAAATATATAGGAGTACCTGAAAATTCATTAATTTTAGCAAGTCATGGACTTACCCACTATATACGTCTATATCCTCCGAAAAATTCATCTCA
The DNA here is from genome assembly GCA_947369275.1 of Nemotelus nigrinus. Taxonomy (NCBI): domain Eukaryota; kingdom Metazoa; phylum Arthropoda; class Insecta; order Diptera; family Stratiomyidae; genus Nemotelus; species Nemotelus nigrinus. The sequence goes on from OX376375.1 coordinate 38,846,388, forward strand.
ATTAAGATTATCTCCTTTAATCATATTGCTGATATACATACAAATATATATATATATATATATATATATATATATATATATATATATATATATATATATATAAATATATCTATTTTATTACGTTATATATATATATATATATATATATATATATATAAATATATCTATTTTATTACGTAATATATATATATATATATATATATATATATATATATATATATATATATATATATATATATATATATATATATATATATATATATGTAGATATATTTAAAGAAATATGAATTTTCGACGAAACGAGTCTAACACCAATTTTCTTCGAAAATCAGTAAAAATACTCTGGATTTCAACTTTCGTACTATGAAATTTTTATCTTTCTGCCTTATATAGCACACACTACACATCGCCGATTATGCACATTATTTGCTCGCAAGCTATTTTTCGATGGCAAGCTGTATTCCGCTTATTTTTGCAAATAATGTACCTAGGCACATCATTATATTTTTGGAAAACAGCTTTCAAGCGTTACATCTGCATTGCTAGTAATGTTTACTTGATGCATTCTGCTTGAATGCATTGCACCGATTTTTGTTTGGTTGTGCAAGAATGTATTCAAAGCAGATCAGGGCAAGAATTTATTCAAGGCACTCGTCAAGGTATACTGTAGAAAAACCCATAAAATTCCATCGCAAGGGCAGAATTCACTGATAAGCAATTGAGTATACTGCTAGTGAACTTTGGCCGTATTCATCAATTTTAATCCAATTTGAGAGGCGTTTCTTCTAGTGCTTCCTAAAATATTTATAAAACGGGAACAGAACGAATATTTGGTTTCCGATTAGGAGTGAAACAACTGGTGATCGGACTAGTGCCCAGTCGAGAAGAAGATACGCCACTCACTCAATGGGCGATGCGACATTCCCCCCTTTTTTTTCTATGATAATGCCAAAGCTCAGCGGATTGCCCTTTGAAGCGAATGCTTAGCGATGGCGGTAGGGAGACACATATGGGAGAAGCCGATATCAATTATTCCATTTTTCTTTTAAGTCCCACATTTATTTCTTATTTTCTAAAGCGCTAGTGTTATGCCTAGTCGCTACTAAAGCTTTAATGTGGCACTTAATTAATGGAGCGCTGGTATTATGCCCAGTCGACTGTTAAGACAACACAAGACGAACAAATACAGTCATGGGCACGGCGGGATTCGAACCCGCGGGCAGTAGATCGCTGCTTCGGACTGACGCGTTAGCGAGCTAAGCTACCGACCCAACAATTGGGAATTTATGAATGCATAGACCAATAATAGAGTGAAGTATGTGTAAAAACAAGACCTACAAAACCTGCAATAGTACTATAATTTAACAGTGCATAAAAAATATACAGAGCGCGTAGGCCTATGTATATAGTGTAGCATTTATGATCACACATGCCACGTACATGAAATATATCTCCAAGCGCCATAATATAACAAACTACATAGCATGTTTTCCTATGTAAATTAGCGCAGCTTACGCTATTTACATAGTACCCTGAGCTATAAATTATAGCTAAAACACCAAATTTTCATGCATTATGGGCCTCTCTGCTATGAACGTGTAACAACAACTCATATACCCCAAACTACTATGAACATAATCTCCGCACAAGTGATTAAGGTAAAGTAGGATAGAGCATCAGCTCTTGCAAAATTGGGTCATAGGTTCGAATCCAGATTTGAACAGGTTTATTTGAAACAACTTGAGCTAAGAAATAAAATTTCAGCAAAGTGAATAGAAATTTCCATAACCTACTATCGTCAAAATACTGAAGTTGTTCAAAATGGGGAAAGTTTCGCTATTACTTTGCTTTTTATCAGGGCTATAAAGAAAGCTTCTCCTATGAGTTTTTCGCCATGCATTATGGCGTAAGGTGGTGTATTTTATGACAATACCGAAATCTATTATGTGCATAGCGCCAGAAGTACATATATGTATTAAAGGTACTACATAACATTACGATGCATAATTCGTGGGCAAATATGGACTGGAAACAGAATTTATAGATACAGCTATTAAAAAAATATTATTAATTTCTTGAAATCAATGCAAGGGACACAGAATATAGTATGAAACTTTGGATTTGAATTTAAAGCTTTGGATAAAATAAACTAATTCTCTGAATGAATTTTACAGCCCTACAATCTTAAACTATATCTATTAAGTGAGGTAACTAGTCCTTACTGTTCATTTCAATAAATTATATCCTCCCAGTATTCCTAAGACGGAAATACATATGAATGTTAATTTCTGATTTTAGATGTGACTGTGAGTTACATTAACAACCATCCTGCACATATATGTATTTATACTGCTGTCCTTAGCATAAACGTCCTATTTCTGCAGCATGCAGAAATATGGAAAGGATGTTTTTCACTATTGATTTTAAAATACTTCCACAAAAGATAGATTTTTCATATTTTGTAGAATGATGTAATGGAGTATGTAGTTTTCAAATCCTGTCTTAACTCAAAAATGAAAAAATAAAAAAATGTCGGATTGGGCGAAGAACGGCAGTATAGCACAGTTGCACATTTATTTTTTCAACTTCCATTATATGTTTCACAGTTCATTTCATACTGGATCCATATGTCCACCGTATTTCCCCACCATTTTTTATTCCAGCAATGGTTATAAATAATTGAAAAGTTATTTTAAGGGTGCATAACGTTTAACACTCTTAACATGGGGGTTAAAGTTAATCATACCAGGATTTACTGTGATTTATTTGGTAACGATTTACTGCGAGAATTTGCATGAAAATTTCAATTCGATTGCTCGATGAAACAGCACCAGCACGGGCAACCACAGTGGTTCAGAAGGGTGGTAATGTTCTTGGCATTCTTTGACAATTCTGCCGTTATTAAGGGAAGCTCTCTGTAGATGTGAGCTCAGTCCCTCGTTTTTGTGTCTGCAGCTCTGTTCAAGGGTCCGATAAAATTCAATTGTATGTAATTTGTATGGTAAATAAAGAGACACTAGCTCTGGCATGTGCTCTCGGGAAACTAAATTTAATTAGGTGATTACGTAATCAGCTACCGGCAGGATTACGAGTGTTTTGCTGCAACGTAATGAATACTGAATGGAATTGTTTTTTTGGAATAAACTGCGATTTGGATACAAGCATATAGATCAACGGCAGTTTAATAGCACACTATGTGCTGATGGAAGGAGCTATTAAATGTGTCAACAATGTAATTTCTAAGCATGTGAACGCATTTTTAAACAGCCTATATTTGCTCAGTTCGCCCGAAAACTTTCAATTCAACAGACGTTCTACTAAACAATAAGGAATATGAAATTAGTAGTTTATTCGTTTGCTAAATTAGTAGTTTATTCGTTTGCTTCGTTTCTAACTGCAAATATTGATTTCCGCTCATTGAGCATGTTCACCCAAGAATCACGATGCATTTTAGTTTTGACATATTTCGTTTTGGCTTTATCTTCGTCTTCTTCCATTGTTAATTAGTCTATGGGCGATTTTGGCCATCTCTTGTGTTTAGTTTAGTTCATTTAGACATAAATTGAATTTATATTTGATAGTGCAACATTACACCTTCGTCATAAAAAGTGCCATCTGAGAAGCAACAAGAAAATATGAACCAAATCAAGAGTGTTTAGTCCTGGATGATACGACTTTATTGATAAAAAGATTAGTCTTGGCTAGAAAGATTAGATTTTTATATTTTATTATACATTGGTAATTGTATACATTGACATGTTGTGAACATTTTAAGCCATTCCGCATAGTTATCATATGAATTAAAGTGAAATAAAACTCTAGCGTACCTGAACCGCTAGAAGTACTAATGTTCGATGATCAATAGAAGAATCGTGTAGATTTTGAGCGCATATTCTACCACACGTGTTCCAACCTGTTTCGAGTGCAAAACCACTTTGATCTTAGCAATGCATTTAAACTCATAGGGTGGAAAGGATTTCAGTACTACCACTTGCATGAATTTAAAGATTTAGGAAAGTCAAACACTGCAAAACTTTGAAAGCAGCATAACATAAACGAAGAAAATGCTAGTGCTTGCAACTAAAAGTCTTCCACAATTGCCTCACGTCAAAATCCAATAATTCTATCGATCTCGATTTTATCCGATGATTTCGTCGAAAGTTACAAGGATAGAAAGATGTTTGGGATCAAAAAACGAAATATGTTTGAGACCGAAAAATTTCTAGAACTCAGAAAATTTAAACATTGGTAAATTATTTTCATTGTAAATGTTCGCGATATGAATACTTAAAGTAAGCATTTATTGATGCTAAAATAACAAAAACGATTCGCGCTGGCAACCCTTCGCTAGCTTATAGTTTATGTACATAAATTGTTATTTTATATTAAAATGTTATTATGTTATCGACCATGCTTGGAAAATTTTCAATTCAATCATTTATCATTCAATTGATCAATATTTAGATATGGTTCCAATGTTACCTAGAAAGGTAGATTATTATGTTATCGGAATCTCTGTCTTGCTATGCAATGTTTTACCACTAAGATATATCATGCCCGAAGCTTACTTTTCATTGAAGATTTATCTACACTGGCTTCAATTTCTTATTACTTTAACTTAACACAAATGTAAAATAGCTTCTTGCTGTTAATTTCACTATTTAACTTCACCCATTGAGAAGTCGTCTTAGCGTCTGACGAAAGGATTATCACGGCGTCATTTGAAGAATTGATTAATTATTACCCTTACTCCACACAGCTTGTGAGAGATTGCCCGCTGGAAAAAAGAGTTCAGCTTAAATACCTTTTAAGTATGTAGTTGGCTATGTTACTTCTTAAATAACTCACAAAAGAGTGAATTAAAATTAATTCTGTTCGTACTACGGTGACTTAAGATATACACAGAAGTGATATAATGGTTAGGAAACTTCTTTCGTTTGGGTATGTCTTGGGGATGAATAAAATCAACCCAAGACAGATGTAATCAAATAAAAAGTGCTCCGGAAAACAGAATGAGGCCCCAGGGGTGTCATTTGTTGTTTTTTTTTGCGTTGTAATAAACAGAAGTACTTTCGCTATATTTCCCCTTGCAAAACGTTCCGTAAATCAGGTTAAATTTTTTATAGCAATTTTATTTGGTTTTCTTGTTTTCTAGCAGGGATTATGCTGACAAGTCATAGCCCACCAGTTTCGACACCTTTAGAGCCGTGTAGAGTAGCGCCATACGTGAACCTTCCAGCTTTTAGAAGTAATTCGAGTACAACCAACACGAATCAAGTCCAGTCACACTTTGGGTCCTCATCATCAACACCGTTTTCTGCCTTCGATCCTGCCATTATATCTGCAGCAGCGCATCAGGTTAGTAGATTGCTCAATATACTCGTAGAATGTATATAATCAGGAGAAGTGATTACAATTGAAATAAACCTTAAAGAGGAGTTTATATATGCGTCCATGCATCCAAGCCATTTTTATTTAAATTAAACTAGTTTTCAGAAGGCGGGAGTAAAGTCGAAGGAGGCGGGTACGTTGGTTTGTACTTCCACTTTACTCCCGTCATCCCACAACTAACTTTATCTAAAGAAAAATGCTTGAATATATGGACTCATGTCTAAATAGCCCTTAATAGATTTCACCGTTTGTTCGCTTATCATGGTATGACTAGCACAGATAAATAGTATCATACTTGAGCATACCATAAGGAGAAAATAATGTTTCAGTACTAGCTGCATTTTTTGACCTGTCTCGAGACCTTGTTAAAATATTAGCATTGAAAACAACAACAACTGGGACAGGATTGTTGTTTTCAATGCTGCTATTCTAGCTAGCTCTTGATAGAGGTGAAAAAATGGGACTATTATTTCAGTGCACTTTATACTTAAAACTAATTGTGCAATGTAGTGAGAAAAATTGTTGTGGGAACAATGCTAGACTCTTTTTTCCAGAAATTTTATCAGGAAGCAATAAGGTCTTATTTTTATTTTGCGATAATTATATCATTTATTTGTTTCAAATTTTCTTCTTGCATCGTTTTTAAGGATATAACATATCACATTCTGTCTCATACATTTACATGTTTATAGCTATGTATGAGCTTGTAAACAGATACTAAGGTATAATACTTTGGCCAAGGAGGACTAGTAATGAAAACATGACATAACCTTATGATACTACATTAAAATGCTCATGAGTAATAGTTTTTGATGAGTTTGCGTCGTCGAGTTTTTACACCTTTATCGAGAGTTTATTTTTCTATGATACTGCCAATGCTCAAGGGGTTACTCTTTGAAGCGAATGCTTAACTATGGTAATAGGGAGACACATATGGGAGAAGCCGATTACGATTAATTTCACTATTCTTTAAGTGCCACATTTTAGTCTTGTGAAGTGCTAGTGCTATGCGAAGTCGCCGCTAAAGCTATGATGTGGATATTAGTGAAGCGTTGGTATTACGCCCAGTCACCGGGTATAAAGACAACACAAGATGAACAAATACAACGATAAGCATAAGGCAGGCAGGATTCGAACCCGCAGCCAGTAGTATGAAGTTTTCATAGTATAGCAGTGGTGCCATCTAAAAAAAAGAATGACGAAAATAAACTGCCTTTTGGCCTTTAACTTCCGATTCCTTTTTTACCTATAACTTCTGGGTCAGCCGTCACATTTTACCAAAACTCATACAGTATTTGGAACTTACTTTAGATCACATTTGGTAGAAATTTGGTTGAAAAGTTAAAATAGAGTCGCCAGATATGGTGATTTTTGTCTCTTTAATCTTGTAAATTCGCTCAGCAAAACAAAGCTTTTTTCCCTATAACTTCCGATCCAGCAATGAAATCAAAACGAAATTCATACATTAAATGGACCTTATTGTAGACCTAATGTCGTAGGAATTTAGTAAAAAAATGATGAAAGAGCTGCCAGCTATGACCATTTTTGTAATTTTTGGAATTTATTTACTAAGCAATTATGTTATTAGATTTGTAAATGGGAATGATCCTGCAATGAAAATTAACAACAAATATTGACATTTTGAAAATTTGAAAAGTTTTAAGGGTGGTAACCCTAAAATTCTTTTCACCCGTATAACTTCCAGCGGAGTGATTCAATCGAAACGAAATTCACAAGGTGGATTTAACGTAATACGAAGCAGATATGGTATATATTTTGCTTTGCTGCTAACACAGGGTAACCAGCATCAGACATTTTCATAAATACTGCACCAATAGATGCTTCAAACTACATACTCATATGTAAAGCATTTGCAATAAAGGTAAGGAACCAATTTTTAAATTTTCAAAGTTTTGAAAATTTTTCGGATGGCAGCCTCAAACAACATCTAACCGCTGAAACTTTCGATGAAATTCTGCGATGAGAACGAAATTCAAAGGATAAATTGATTTAAGTATGAGCTTTGTATATTATTGCTTTTTCGTTGGAAAAGTGTTGCCAGCACTGAACATTTTCATCATCTATGTTATTGTTGGGTTTTGTTGCTCTGGATAAGTAAAAAGTGTATAACGTCTTTCCGCATTTTTTTGTCACTCAAAGACAATTTCTTCGAAAATCGGTTTTCTAGCGGTTCTGATCCGCTAGACATTTTTTCTTATAGCTTTAAGCGCTATTAAAAATCTTATATAGTGTTTTGTTTATGAATATTTTTACGTACCGTATACAACTAAAAGAGCCCAAGCAAACTGTCATATGAACTTGTATATTCCAACTTGTAGCAAAGTTTGATTTATAACTGAAAAGTAATAATTCTAACAACTATATCTCATCTTTGTTTATTTACAGTATGCCGCAGTCATAACCAGCGGCAATACCAATATTTTTTCCATACCGCAGTATCCGCTTAATCTTGCAGCTTTAGCAGCAGCACATACGAAAAATTCAAGCATAGCTGACCTTCGCCTGAAAGCAAAGAAACACGCAGAAGCGCTTGGCTTAGCTGAAAATCCCGCGTAATCAAAAACTATCAGTATATGAAGTTCATTATTTACAAATAAAAAGATACTATGAATTTTTGATTTTTTTCTTCTTCAGATGCTTTCACACTTTGATTATGAAAATTTGACGTTATTTAAAATGAGTTACATAAAATTTAACGTTGTACTTATAAGTAACTCTTTAAGGAACGGAAGACATTGATGTTGAAAATGCAAGTGAGAGGATTAGATAAACAGCCTACTTAGTAATAAGTGCATTAAATTAACTAAGTAAGACCTTTAAACATAGTCTTTTTAAATGATTTAACATAATAGCCTACTGTTATGAAAAAATTCACGGCATTTAATGTATCTCAATCAAATCGATTTTATGAGCCACTTGTAAGTTTTATGACCAATGTTTTCATATTCACTTTATCTGGTTTCAAATGACTCACTGATTTAAGAAGGGTGTAATAACTAGACTGCGGATTTTTATGCAATTACGTATGCAAAATATATGCAAAATGTATGCAATATGTGAAATGGATGCAACATGCAAATAAATAATGAATTTTTAAATTCGTCTAATGGTGAAAAAAATCCTATTTCAGTCCCAACACTCTGCCTTCCTTTATTAAAAATATGCAGATGCAAAACATCAACAATAACTAACTGGAAAAAAATAATATAATGGCTGTTTATCGTTTGGTATGATTCCTTCAGAATTATTCTGTTCTTTGTTCTGAATTATTTTATCAAATCATATATCTTACTTCAATATTAGCGCGAGAATACTTATAGCTATCATAGGAGACAATTTTTTTGAATTTTAGCTGTGAGAAAATCAGTGTTGAATTTAATCTCGCAAACGGAAGATGCAATTCTACAATAACTAAATTGCTTATTACTAATGTTGGAAGAAGAACATTATTATCAAAATCATTTTGGCTAAAAATGCATATATATATATATATATATATATATATATATATATATATATATATATATATATATATATATATATATATATATGTCATCAAAAAATTTCAGTGAAAAAATCTCAGGAACGCGCCATCCGATTGAACTAAAATTTTCAGAATACGTTGGTGTTTATGCAAAATAGAGCCAGGTTTCATCAAATCTTAATAATCTTTAACCTTTTGGTGCCGGCGGCCATTTTAGTGATATTTTAAATATACCATTTATTCTGTCAACAAATAACTTTCGGAAAAAAATTTACACTATGAATTTTGATCGTGTTTTAAATTTGAATATGATAGAATTTTGGGAATTTTTCACCCTATGTGTGCGCTAGGTGCCTAAAAAGAGATTGGGAAAATTTGAAAAATTTTGAATTGCGATAGCTTTTGACCAGATTATTGGATCATTACGAAACTGAAAGGACATGTTGATGCTAACAAGTTGTAAACTTGTGTGGTTTATTGTTAACGTGTTGGCAACGCTGCAGCAACGGCAGGTATTGAAAGTGAAAACTTTCAAATCATCGTCTCTCCTGAAAAATTTTCGTGTTTTACAATAAAAACCAGCTCATATAAAAATCTTATGCTTTGTTTATAAAAGTAAAGCAAAACTTTTGAAATTTCACATCGGACAAGAACGTTAGTCCTCCTCCAATATACCTATATTTTAAGCATCCGAAACTTCTGTTCACGAGAACTCACGACCCAATAATCAGATACATCTGAAATTCACTAGTTAAGGACCAGGACTGATAGAAGCGATTTGGAAATGGCAACTGTGTACCAGTGGTACCATGTTGAAAAATTAAAAAGAAAAAAACTGGTTTTTGCCCTATGAATTCTGATTCGGAGACCAGATTTTCCTGAAATTCACCCAGTTGCTGAGCTTTGCTTTAAGCCACTTTTGGAAGAAATTTGGATGAAAAATTCGGTTGGAGCCACCAGCTATGGTAATTTTGGTGTCTTGGATTTTGAAAATTTTGTGAATTTGAAAATTTTTCAGTGTTGATAAAGTGTTGCAAACACTAAGCATTTTCTTTATTAATTTTACAGGAGTAGTGTTTTTGCAGTGTTTGACTTTCCTATATCTTGAAATTCATGCAAGTGGTAGCCCTAAAAACCTTTCCATTCTATAAGTTCAAATGCATTAGTTAGATCAAAGCGGTTTCGCCCTCGAAACAGGTTGAAGCACGTGTGGTAGAATATGCACTCAAAATCTGCAGGATTCTTCTATTGCTCATTGAATATTAATAATTCTTGCGGTTCAAGTGAGCTAGAGTTTTTTTATTCTAGTTAAAATCTTAATTCTTTCAACTAATACTAGAAATGACCCCGTATAAAAAGTAATGCAGCACTCGGATCGATGAGGACTTTTAACACTTTGTTCAACACACCAGTACCAAGGTTCACACCAAAATGCAGCTTTCCCCTAATTTTTCCGAAGCACCATGTTAAATTTCCCCGGACTATAAATGAATTTTTAAGATTAAACTGAACTGCTCTGTTTCTGACGGTTATTGTTTGGAGTAAAAGTGGTTTTAATGGCGATAAACAACGTGATTAGTCAACACAAACTGGTTTTGCTAGATTAAATTATAAATTCGAAAAGCAAACATCCAGAAACACCGGATTTTTTCCTAGCAGCAAACAACCAAGGACAGAAAGAGCAAAACAGCGTAAAGAGAAGCTCAAGGATAGATTTACTGCTAAAAACGGCTTCCAATATTAAGCGTCAAGCTGAGGACACTAAACAGCAAAAGTTGTATGAAATATTTGACGACCCAGAGTTCATCATAGTCATCAAATTGTGGAAGCTGCAATAGGCTGGTCATTTGTAGCAACATAAGTGCCTAAAAAAGCCGAGGGCCGAAAACCCATTAAACACTGATCCGATTCTGGCGATGGAGACTGCCCATTGCTGTTCGGATTTCGAAATCGGAGAACGAGATCGTTGGATCTAGATGATTGGAGGAATTTTCTGCAAGAAGCCAAGGCCTGAAAGGGGCTGTAGTGTTTCAACGGACAATAAATGAGCATATATATATATATATATATATATATATATATATATATATATATATATATATATATATATATATATATATATATATATATATATATATATATATATATATATATATATATATATATATATATATATATATATATATATATATATATATATATATATATATATATATATATATATATATATATATATATATATATATATATATATATATATATATATATATATATATATATATATATATATATATATATATATATATATATATATATATATACAGGGTGTTTGGTACTAAATGAACACTATTTTAAGGAGGCGTTCTTTGACATATTTTGAGTAGAAAATCGTTCTACAGGATGGTCCGGATTTCAAAACCTACGGAGTTACAGGGTGTTCAAAAAAACTTGTTCGGACCGGTACCCTGACTCACTTGAATCGTTATATCTTGAAAACTAATTATCACAACTCAAAGTTTTATACCGCGTTTATTAGACAATTAAATTACCTTTTATTTAACGTATTGCACTTGATTGCAGTTTTACCGAGTTTTGAGATATTTTCTTCGAAACAACAAATTTTTTAATTTTAACCCCGAAAATTCTGTGTTCCAGGTCGCTTTCCTTAGAAAACCTCATTATAATGTACCACTTTCATTTAAATATTTTGATAAGCCATATTACTGGCCACAAAAGTTGCATACATTTTAATGACTTAGATTCTACCATTTCGCAAGTATTGAGCGAAAATAAATATCGCTTAAAAACTAAATATGTCATAAAACGGTCCTCCTTGAAAAAACAAAGTTTAATATGCTAGTCGTACTAAAGTAATTTAGTACCCATTTATTGCTATTTAAAGTATCAACAAATTTAACTATATTTTAATTAGTTTCAACATAATTGATGCACCTACCTAGATGTGACAGGTAAAAGCATGTCCAGTTCTTCGCCTTTATTAGTGGGATACTTAAAAAGTTGAAAACGCATAAAAACAGAACCACTTTCAAATTCTTGTAAGTTTCAGTGCATTACTCGAACAACAAGATCTAAATAAAATTTACGAAAATACATGGAAAATGCCTCGCTACACTAACGAAGAATATGAAGATATTTTGTACGTCTATGGGGAGTGCCGGGGAAATTCAGCAGCGGCGCAATCTTTGTATCATCAGAGATACCCCCATCGACGGATTCCTGGAAGGAGAGTGTTTCAACAACTTTACGCAAGGATTCGGGAAACGGGTAACGTCAGAATGAGCCGAGTAAACGCAAATCCTACAACTGCAACCGCTGTACGGACCGAAGAAGAAATATTGCATGCAGTGGAATCTGACCCATCAACCAGTATTCGACGCTTAGCGTTACGGCTTAACGTGTCTAGCTGGAAAGTTTGGAGTATTTTGAAAGCAGCCCGTCTACATCCTTACCATCACACACCAGTTCAGGAGCTCCTACCCATCGATTTGCCCAAAAGGATGGAATTCTGCAATTGGCTCCTTGAGAGACAATTAGACGACGAAAATTTTGTCAACAGCATTCTTTGGACGGATGAGTCTTTATTTACGAGGGACGGTATCACAAATTTACACACGTGGGCTGAGAACAATCCAAACACTGCAAGAACGTCATCATTTCAGCATAGATTCAGCGTAAATTTATGGGCAGGAGTGATTGGCAATAATTTGATTGGGCCTTTTAGGCTCCCGCCTACCCTAAATAGTACCAGCTACTTGCATTTTTTAACACATGATCTGCAGGACTTATTGGAAAATATTCCTCTGCATTGATTGGTTTCCATGTTTTAGCAACACGATGGTGCTCCAGCTCATTACGGCCGACCAGTCATAGATTGGTTGAATTCCAACTATCCCAATCGCTGGATCGGTAGAAATGGACCAGTACACTGGCCTGCGAGGTCTCCTGATCTGACTGTAATGGATTTTTTTGTATGGGGACGGATGAAGGACCTTGTGTACGCAATGGAAGTATCCACTTTAGAAGAATTAAATACCAGGATCGATGATGCTGCAACAGAAGTGAGGCAACAGCTGAGAGACATGAGTATGAAAAGAACGCTTGCCAAACGAGCTTTGGCATGTATTCAAAATGAAGGTGGCAATTTTGAACACTTACTGTAGATTAAAAATTTTGAAATAAAGCATAAAAACCATTATTAAATACTTTCAGTTCAAGAAAAAAGTGTAGATAGACAACGAGGGCCACTTTATGGCATATTTAGTTTTTCAGCAATATTCATTTTCGCTTAATACTTGTGAAATGGTAGAATCTAAGTCATTGGAATGTATGCAACTTTTGTAGCCAGTAATATGGCTTATCAAAATATTTAAATGAAAGTGGCACATTATAATGAGGTTTTCTAAGGAAAACGAACTGGAATACAGAATTTTCGGGGTTAAAATTAAAAAAATTTGTGTTTCGAAGAAAATATCTCAAAACTCGGTACAACTGCAATCAAGCGCAAAACATTAAATAAAAGGTAATTTAATTGTCTAATAAACGCGGTATAAAACTTTGAGTTGTGATAATTAGTTTTCAAGATATAACGATTCAAGTGAGTCAGGGTACCGGTCCGAACAAGTTTTTTTTGAACACCTTGTAACTCCGTAGGTTTTGAAATCCGGACCATCCTGTAGAACGATTTCCTACTCAAAATATGTCAAAGAACGCCTCCTTAAAATAGTGTTCATTTAGTACCAAACACCCTGTATATATATATATATATATATATATATATATATATATATATATATATATATATATATATATATATATATATATATATATATATATATATCTGCATTACGCCAGAATACATTACCGCGATTCCCGTTGGGTTGTATCCTCTTCACATTAGTATCGGACATCGGATTGCAAGTTTTAAAACAGAAGAGCTTTAAAACAGTGAATACTGTAGCAAGGCTCACTCCCATGCAAAAAGTTATATGTTACTTACTTTTAAATTCAATTGCTTATTTTGCATTAGTTTATTATTTTATTAGTTTATTTTGCATTTGAATTGTCCATTGTTCTGAAACCGGACACAGTACATACTCGTATATTAAATCACTTTCGTTTGAAAATCAATACGCCAAACAACTTTCGTAGGAACATTACACTCGTATTTCAGGTATACCATTTTTCTTGTGAGGAAGGTCATGTTTGGTCCGATTCATCTATCATGCCCATTCACCTGCACACACACTTCTCTATTAACTTGCTTATGAGATGAACTTTTGTGAAACTTCACCTATCATTTCTAATTTTCCCTTTGATTTTCTAGATATTGACATCACAATAGAAGGGAATTTGATAAGTATTGTAGGCTGTGGTCGTTTAAGTGCTCGTTTTGTCTATCGAAATGAATTATTATGTTAGATTTGATATCATTTTGATATCTTCATGTCGTATTAAATATACTGAAATCAACTTTGATGAGTACAATAACTTTCGAGAGCTAGAAAAAGTGTTGCTCTTTAATAGCGTTTTTTTTTTACGAAAGATGACTTGTTCTTTGATGGCATCGTGACTAGAAGAATAATACAAAGTCCCACTTGATTAATTTTATGGTGTCATGTGAGGAAAGCCCAAACTTAAGTTTAAGTTCCCACGGCACAGAAGGATGGTATGAGAACAAGGAAAAATTAGTATCAGTTATATATGTATTGACTTTATCGGCAAAGATATACATAAAAGTTGGAATTGGGTCTACTCGTTTCTCCTTTTTAACTAATGTTCTTCGAACATTAGTATTAAGACGTTGCAGTTTGCAGTGAATTACGAATACCTATATAAATGAAAATGACGAATTTCGGATTTGGTTTTCTGATGAGAATAAATTCAATATTTTTCAGTCAGACGCCAGAATATTCATGAGGAGAAAATTCAAAACAGAATTATATGAACAAAATCATCAAAGGAAAATAAAGCACAGTGGGTCATGGTATGGGGTTGCATGGCTGCTACAGGTGTAGGTGATCTGGTTTTCATAGACAATACCATGGACAAGGCGGTTTACTTTAACATTTTAAAAAATAATTGTGGGGAAAATTTGTGGCTGTGAAAGTTTTTATTTTCAGCACGACAACGACCCCAAATATACTGCTTATGAGGTGGGGTCATGGCTCTTTTAAAACATTCCCTACATCTTTCCAACTCTTCCAACCTCATAGCTTTAATCTAATAAAGCATTTAATCTAATCTAGTATTTCGTATACGAAAGCATCATATTTTAAGTAAAACTCAGCACAAGGAAGTCATTTCAGAAGAATGGGTAAAATCGGACCTGAAGTAACAAAAAAGTCGGTATTATCAATGCCAGCTGCGAGCAATGAACTTCTTTTAAGTGGTCTTCGCAGTATCACATATCCAAAGCACTCGCCAGGCTCCAATAGCTGGAGTAATTTTCCACCGGAATGGTTTGCAGTATTTCCGCCGCGGATCCTCTCAATGGAACCATTAGTGTGGTGGCACGTTCTCGATCGTTCCAGTGGTTAAACTCTGCAACAGCTTCAAACTGCTTCTTGTATATGGTCCAAGAAGTTTGCCCCTCGAAAATTGTTGCATTGAGCGACTTGATGCCACGGCTTTCACGCGTTGCAGATCCAATTTAATCGGGTCCATTCTTTCTTCAATGCCAACCAACTATTTATCGAACTGTTGTTTCACTTCCGTCACTCGACTGTCTAATTGCTGTTGGACCAGTCGCTTAACTTCCGTCAGCTGCTACTCGCTTTTCTTGGCCTGCTGTTCCTTAATGTCAAGGGTTTGCTGTTCTAGTTTCTAGGCTTGCTGGTCGAGTTTTTGCTCCAGTTGCTCCTTGATATATACGGCTAACGGCCTTGATATTTTTGAGCTTGCTGGTCAAGTGTTTGCTCCAGTTGCTCGCTGATGTTTATGGCTTGTTTGTCGAGTTTCTGATCTAGTTGAATCTTATTTAGATTCATGATTTGAGCTCGAACTTTTGACAGATGTCCTGGGCTTGTTCCTTCATGTCGGACGCCATTTTTAACAGTAAATCCATCATAGAATTTTTCTCCTCGCTGCTTTGTTCCTCCTGAACACACTCTTTGCTGGTTTCCTAGTCCGAGAATTCAAACGTTTCCGGATCCTTCCCTTCCGTGCTCAACCCCTCCCTGAGACGTGACAATAAAGCCCTCTTGTTCCCATTCGTCGAAACTTCTCGTTTCCGGCACTCTACTTTCAACTCTGCCAATGTCAACTCGTTTAATAGTTTAAGCATTGTTCTTCAGTTACACCGCTTCTTACTATTTTACTTTAGTCCACACAATTTTTCATAAAAAACACTGTCCGAAGCTTTTTGCTTTTTATTTAGTCCGCGCACTATAGTTTTTCAGGTACGCGAACAGAAAAGCTTGGAAAAGCTTTAAAGCCGATATACATTGTCTATGCTAGTATAGACGAGAAGGGAAAAACGATCACAAATGAGTAACCTTTATGAGTAAACATTATCGTTGGATATAATTCGAGGATGTTATAACTTGTCAAAACGCAAATAAAAATTAATATACCCCCACAGTAAGTGGTCACATCAGTCAGGTATGCACTATGTGCTGATGTCTGAACAGAGCATACATTCGAAACCACTTAGCTCAATTTCAATTGTTAATCATCTCACAAAAACAATTCCATTTGATTTTGTCATCGATGTCTTATTCCGCGAAATGATCACCCGCGAATATGATCCATATTCCCGAGTCACATATTCTCTGCTTCGAAAAGCTTTAAAGCCAATATACGTTGCCTATGCTATTATAGACAAGAAGGGAGAAGTGGTTGCAAATTAATAACTTTTAAGAGTGAATGCTTTTACGTTTGTGTTATTTTATACCAAATTTTATATCTCTGAACTTGACTCTTACTATTAACTATTTGAATACGTAGAAAAATACTCACTAACGAAAGCTTTTGTGAAATGTATAAAATATATAAAAAAAAAAAGAAGAAATGTTGACTTACCAAGGTGTCATTTGCAATCAATGTAAAATTGTTTTCTATAGGCTCTAATCTTTGGTTAGAAGTATAGAAGGTATAGAAGTACAACCAAGAATTCATTTGTTTCGGAGCAAAAAGAATTATTGGGTCAGCTGTACTTCCCAAAATATCCGTTGTGCAGAAATTCACTGTCCGCAGTTTACTAAAAGTCACTTTTTAAATCACGAACGTGAAAGAATTCCACTTCTAACACCAACTGTTGTGTTTTTTACCCTTAAAGCACCTTTCGTGGATTTGATATTCTCCGCGTATGCGAAATAAAAGTTTTATTTTATAAAACTAGTCACACTTTTATTTAAACAAATAATTCCAGTTACTAAATCGCGTACACTTTACTGATCGCACTATTAACAAACGCACTATTAACAAACGCACTATTAACAGTCATGTTATAATTTCATACTTCATCGCTTTTTAAAATAACTGCGCCCGTATACACTTAATTCGTATTACAATGTATCATACTATCACTGTATATTAAATGTAGCTGTATACTGTTGCCATATGAGATCTGATTGTGTCTTGGTTTCTAGAATGTTCTGATTTTGCTTTTAGAGGGCTTTAGCCTGCGTTTTATCTGTAGATTATTTTCGTTCTTTGAAATACATGGGTGAGACAGACATTTCTCGACGTTTCTAGCTATTTCTGGCGCTGGTGCAACGAAATATGTTTTGATTGGCGTGCAAGCAACAATAAATAGAAATATGAATTTTTGGCCAAAGAGATTACTAATGTTCTTCGAATATGCTGATAATAAGCACTTAAAAAGATGCTGCAAATTATTCAACAGCAACCTCACGATATCGAAAGCATCCTCTAAAAACAAAGTTGCTAAGGCTCTCTTATCCTACCCTCTTTAGTCTGCCGGCCTAGTATCCTTTTTATGACTAATTAATTATTTAATTTAGTTTTTATTTTTAATAATTTTGCGTGCTCTATATTGTGGCCTACATGTGATTTTGCTGTTATGGATTTATTTACTGAATGTTTATTTATTTGCATTGCATTCAGTTGTATTTATACCTGTTATTAATTTGTTTGGCTTTTTTTTATTTTATTTATATGTAATTTTATACCTTGTTTGGTGAAATAAATAAACTTTAATTAGAGGGTACGTTTACAACGCGCTTTGTCACATTCTGGCTGATTCTGGGGGACCTAGCTCATTCTTAAGAGCTTTTAGTCATTTACAGAAAAATTACCTTGCCGTTGTGTTATATTAATACTGGGGCTAAACAGTATTTGATTCTTAGCGGATGAAATTAAGTAGCGTTTCTATTTCTTAGAGCGGATCAACAGCATTGTTTAAAAAAATCTACCCAGCCGCGTTGTTTCCAAGGAGGCACACCAGCATCCGTAGATTAGAAGCTGCGAAGTGAATTTGATACGGTGTTAGCAAAGCTTTGCGAGCCGCGGGTACTTTCGTCATTTGTATACTAAGAGGTGCTACCATCAAAATTTCATACGACACGTGTCCCATAGCGAAATGAATCCCCAAATGATTAAATTTCTTAAATTTCGTAACTTTTGCGGACAGTAAACCTATAGATTCCAATCAAATCGAAGTTCACTGGACTGACTGGATTTGCTGGCCTCTTTTCTAAGTTCAATTTACTTTTGGTTGCTATCTGGCCAATTTTGTTCTGAAAAATGCTAGTATAAAATTTTTATTTGATTAATATCTGACCTGATGATTCGGTCATGAATACGAAAAAGTGATTTCGTAAATATTTCAACTACAGAAAAGCTGATACAAAATTTGTACATTTCCTCTGTTTTTTTCTCGAAAATCAATCTATTTTGCGGTTCCCATGCACTAGATTTTTTAAATTAATTTTTCGATTTTATAGAACTCATCGCACGAAACAATTTACCAATATTAACGCAAATTCCTTTTGTTTTGTTTGGGTTTTTTTTCTTCGAATACTCCTCCATAGTGAAACAAAGGCAAATATGGATTAAAACAGTTGACGACTTTACCCAGCTTTTATTAATGTTTAATATTACTATTGGCAGCTTGTTCGATTAGATTAAAAGCAATATCCGAAGAATTTAAGAATGCATACGGACGACCTAAATTAAGGCAACCATCAGTTCTGCACATGAATGTGCATAATTTTTTCAACTAATTTATACAGTAACAATGCGCAAGAAACTAGCGGGACTTATTCAAAAATAATATTAAGTATTATTGATGATTAAATCATAACAGTCCTCGTCAGTCTAGTAATGGGCCATACTAAATTAAGGCAACCATCAGTTCCGCACATGATTATCTACTTAGCCAGTCGCACATTCTTCTTGCGAACAAAAGAAGCACTCGGAATGAGAAAATGGCGAAAATATGCATCATTGCCAGACACATAGTAATACAAAGACTCCGCGACGAATCAACTGCGTCTACGCTTGCGAATACAGGAAGCATGAACGATAAATAGGAAGGAAAAAATGATGTGCTGCTATAACAAGCTTTAAATGCAGCAGAAGCAATGCGTACGATGCAAAATAGGTTTGATTACCCAGTCGATTTAAGTTACCCGTGCGACTGTGCATCATTGCATAATAGGTTCTACCGCAGCAAAATTTGCAAAAATAGGTATTAGTTCTCAAAAGGTATGAATGGGAAATTTAAAATGTTAATTATGCTTTTAAACCAAATGTAGGGTTAACAAGGCTTTTTATAATTGCATCTGAATAAATTAAGAAAGTGTTTGCATGATGTAATCACTAAACAATTTTTTGTCGTTAGAATGAGTGTCACCTAGGCAGGGTAAGTTTTACGGACTGCATTTTTTTGCGTTCGAGCTTCATGGTTCTTTTCAAGGCCTTCTGTTCCATTTCCTCAAAATGTTCCGAAAACAGTATTTTAAATGTAGGATACATCAAATGCAAGAGATTGAGTTCGCTTATTGTAACCTGAAGAAAAAAAATAATTACCGTATAGATATTGACTTTATAAAAGAACTCACCTCCATATTGTCGAAAGCAATGCCTACGTTGCTAGCCAGAGGCGTATTTATACGAGGTATCTTAGCGTAACGTTGACTGAAATGAGTTAATAATGTATATTTAGAGTTCATTTTTACTCCTTGTTCAATCGCTTCAGAGACTGTGCTATGCCTTTTACGTCGCGCTTCATTTACTAATTCATCTTCCATAGTTGCTTCATGTATGAGAACAGTTGAATTTTTTCCTAATTCAATTAATTCATCGCACGGAGCTGAATCACCACTGTAGGTTATTTTAATGAAATCGGTGGAATCTTTTGCATTATGAAAATGAATCGCGAGTCCGAACGCAAATGGGCAATGCCGAACCAAGCAAGTACGCAGGCTGTCAATTCCCATTTTGGAGAGATTTTCGCTTTTGTACGGCGCCTGTACCTGCAAAAGTTTAATTTAGTATCGAACTGAATAGAATTCACAATCGTTAACTTTAATATACAGACAGAACAATATACAATCCTGGTTTAAAAATTTCACTAAAGAAAAGAAGAAAGCGAAGTATCTGGGAAAATGCTTAACTTTAAACTGATTGAATCGATTTTAATTCGTTGAGGTCTGCAAAAGTCTTCCATCTAATTACAAACAAACCAATGACGATTATTAGTTGCTTTACCATAAAAGAATGAGACATGCAAACCATAGAGCCAATTAAAACAACTAGGAATGAAATTCGCGAACAACGTATATGAATCTTTGAATCCATTATCCAGTAAAAAGTGTAAAAGTTTTGTTTCCATTTAGATGCATTACTTTTGATATAATGTTAAGACATTGAACTCAAATATTACTAGTGAACCTGTGAAATTTCCAGTGAACCTGTGAATTTTTTTTGTTCAAACTGACATAATTTCGACTGTAATTCACGTGTAATTCACGACGCATCACGTTCTTTGGCTTGGAAAGCGTTATGGATTATTTCCTTTTTAGAAAGCTCCGAAAAAAAATTTATCGGCACCATGTCCGAAAATGCCATTCAATACGCTTCCGTACCAAATCAGTCTTAACAATTGACATACGGAATTACAGAGATATTAAATTCAGAAACTAATTATCCGAACTGACTCAGTAGATGATAGTGCTTTTACAAATGTATTTGTTTTTGTGAGATGATTGAAAATTAAAATTAAACGAAGTTGTTTCGAACGTATGTACAGTTTCTCATCAGACATCAGCTCATAGTGACCACTTGCCGTGGGAGAGTATTAATGTATATATATAGGTCTGTTCGCGTACTTCAGCAAACTGCAGCAGTAACAGAATTTGGCAGCTGGCTTCTTTTTGCTGCAAAATATGGCTTGCACAAGAGTACAAAAACGACTTGCTGAGAATCTATTTTAATATATTATAATAAATTCAGGTACGCGATCAGACCTTATGTTACTTGTGACAAATTTTAACATCCTCGAAAATGATCCATATTCGTGTCAAATATTCTCTGCTTGGAAAAGCTTTATAGCCGATATACATTGTCTATGCTAGTATAGACGAGAAGGGAAAATCGATCGCAAATTAATAACCTTTATGAGTAACCATTATCGTTGGATATAATTCGAGGATGTTATAACTTGTCAAAACGCAAATAAAAATTAATATACCCCCACAGTAAGTGGTCACATCTATCAGGTATGCACTATGAATCTGATGTCTGAACAGAGCATACATTCGAAACCACTTAGTTCAATTTCAATTGTTAATCATCTCACAAAAAGTATTCAATTTGATTTTGTTATCGGTGTCTTATTCCGCGAACTGATCACCCGCGAATATTTTCCATATTCCCGAGTCAAATATTCTCTGCTTGGAAAAGCTTTAAAGCCAATATACGTTGCCTATGCTATTATAGACAAGAAGGGAAAAGCGATTGCAAATTAATAACCTTTAAGAGTGAATGCTTTTACGTTTGTGTTATTTTATACCAAATTTTATATCTCTGAACTTGACTTTTACTATTAACTATTTGAATACGTAGAAAAATACTCACTAACGAAAGCTTTTGCGAAATGAATAAACAATAAAAAAAATGTTGACTTACCAAGGTGTCATTTGCAATCAATGTAAAACTGTTTTCTATAGGCTCTATTCTTTGGTTATAGAAATACAACCAAGAATTTATTTGTTTCGGAGCTAAAAGAATTATTGGGTCAGCTGTACTTCCCAAAATATCCTGCCTCGTATTTAGAATACTTATCAATCCTGTAAATTGATACTGTGATTCAGATTTTTGCAAAATAAAAATTAATTACCCATGTGGTGATCGGCGTGCAAATGTGAAATGTATATTAATTTGATTTTTGCTAACAGCTCCAATGCCTCATCTTCTCCATAGTAACGTATCAACTGACCCCACGTACCTTCTCCACAATCAAGCAGCATGCACGACTCGCTTGAACTTTGAATTAATATCGCGCTAACATTTCTGGTTTTATTCGGAACACACGATCCAGTTCCCAAAAATATTATTTTCGGGAATTCCGAAATTCGATTCTTATGAGAATGGATCCGAGCAATATTTTCTTTTAATTGAGATAGTGACTCCTGAAAGCCTTCTATTTTGTAAGCCTCGTCTAAGTAGCTAGACGGATTCAAACTCGCTTCGTTGCTTCGATCCAAACCTTTCCTTGGACGCAAATGATAAGCTGTTAACGAGTTCGCCTTATCTACATATCCATCACGGCAAACATTTCTCTTTTCCTCTTGCGAACTTCCAGCAGGACTTTCATCGCAGTTGTCTGGGCTGTCACTTGTTTTTACTGGAGTAAGCTTCATTTTCTTACAAATGAAGTCAAGTTTGTCGGATTTGGCATCTGGACTTTCCCTGGAAAGTAAAACATAATTCAAGCATTGAATGAAGCTAAAATAACCGATATAGCGATTACAAAAATGGCTGATCAATCAAGACTTTCAAAAACATTAAAATTGTGGCATGTTTCTGCCAGAAACAAACTTGAAACTCAAAACTAGAATTAGAATAAAGTATCAAAGAACTCATCAAATGCACCGCAGCGATTGATTTTATTTTATAATATATTTCTCCCAATCACATCAAGTAAGTTTTTTTTAGAAAAAAAAAACTCATTTTATTTAAATCTCAAAAGCCATTACATTTTCGCAAAAATAGGCAAAATGTACGCTTTCCATATTTTAGGTCGCAGTGTGAGGAGCAACGTCTTAGAATACTAGGTCATCGAGCCCTTTAGAAGCAATGATTTCAGAATAGCACGTGTATATCACGGACGAAATTTAAACGAAAATTATTAAAATATTTTCCATCATTTACCGATTCAAACTCCATTCCAACTAGGTAAATGCAAGGAAACTACGAAGGTATTGAACTTAAGAAGACTATGCTTTCTGACGATCATTAAATCCAGGATGTTGTCAACATATACATATCTTTTTTCATTTGAATTTCTTTTCTAGTCTGCATATGAATGTCTCACTCATCAGTGGTGAAACATTCAGTAGCTTTGAAGTGCTTGCCTTTGAAAATGAAATAGCTTTAACGCATGTAAATCAAGGCTAGTTTATAGTAGTCTCTAAGTTTTTTCCTACACTCCGGAGTTTTTTTTCTCTGACATCAAATCCAAATGTTTTGCCGGCACGCTCGGGAAGAAAGCCTTGACATCACGAAAGAATTCTTACAAAGACAACGAAAAATGACAATATACAGAAAAGTGTAAGATTATTCATTTTATTTAGACCACGAAACTATTTGACACTATTGCATGCGTTGGCCTGTTTATGATTATAGCGTATGTTTCTAAGTTGTGTTGCCCCAACAGAGAAGAAAATGAGATAAACATTAAGGGGCAGCTTGTCGAATTATTTAGTTGCTAAAGCATACATACTATTATATTAGCGATCCAGGAAGGAAGAAAAAGAAACTTCATTTTTCATTCAAACACATCAGACAGTGTCTAGTTGCTAAATTTTAGCCCTCTATTGTTATATTAATCATAATACATTCATAACAAACATATTTTCAAACACTACACACTTACGAAGTAAAAAGACACTAAAGACTCAACACAGGGCTCAATGCAATCGATATATTTTTACAAAATGCTAGGAATATATGCACAGGCCGTGAATACACGTTCAGATTTACGGGTCTAGCTGATAAGTGAAACCTCGTCTAATAAGCGGCTAGTTATTTATTCAAGGTAACTTCGATTTGAAAGAAACTACTTTTCAGAGTATTGCCTATTCTCACATTCAGAATTCTCCATTTATGTATATGCAAACTTATATTTAATTTTCACGAATTCAAAAGAAACTTACTTCAACAGAGGAAAAATATGTTCATCAATCTGATTTAGTTGCCACTGGATCTTATGAACTGCTGTGTAACCTGAAAACCTGATCATAATCATAGTGATTAATAAAAAATTTAATATTTTTGGTTACTTATTCGATCCATTTAATACTAAATGTTTTGTGCTTGCAGGAAAATTTCCCATAAAGTCATCATAAATTTCGGTATTCACTATTTCTTCAGGAGTGAAATGCACGACGCACAGAGCAGCATTAAATTCATCTGTAGCAGTGGATTGATATTCTCTGAACACTGATTTTCTATTTTTAAGGAACGGAAGATATTCTACACTAGGAATGTCAATGACTGAAACATTTTTTATTAATATACGTATTTGAGCTATTCTTTGTTTAACATACATATAAACACGGGCCCAGGATCACTTGGTGCTCGAACTTCATCTGCAGTGACTACCGTGCCATCTGGTAATGTGATATCATAACCATTCTTCAATTGCCCCAGTAAAGGTCCTGGTGTCACTCCTTTATCCACACACTTTTCCAGATTCAAAGCTCCGGGCTTAGGCTGAAATTAAATGACAAAAAGTGCTTCACAGATAACTAATCAAGCTTACTTTTAATTTGCAGATGTAACACAAAACCATGTTTTCTTCTCTTTTGTCGTAATCTAATATCAGAGGAGGAGGCGGTGGATCAGAAGATGTCCCATCTATGA
The DNA here is from genome assembly GCA_947369275.1 of Nemotelus nigrinus. NCBI lineage: Eukaryota > Metazoa > Arthropoda > Insecta > Diptera > Stratiomyidae > Nemotelus > Nemotelus nigrinus. Next base: position 38,871,355 of record OX376375.1, read on the forward strand.
GTAATACAAAAGACAAAAATTTTAGATAAAATCTATTTTAGCCGGTTATAATCAATTTCTGTTACTAAATTTTTTACGCGAAAAGCACTGTTGACTTTGTTTTAAATTACTAGTGCTAAAAGATCACCAGTATTGACTAATCCAAATACGAAAATGAAACTGAATATTTATGCAATCGCTATTAAGCAAGTCTTTCGGTTAGCAAAGATAAACAGTCCAGCCAACGAGTTAAGGGAAGTTTTCGTTCAAATTATATGACGTAATACCCACTTTCATATGCATAATAGTCGGTATTGTCTAGTTCTAAATCGGATAAACTCCATTTGTGACCACTTTCCAGCTGGTTAAGTGTTTGCCTGCAAATATACACAATTCAGATAGATGTTAGATTATATACATTGTTCAGACTTCTCTATCAGTATGTAGTTCACAGTCATGATTTCATCCTCGTAAAATTCTCTTTCCTTGCAAGTTTCCGATGTTACTTTCAGACTTTTCAAAATTACAAATCGCCGCATTGCTTTGAAAATTTCGTCCTGCAATTTATAAAGCATTATTTCTATTGCAACTAATGATTTCAGCAACCAACCATTCCTGGTGGTCCATGCAACGTTAAATTACTAACGCCTGCATCCTGAACTGTTAAACTCAATCCTGGTAAACCACCGATTCGCTCCCAACATGTTCTTGTTAGGAATATATGTTCCAGCCGTGACAATTTGGTTTTGTGTTCATGGGCTAGTCTCTGAGTTCCCTCGCCACAGTTGAACATATACCTTGTACCCAAATTGATGAATTAATGCATCTCAACTATTCATACGAAATTTACCTGGATTGATCTGTGAATAGGTAAACAGAAGCAGGAGCTCCAGATCCACCGCAACCTAAAACTTGCAACGTCACTGTCCCAGGACAATATTTTGCCGTTGAATCTTTTGGCCTATACTCCTTTCGTTTGACTCCGGAGCTCTTATGTCCTTCTTCTGTCATTTTTATTAAAAGCCGGTTGAGGTTAGAGTTGTTAGCAGATATCGACTTATAGCGAGTGTTCCTTAGTAGAAGCGCCACTTTTCTCGACGCGAAACCCGTTAGTAACATAAGTGCAACCGTTTTTGGTACCAGCTTATGGAGCAATCCGTCATTACTTTTTACGGAATTGGCTGTTTAGTTTTTCGGCACTAAAGCTACAAGAACTCGAAATTTGAACGAAGAACGTGAAATTTGGCTAACAGCTGATTTTGATTTGACATTATAGTTGCGACGTTTGGTGTGACCATAGACATAAAATTGTAGAGTGGCCCATGTGAAACGATTGCTTTGCAACTATTCTTGCGACTTGCGCAAACATCTATTCCATCAACTTGACAACAAATTCTCCGCGTGGAGATTGGAGTGGCAGGATTGCCTGGTTACCACTCGCTATATGCCCCAAAAAAAATTAAAATACTCCAAAAACTACTGTAATGCATGAAAAATCCCCCAAGTGAATATTTCTGGCTTCGATTTTACGAAAAATTTTCCCACAAAATTTCACATGGAATCACTCATTTTATGCCAAATTAAAGTCGATGTAATAAATAATAAATAACAAGAATAGCAAACATAACACCGATCTACAAGGAAGGTGTAGTAACAGATCCTTCAAATTATCGCTTAATAACCGTGACAAGTGCTTTGAGTAAATTATTTGAATAAGTTATTCAAGTACAAGTACCAGTGCTGCCAGATAGGCGCTGCGGCTTACCCCCAGACAATTCCTATTTATCCCTGAAAATACCCTATGTAGCCATTGTGACGTCATTTCCGGGAAATTTTTCGGTATTCTCAAAAACCAAGTTATTTAAATATGAATTATGTGTAAGACTTCCGTCACACGAAGCAAACTTTTTTAAGGTGACGTGAAACTTTCCCCACTCACCCTAATCGTTCGGGACTTATTTTTTTTTGGGTGCGTTAAGTTTTCACTCAGAAAAAATTAGTCCCGAAAGGATTATTATCGACAGAGTCGCGAGAGAGCTGCTTATGGAGCAGCTATAGCATGCATATTGAACACCCCCGACAATTGGATACAACTGAAATTCACAGAATGTATAGGTTTTGGGTAGGACCAGGTCTGATAGAAGCGATTCTGAAATATGTGCCAATCTGTGCCAGTGGTGCCATCTTGAAAAATCACTAAGAAAAAAAACTGCACTTTACCCTATGAATTTTGATTCAGTCACCAAATTTTAATGAAATTCACACTGTAGTTGAGCTTTACTCTAAGCAACGCTTGGTAGAAATTTGGTTGAAGGACTAAGCTGGAACTGCCAGCTATGGTAATTTTAATGACTTGAATTTTGAAAATTCGCTCAGGCAAATAAAGCTTTTTGCCCTATGACTCCCAGTGCAGTTATGAAATCGAAACAAAATTTATTCGGTAAAAGGACCCTACTGTACTCATTATTCAGTAGGATGATGGTTGAAAAACCACGATAGGGTTGACAGCTATGATTGTTTTTGTATTTTTTACCATATCTTGAATAAGCGATTTTATCATAAGATATTGGTCTTATAGTGAAAATAAACAATAAATATTAGGATTTGGAAAATTTGAAAATTTTTGCGACTGGTAGCCCTAAATTTTTTGGTACCCCTATAATTTCCAACGCAGTCACTGGATCGAAACGAAATTCACAGAGATGGTTGACTTCAACTTGAGGCACATGTGGTATATGTTTGGCTTTGATGCTGGCAAAGGGTAGCCAGCACAAAGTAGTTTTGCTATTTTTGTACCAAAAAATGCCTACATTAGGTATTCATATCGCGAATATTTACTAGGAAAATAGTTATCTAAGTTCTTGAATTTTTTTTCGGATGGCAGCCCTAAAAACTTTTCTACCCCTGTAACTTTCGATAAAATCAGTGGATGAAAACTAAATTCATAGGGTAGCTTGATTTTGACAAGAAGCAGTTGTGGTTGTCTTTTAGTTGCAGTGCTGGTAAAGTGTTAGTGTTGCAAGCGCTGAGTATTTTCTTCATTTGTGTTACAGAAGATGCTGTTTTCCTATTTATGTAAGATAAGCAACCGATATTAAATATAAGAAACAAACATTTGACTTTCCTTAATTTTGAAATTCACCGTGCTTTCCGTCCTATTAGTTTAAATGCATTGGCGAGATCAAAGCGGTACATTGCCCTCGAAACACGTTGGAGCACGTGTGAAAAAATATGCACTAAAAATCTGCACGATTCCTTTACTGTTCATCGAACATTAGTGTTCTTAGCGGTTCTGTTGCGCTAGAGTTTTTTTACCTCAACTCAATTTTATTACTTTGGTCTCTATAAAACCTCCTCTACTTTCGACACGTGCAGAAACTGAATTTTATATTTCATTATTAATGAAATTGTTTTTATCTTGTTAAATTAAGAAATGTGTTTTTTTTTCATTGGAACTAACAATTAACGGAAAAGGATGAAATATTGGTTTTATTCTTATGGAAGACATTTGACGGTTTTCGAGTTTTTTTTAAACCGTGCCAAGTACACAAATAAATTGAGCTATGAGCGATTGTACAAACATATGTACCTATGTATTTGAATTTACTTGATTTGGTGGCAAGTATTTATTTTGGAAATGTAGCCATTTAGACTATTTTCTGAGAAATTATAGCATGTTTGAGACATCGCTGGAATTTATAGCGCTGAACTATAGCGTTTAAGAATAAATAATTTTATTTTGTTAAAAAATTGCTTTATAATAATATTTAATGCGCAAATTTATTAATAAAACATAGTTTTGTTCCAAAATTAGTTGTTACATTAGCTGTTATTTCAGCCCTTTTTTTTTAGCCCTTTTCAATACAATTTGGCCCCATTTTAGCCCCTTTTCAGTAAATGTTTCCCCAAATCATTTCTGGAGTTGACAACGCTGACCACGATTAGCAGTCGGATACTTTCCGGACAAACCTCGTATATATATATATATATATATATATATATATATATATATATATATATATATATATATATATATATATATATATATATATATATATATATATATATAAATATATCTATATATAAATATATCTATATATATATATATATATATATATATATATCAGTGGCGTGGCGTGATAGTTAACCTTAGGGAAGCAATTAGTTCATTTCGATGACTGACTTTGGCTATGTTTTCTTCAAATTTGTTACGTATTAATGGAACCCCTCTTGTTAGCTACTTTTAACATTGCAAATACAAAAGCTTCTATGAATTACGAGCATGGACGTGAGAGTACTTATACTGTATTGTTATCAGTACTAATTCGCATGCTACCAATATATAATAATTTTTTCATTAAATATATATTTGCAAAAATTAAATATTGGCAAACATATAAATTAGCGATGTTGCAACAGCAAGCTATGTAAATAAAGCATTTGCAAATATAGCTACGGCAACAATAACAACCACAGTGATTATGCAAATTAAATGTTTATACGCATAAAGAAAATTTCAATATTCTAGTACTTATAAAAAATAACAGTAAAGTAACAACATTCCCACGACGAATAACATTTATATTTATATTTAAAAAAAAAATCTAGTAAATTTTAAATAAATGAAGTGACGGCTGAAAAAAAAATCTATTATAAATCAAATTTGAAAAGAAAATTCATGCATACTTCTATTTTAAATTTAATGCAATTTGCCTTTGTTTTTTTTGCAAACTCATCTATGACGTCTTGAAAACTTTACTCGCTCAAACATTATTTTAAGAAAACCTATTCTATGGAAAGTATTGCCAAGTCACTTAGTCACTGTTCATCTGTCCTATTTCTGAGATAAGTTTTAATCCTTTTTAAGGAAGAAAAACTGCGCTCTGCGGGCGCTCTTGTAACATTCTCTTTTGCATTCATTACTTGCAATGTTAGAACTAAAAAAACTGATTTATAAAATTGTTTTAAACTATTTTCTGTTGATAGAATATTCAAAAATATTTTCTCTGTGAATTTGCATTAGAGTAAAAAACAATGAGTTCCTTTTTATCCGCAAAAAAACGAGATCCAAAAGGAAATTTAAAAAGGTCACTAATTATGCAATTATAATCCATGCTTTTTACGGAACAAATAAATACATTAACCTTTTGATTGCACTCTCACTATTTTAAGTATAAAATTAGAAAATCATGCGATTCCAGAAAGTAATTCTACGCACTCAATTCTTAACAATTCAAATCAATTTAATTACAACAATACTCTAAACTACTGGTGAAATAATTACCTTCACCAATTAAAAATACCTTCACCAAATTTATATGTAAAATATAGCACAAATTTCACTACCGAACTACATTCAAGCAGTCTCTGGCAACCCTTAAAACATCTCGTAGTTCAAATTCATTCACAAATTCACATAGTGTGTAGGTACTACAGCAAACATTCTCATTAAAAAAAAAAAAATACGCACAAGCAAATTATATGGGGAACATCACAATAAGTTCCACAGCAACCATACGTACGCGGCTTCTCTCTCAGTTTCTCGCTTGAGACGAGAATTTCCCCTAAGAAGCAATTTCTGCATTGCTTCCAAACAGCCAGTACAAGCATATTTTTTTGAATGACGTCACAATGCAGTCTACATGAAATGAAATTAATGCTCGTAGAAGCAATGTTTTAGTTGCTTCCACCCGTCTTGTTCTCTCAATATTTTCATTCGGTGGTGTTACCACCTTAGCCGTGCAAGATGTTCACTATGAGTTTTTGGGAAAATTTATTTAGAAAATTCCTGTCCATGATTTTTCTCGTGATTTTTAAATAAATTAATTTAAAATATATATCAGTAAAATGTAAGGGAAGCAATGCTTCCCTTGCTTCCATGAACGCCACGCCACTGATATATATATATATATATATATATTTATATATATATATATATATATATATACAGGTATATATATATATATATATATATATATATATATATATATATATATATATATATATATATATATATATGTATATATATACATATGTACATATATATAAAGATATATGCATTTTCGGGGAAATGAGTATAATACTAATTTTCTTCTTAAATCAGGAAATATGCGGCTTGTCACTGACACAATTAAAATAAAGCGACATATTCTTCAGGTCCATTTATATGTCATCACCATTTATATGTCATTAAGATTGGCAATGCTGTTGTTGTTTTCCCTGCAATTTTTTTGACTATACTCTGCTCTATATGGAGAAGAACACGGATACGATTGCTTAGTAATAAAGTTAGCTATTACTTTTTTTGAAAGTATCTTGATAATAATCATCTTTTGCCGATCGTAAGCCTTTTTTATTTGACTTTCAAAGTCTACAATTGTGGATGCCAATGAGGCTAAAATACGGCTATTGTTAGTGTAGTTGTCAGAAATATTCTATAAAACGGTTTTGTATGTGTGTAATCGGAAAAATATTAATGCTTGATTTATTAGGAAAAAAATATTCAGTCGTTTTAGCCAGTAACACTATTTCTTTTACTAATTGAATTTTCGTGCTAGTTGTTTTTGCAAGTTTGCAACTAAAAGTCCGCTTATTATTTCCAAGCACTTTTCACATAGTTTTTGCATTTTTTTTTTCGCATTTTCCCTGTTTTCCCTTTTCAAATACGTTATGAAATTTTATCTGTGTATAGTATCGGAAATTTTGACTGTGCCAAACAACTTCTGTGCTATAATTATAATATTTATGCTTCATAATATGAATATTATGGACATAAATATACAAATTTAATCAGCTTCAATGAATTGATTTAGTTAGTTTGGTCTTTGGGGTACAAATAGAAAGTATTCGCTATTTTGATTTATAAACATTTTAATTTGGGCTGTGTTTTCTTCTAAATATCTGGTCACACTACTTCTACCAAAAAAAAAACATGCAAAGAAAATGAGATGTTGAGATCATGGTATTCTCTTAGGAGAGAATAGAGCTGCCGATTACACAGTCTATACGAGAAACGAGAATTGTACATAGCCAGTTATCAGGGTTCCCACTTTTGGTACATTTGTATCATTTTGATACATTTTAATTTGAAACTTTTATTTTTGATACAATGATATAGCAACTCATTGAATTATGGCAAGATAATACATTTTGTCATCCAGTAAATAAATTCAATTTCTTTTAATTTTGCTGCCATGTACCAACCAAATCTCCTCTCTCTCTAGCAGTCATAACTGCCAGCTTCAATCTACTTTACACTCTGAACTACGAAAAATATCAAATATGTGATATGACTCTGAAGATTTGAAGTTTTCAAGCTATTTAAATAATAACGAGAAAATGAATCTTGAAGCGGTTTGGGATAAACCGAGTTTGGTTGAAAATAATTTAGGTGAATCAATGTCATCTGCCGCCTCATTCATGTTGACTTTAATTGCTGTAACTTATAGTTTACGTGAAAACGAGGTTTTTCTGAATTAAACTTGAATGGCAATGTAAAAAAGAACTGATAAGAGTTGAAAAGAGATTAGAGAAATTTTGGGAAGCAAAAAACCAAACAATGTTTGGGTGCCACTGTATAATATACTTGCCCAAAACTTATTCTTTTATTCATCATATTCATCAAATCATCAGTATTCCGATAGCTATATGGCTCCTTTTTTAAGCCAATGAATATATATTTTTTTTTAAATTTAAAACAACGACTTTCTCTAAAAATAATCTGCGCTCCGCGTTAATTTCATGAAAATTTGTAGCGCATTCGCAAAGAACCCACATGTTGCAATAATTTTATTTTATCTGGCTTCAATATTAATGGCAAAATACAGATGAAAAAAAAGAGAGGAAACAATTTGCTTTTTTAGGCTTTATATGGTTCAATAAATATAGTAGCTCCAAATTAAGCTTTTTTATACTATTGTTTGCATTGGAATTGTTGTTGCGGGATGATTAAAATTGCGATTTTTTTTTTATTTACATTGAAAATTTTAATTGACAAAGTGGTTTCGAAAGTATGCACTGATTCTCATCAGACACCAGACACCAACTGCAAGTGGTCACATCAGTCAAGTATGCACTGTGAGCTGGTGTTCAGTACCTCGACCCGAATACAGTTTTGGTAGCTTTTTGATACATTTTTACCAATATTGATTCACTTTTTGAAGAAATTTTATGCGGCGGAAAATTTAGGAGTGGGAACACTCCCAGTTAGTTAGTATTGGATGCTCATAGTGTAACATTGAACTCCTAAAATAAAGTAGTATAAGATTGAATAGAAAAAAAACATCCCAATAGGCCAATAATAAATTACAAGAGTTAATACATTTTAAGATGAAATTAAACTGATTCTAATTTTCTAGTTTCCAAATCAAAGTTGTATGTTTGAAATTTGAATTCTGAAATGGCAAATGTCCAACACACACTGTCGTGTTCCATTTTTCCTAATTAATATTTCCAAGTATTTGTCAGTAGATCACAAATGGAACTTCATCTTCGTTCATTCGAGCAAATCTAGCCTGTCAAATTGTATGCAGTTTTCAAATGTAAAACGGTTGAAAATGAAGAGAGAAAATAACGAGTATAAACTACCACAATCGACAGAAAATATAAAAGCAACTATCAAAAAATTACCTCATTTAACTTTCTGCACATTTTGAGGGTTTTTTTTAATTTGCTAACTACCAAAACATTCAACATAATCTTGAAAAACCCGAAGCCACCTATTGAACACTAAATAGCCATCTCAAGGCAAAGAAAGGCGTAACTACTCATGAACTACTCGGAAACAAGAGCGTGATTGATTGGACGTAGCCAGATGTAGGTACTTGCAAGTACTAAACAATAATAATGGAACACGGGCATTGCTGATGCTATTGAAACTTGAAGCCTTGAAAATTAGAATTTCTATCTAGGCCACACCAGAAAAATTCAAATTTAAAAATGCACACAAACATGATAATATTGTCAAGCAACAACAGAACAGTGGCAGCACCAAGCAACCGAAGCACCCCACACAGCTGCAACACCATGTGCATCACACGCACACGAATGAACATGGCACCCTATAAAAGGCAGGCTGCTGAGCAGTTTCGGCAGTCGTGAATAAGACGTCGAGAAGACGGGCACGACTTGGAAAAACTGAAACAATTATTATTGTTATCGTTTATACAATAAATTTGTATTCACTGTTATTAAGTTTGCGTTTCATTCTGACAAAGTCAGAAGTGGGATCATCTTAAAATAACAATGCCGGTGCTGAAAATCGCAGAATTATCAGCAAACCAGCTTAAGGAGCAATTGAGGGCGCTTGGTCTTCATTTGTCCGGTAACAAGTTGGCTCTTCAGGCGAGATTACAGGAAGCTCTCAATGCGGACACCGTGGACGCAGACGAGGAGAGTGACCACGAGGATGTAATGTCTGAGCTGAAGGACCTGAGGCAGCTTGTGGAGGGACTTGCGTTATCAGTTACCCAACTGATGGCACGAAGCAACGTCACAACGAACGAAAGCGAGGTTAGGGCTAATACGGGCAACCTACGAGATAATCTCGCGGGCACAACGGAACGAGGTATCGGACGGAGTCCGACGCAGCAGCGCACTAGCGAGTTCGAGCATCGTGGATACGAACCACATTCACGAATGTCCGAGCCACCTACAGTGCAACGATCATTCATGCAAGTCAGGGACATCATAGATGTGCTTCCTGATTTCGACCCATCTTTAACGACATCATTAACACCGATTCAGTTTATAAATCGCGTGCGACGGCTATGGCATGCATACAACTGGGACGAACGTTTGCTGATGTGTGCGATTTCTGCTACACTAAAGGGAAACGCTAAGGTGTGGATTGACGGGATCGACACTGTCCTCACGAGATTCGAAGATTTTTCCCAACGACTATTGCTGGATTTTCCATGCAGTAGCAATGGTGCTGACATACATCTGCAAATGGGAAAAACTTTCCGGCGAAATGGAGAATCAGTCGAAGACTTCTACTACCGGATTGTGGCGATGGGACGCCGCATTGATATGGGTGACGGAGACATCATCACTTATTTCAGAAACGGTGTGAAACATCCTGCTCTGCAAAATTCAATTGCGAGTATGCATTTCATAACCGCAACGGAACTGTTGTTTGCTGTGCAGCGGTTTTTGGAAAATTCTCGGAATTTCCCAATTACTAACATAACAGGTAAGGACGTTAGTAGGGACACAGGAGAGGAGGCAAGACGTCACGTAGCAGCTGTTCCAGGAAAACCGACAATACCACGAAAACCAGTGTGTTTCAACTGCGCAGAACCAGGACATATCTCCGTTAACTGCCCAAGGCCACAAAAACGAATGCGCTGTCAAAGGTGTATGCGGACTACGCACCGTACGGAGGAATGCAGTCAAAAATCTCAGGTAAACCATATAAAATCAAAAGAACTTATATCTGATGTGGCAAAGTGTGAAGTGTTTATCGCGGACCAAAAAGTTAACGCCATCATTGATTCGGGTAGTGAAATCTCGCTTATAAGTGAATCTTTCGCGTACGAAACGGGAGTGGAAATTGTTGAAAACGATAAATCTTTTAGAGGCTTCGCAGGAGGCGAAGTAAAAAGTCGCGGAAAGGTTAACATTTCTATAACAATTGACGACACTAACATACAAAGTGACCTTTACGTAGTGGACGATATCCGAATGAGTGAGCCGGTACTGTTGGGTATTGATATTCTCGGTCGCGAGGACCTCGTTGTAACGATTGAACGAGGTAAATGTAAGGTACAACGTAAAGAACTAGAATACATTAACAATGACTTAGACGAAGACAATCGTTTTAAATTAGAAACCGTTTTGAACGAAAATTCTGAGTGTTTTGGCACAACTTTATCGCAATTAGGCCGATGTAATATGACTGAAATGGTAATAAACCTGAGTAACGAAACGCCAGTCACCTTACAGCCCCACCGTATACCATTCGCGAAACGACAAGCCGTTGAAGACAAAATTGCTGAACTTCTTAAATACGGGATAATACGCGAAAGTGAGTCGGAATACGCTTCTCCGATTGTTATGGTAAAAAAATCGGATGGCAGTGATCGACTGTGCGTAGACTACCGTGCTTTAAATGCAGTAACTATAAAACAAAAGTTCCCAATGCCGTCTGTCGAAGAGCAGCTAGCTCGTTTATCGGGTCATAAGTTTTTCACTACATTGGACTTTATGTCTGGTTACTACCAGATTCCGATAGCTGAATCGTCGCGAAAGTTTACCGCGTTTGTAACAAACAACGGACAATATGAGTTTAATTGTATGCCGTTTGGACTCGTTAACGCGCCCGCAGTTTTTCAAAGGGTAATGACATCACTCTTGCGAAAAATGAAGAATAGCGCGGTCGCATATGTGGACGAAATTATAATCGCGACTGACACGGTCGATGAAACCTTAGACACTCTGTCTAGATTTCTTTCATTACTTAAAGAAACGGGAATGACACTACGATTTGACAAATGCGTTTTCCTTGCCACCAAATTAACTTTTTTAGGTCACACCATTTCACGAGAAGGGATTTCACCAGGAGACGTCAAAACGGAGGCTGTGAGAAATTTTCCAACTCCGACTAACAGAACTGAAGTACGCAGATTTCTTGGCCTTGCCAGCTATTTCCGCAGATTTATTCGCGATTTTGCAACAAAAGCATCACCACTGACACGACTTCTACGAACCAAAACCGACCCAGACTTCGAATGGACCTCAAGCCAACAAACCGCATTCGACGAACTTAAAGCTGTTTTAACCTCTCGACCATTGTTGGAGATCTACAATCCACAGAAGAACCACCAAGTACACACTGATGCAAGCACTTTGGGAATCGCTGGAGTTCTATTACAACAATCATCTGATGACAATTGGCGACCAGTTGCATATTACAGTCGTCAATGCAACGAAGCCGAAACACGATACCACAGTCATGAGCTGGAAGTCTTGGCATTGGTTGAGACCGTCGAACGCTTTAAATTATATCTGATTGGGAAACCGTTTCATATTTTTACAGATTGTGCAGCTATTTCCACGATGAAACTTCGTAAGCAGCTTGTTCCACGTATAGCTCGATGGTGGCTGCGACTCCAAGAATATGATTTCACCGTCTCACACAGGACCAACGAGAAGATGCAACACGTCGACGCGTTAAGCCGTGCTCCAATCGGCTCAGAGGGTAGCGTTGAATCCGTAGCAGAAAGGGTACTGAGGATCGAGATAACGACAGAAGACTGGATGGCAGCAATGCAAATGCAGGACCCAAAGCTGAAGGAAATCATCGCAACGTTACGAGGGAACCAGCATTCGGAACAAGAACGCCAAATCAAAACGGACTATGTACTGCAAAACAATCATCTCTACAGACGTCTGGGACCAAACCTAAGGTTCGTGGTCCCTAAACCTGTCAGATGGAGAATCTTACGCGCATTTCACGACGAAATGGGACACTTTGGAGAGGCGAAAACGTTGCAGAAACTACAGGAAATGTTTTGGTTTCCTAGACAACGGAAGCTCGTACGGGAGTATATACGAGCGTGTCCAGAGTGCTGTTATCACAAGCAAGCTGGTGGGAAACCAGAAGGAGAACTACATGCTGACGAAGTACAGCCAATACCATTTCGAACACTACATATCGATCATCTTGGGCCATTTCTACGTAGTCGCAGTGGAAACCTTTACGTCATTGCGGCCACCGATCCTTTCAGCAAATTTGTTGTCCTGAAAGCAGTACGAAATACAAAGACCAAACCAGTAATTACAATGTTGAATGAACTTTCGTCATTCTTTGGTCTTCCTGTGAGAATAGTAACGGACAGAGGTACAGCCTACACATCGAAGGAATTCAAGAGCTACTGTGCCGACAACGAAATCAAACACATCCAGGTAGCTGTCCGAACTCCTAGAGCAAACGGACAGGTCGAAAGAGTCAACCAAGTCATCCTACAATTCTTGCAAACCAGCGAAGGACCTGCACGAGATTGGGACCTAGACGTGCACAAAATGCAATACGTGCTAAACAGCCAACGGAACGTCACCACTAACTTTTCACCACATGAATTAATTTTTGATTTCAGACTACGCAGCATCATCCAAAATCGATTAGTGCAAGCAGTGGCTGATGAAGTCAAAGACCCCGACACGAGTATCCAAACAAAACGACTGGACGCATTGGCCAACATCGGAAAGGAACGCGAAAAGTGGAAGAAACGCTTCGACAACAAACATAAAAAGCCAACAAAATACAACGAAGGAGATCTAGTTGTCATCAGGAACATACCAGCAGCCACAGGAGAATCAAGAAAACTCGAACCGAAGTTCAAAGGACCCTACGTCATAACCAAACCTCTTCAAAACGACAGATACCTCATCGAAGACATCGATTCAGTTTCAACAAGAAAACGACGATATTCAGCCGTTTTCTCCACCGACAACATGAAGCCATGGTGCGAGCTCAGCCCAGGAATCGACCCATTCTCCGAAGACACCGATGACGAAGAAGAACCCGAGACAGGTTCTTTGCAGGATGACCGAGCTGTCAAGCAACAACAGAACAGTGGCAGCACCAAGCAACCGAAGCACCCCACACAGCTGCAACACCATGTGCATCACACGCACACGAATGAACATGGCACCCTATAAAAGGCAGGCTGCTGAGCAGTTTCGGCAGTCGTGAATAAGACGTCGAGAAGACGGGCACGACTTGGAAAAACTGAAACAATTATTATTGTTATCGTTTATACAATAAATTTGTATTCACTGTTATTAAGTTTGCGTTTCATTCTGACAATATTTAATAATTACATGAAACGCAGCAACGACTGTGACAAAATACATCATAATTTGAAAAATACTATGTTTTTATAGTTGGCAGTACATAAGGTGATGATAATTTTTAAAAAAAATTTTCATTGTTCCCTTCATAGACACAACGCTTGGTTTTTGAAAATACATGTTACTACCTGAAATTATCAATAGATAACTAAATTAAACTAATCTTTGATCAAGAACCAAATAATATTTTAAGTTTTTATTGAATCCCATTTTAAAGCTACATCAGACTCTTTTTCAAAACATTAGCCGTTCCCACCAGTAATGAAACGCATCTTAGCTCTAAGTCACACATCTACCTGTATAAGTAGGCTAATAAGATAATAAACTATGAAATAAATTAAATTTTTATTTCGTGTCGATGAAAAATTTGATTCCCTTATTTAAATCTATAAGCGCTGTGATCGACCTATTCCTGCGAAAATGAGTATCAACAGCACGCAGTCCTTGACATGGCATCAGTAAATATCAGGCACAAACTGGCACACTCCGTAGCTATTTCTTCTTCGTCCAGGTCCACATTGTTCACTTGCACCAATTAACTTCAACTCCCAGTTTTTATCAATGGGACTCAATACTACGGATGATCTAGTCTCGAGTTGACCTTCACTATTAAGTTCAGGTTCGCCTGACAGTGGCAAAGGGCTGCTGTCAATCAACTCCACGTGCGGCTTTCTTTCGAAAAGATTTTTGGATAATTCGTCAGACTCCTTTCCAAAATCAAAATTATTATTATGACTTCTGCCATCATTAACGGATGAAACGCGATTCGTTTGGAGGTCTTTGATGTCGAGGTGATGGTCGCTTATTGCTTTTGGATACCTTTGCTCACTGAAACGAGTGAAAAGTTCCAGTAGTGGCCCCTGAGATCTTGTTGGAGATCCTTCCATCGGGAAGCTATTGTGAAGGTTCAGGGGATAGGGAGACGCAAGATCCATTTCAAACTGTGCATTATCTGAAAAATGCCGAAGGGGTTCCTCTGAGCTGGATATGTCAACGCTATAAGGAGTGCGGCCTTCAATAAATTCGTTGGTCCTTGTAAATGGTGCATCTAAATTTTGTCGCTGTTGGGCCCTCTGTAAGTAACCACCAAATAGATGGCTTAGTTTTCTCAAACCGTTCTTTTCCGAGTATGAATTGTGTTTCTTTGGTGATTTTTTCACGTTCGATCTCTTTAGGGCTGTTTCAGCCAGCAAGTCCAACAAATTGACTCCAGCGGATAGATTTGGTGGGATCACGACAATCATAAAATTTTCGAGATCTGCTCTAATGTTGTAATGACCATCCTGCCGTTGGTCATAAGTAATTAATCTTCTAGGTGGTGCAGTTTCTTCATCTGGGACATGAGCTTCCATCGGTTTTTCACTTGTTATCGGTATTTGGGATTCTGTCGACGGAGGCGTCGTCCTTGTTGTTTGAGAAGACTCAGTCGTAACAGATACAGAGGAGCTTACTATTGTTGTGTTTGGCTCGATATCTTCTTTAAGAGTGGATGCTGTCGTCTGTTCGCACCGCGATAAACTCGCGAACAATACAACAGCGTACAAAATAACTACTGGTGTCTTCCACATTTCGATGCACGTTCACGGTCAAGTCCAAAGAAAGACTGAATCTTCTTGAGCCGAGGTTTGCAGAGCTGGTCTACTCGCTGCTTGGTCTTCTTAAGATATATTCGAGTTTGAATGAGGGGAATGCACTGTTACGTTGAAGTGCTTCTTCAAATAAGAAAGCTCTTCGCAACTTCTTGATGTTTTTATATTTATCTAACGAGAAATTTGCTGTAAATAGTTTGTGTTCTAGAAAATCGGGTTTTACAAATCTTCTCATATAGGAAGTAAACTGGGAGATGCTAATCGCTGTGCCATGATCAGTAAACATTCTTTATTGTCGTAACTACATATATTGATTAAGAATTCGTTACGTTAATGGAGAGTAACGAATAAGAAAACGATATATCTAGAAGATGGTTAGTGCGGCACGATTATCACAAGAAGCGGTATTCTGTGATTTTTTTATCTCTGCCTCAATATACGTGCACATGAAAGATTTACGTAGACCAATTTCGTGCTAATATCAATGCAGATAATACAAAAAATTTTGAGAAGATGTAGGTTAATAGGAAATTTGAATTGTTTGTTTTCGATTTCGAACATTGGCCTATTTCTTTTAAATGGAAAGTCACGTAGCTCGTTAAGCATGCTGAATTCCATAAGATAACTTAGAAAATATAAAATTTATTCTTTGTATCAAGCTCAGAAGAATCACAATACAAGAACGTGAGCAGAAGATTGAGTTTCTGTTCATGTGCTACCATGAAATAAAATTCAACTAGTGCATGAAACATGACTATGTATATTTTCAATGGTAGATGTTCGAGCATGTGTTTTGATTTTTACATGTAACTGCATTTAATGCAGAGATATTAAAATAATTTTATTTTTCACAATTTAACTCAACAAAGTTAGAGAACTTATTTCAACTCATTATAATTTCTTATTACTGTTATTATTTCACCTCAAAAATGTCGACTTATTTTAATAAGCTATTTTATTTATTTTCCTCTTAAACTTCAAGTACACTGCAGTAAAGCTTCTTCACTTGCGACGTGTGGCTCTACCTACGCAGCTTTAGTAACTCAATGGACTCTTGTACCAAGGAAAAACGAAGAAACTTCAAAAGTTATCAATAAACGATAATGATAAGTGGATGAATAACGATGAATTTGCAGCACATATGGTGAATACAAGAAAGGATTTCAAAAAGAAATCCCTAGCGCATCAGAACCACTAGAAATACTAATGTTCGAAGAACAGTAGATGGTTTGTGCAGACTTTGAGTGTGTATTCTACCACTAGATACTTAAGGACACCCTAAGCAATAATAGACCCTAAGCCAATTTAATTTCGATGACTTCATCGAAAGTTACAGCGATAGAAAAGTGTTTGAGGGTGCCATCCAAAAAATATCCAGACGTTAGAAAATTTGAACATTGTTTATTTTCATTGCAAATGTTCGCGATGTGAATACTTTATGTAAATATTTATAGGTACGAAAATAACAAAAACGCCTCATGCTGGCTATCACCGAAGCCAACAAATTTGCTTCACGTTAAAGTCAACCTGCTCTGCGAATTTCGTATTGATCCGATGACTGCAGTGGAAGTTATAGGGATACAAAGAAATTTAGGGTTACCACCCGTAAAAGTTTTCAAATTTTCTAGATCGTAAAATTTATTGTTTATTTTCACTACAAGATCACAATGATTTGAAAATTTTATGATGAAGTCGCTTACTAAAGATATGCAAAAAAATACAAAAGCAGCCGTAGCTGGCAACCCTATCATTTTTTTTCCCAACTAGATTTGCGCTGAGTATTGTCTACAATAAGTTCAATTCGCCATATGAATTTCGTTATGAATCCATGACTGTACTGGAAGCTATAGGGCAAAGAGCTTTATTTTCCTTAGCGAATAGCTGGCAGCTCCAACCGATTTTTTCAACCAAATCTCTACCAAACGTGACTTAAAGTAAGATTCAGCCATTGTGTGAATTTCGTCAAAATCTGGTGACTGAATCAGAATTTATAGGGCCAAAAGCAGTTAATTTTCTTAGTGATTTTTCAAGATGGCACCACTGCCACAGAATTACCCGAATTTTAAAACCACTTCTATCAGACCTGGTCCTACTTAAGACTAATACATTCTGTAAATTTTAACTGTATCTGATTATTGGGTCGTGATATCCCGTGAACAGAAGTTTTTGTTGCTAAAAATATAGGTAAATTGGGGAAGAGTTACCGTTTTTTTTCCGACATGGAATTTCAAAGTGTTTACTTTGACAGTGGAGAAAAAGTACAAGATTTGTATATATGTTGCTTTTTTCTCAATAGCAAAAATATTGAAGGTTTTCACCTTAAGCGCCTGCCGTAGCTACAGGGTTGCCAGCACGTTCACACAAAACTACACAAGTATACAACTTAGTAACAGTAATATGTTCTGTAAGTTTTATAATCCCTGTCAAAAGTTATCTCAACTCAAAAATTTCAAATTTTCCCGATTTCATTTTAGGCACCTAGCGCACACACAGGGTTAAAAATGTCCAAAACCTTATCGAATATTTATTAAAAACACGTTCGGAATTCATTTCACAAACTCAGTTTTTTTGAAAACTGAATAATAAGCATAATAGAACAGAATAATAAGCATATCTAAAATATCAATAAAATGGCCGCCGGCGCCAAAGGGTTGAAGATAATGTACATTTGGGGAGACCTGGACCTATGTTGCATATACACAAATGAATCCTGGAAGTTTCAGCTTAATCGAATGGCGCGTTTCCGAGAAAAAGTCAGTGATTTTTTTTGATGATGTATATATATATATATATATATATATATATATATATATATACATATATATATATACATATATATATACATATATATATATATATATATATATATATATATATATATATATATATATATATATATATATATATATATATATATATATATATATATATATATATATATATATATATATATATATATATATATATATATATATATATATATATATGGAAATATGAAACACCCTAGTTGGCTTCGTTCGCACGAGCGTTTTTGAAGTGCTCAAGCTCGCATCCATTGTAACGTCATCGATGTATGTATCTCACGGCATACTACATATACAATATATAATGTAATCAAGCATGAAGCTAGTCAATAGCTAGATAGTCATAAGGTCTGTTCCCGTACTTCAGCAAACTGCAGCAGTAACAGAATTTGGCAGCTGGCTTCTTTTTGCTGCAAAGTCGAGTTTTTTTTACATTACGTGTGAAAGATAATAAAAGTGAATGGTAAGAACGGTAAGAAAATGGTAATGGTAAGAACGGTAAGAAAAATCACTATGCGATAATGTGCAAAGTAAAGCAGGTACGTTCATTACAAATTGATAGTGACCAAACTCTGTTCGTCGATATGCTTAATGTGGGGACTGTAGATTACGGGAGCACTGTAAAAAATAGTGCATGGGCTTAGGCAGTGAGGGTTCAATCTACTAGAGTCAATTTTAAATTGGATACAGCGGCAGATATAAATGTATTGCCATTGAGTATTTTTCAAACATTCAAAAATGTGAAACTAACAAAAGAAAATATCTTCTTAGAAGCATTTGGAGAGATGTGACTAAAATCGTTAGGATGTACCACACTTCTATGCTCTGTGAATAAAAATAAAAGCTATCAAAAATTTGTAGTTCTTGACATGAATACAATTCCCATGCTTGGGCTACCGGGTTGTATGGCACTAGGTCTAATAAAAATAAATTTATAAGAAAGATGATCTGATACGAGAATATGAAGATGTGTTTGAGGGAATAGGATCTTTTGCTGAGAATATTGGATTAGAACTAAAAAGCGATACAATACCTGTGGTAAGGCCAACACGCAAAATCCCTTTCAAGATTGCGGAACAAGTGAAAAAAAAAGTTAGAAAAAGACATCCCCTTCATCTGAAATCATCCTCGCCAGTGATTTCAATGTGCATAACGTCCAGTGGCTCAGACACTCTTTCACCACCAGTCCGGCGGGACGTTGAGCTTTTTAGCGAGTCGTTCAATTTGGAGCAGTTAGTAGATTGTGCAACAAGAATTCCCGACATGCAACAAAGAACGTCGAATATATAGCTTCAACCATAACCGACATCATATGGTATAGAATCTACTCGTTTATCCCGCATGCCTTCAAGAAAACTAAGCCAACCACCACCTCATGGTTTAGTTACGAATGTCAGGAGGCCATTCGCTCTAAGGTGGCGGCATTCCGAAATTACAAGCTACCTCTGTTTGAGGAATCTAAAAAAATTTACAAAACTGCTCACAATACCTGTACATCCACTATCAGAAGAGTTAAATTCCAGTTTGACCAAAATATTAAACAGAAGGTCCTTGCAAGCCAGGAAGGAAGCAAAGGCTTCTGGTCACTTGTTAAAAGGATTAAGAACAACTTCTCCAGTTCCTCCGTGCCACCTCTTGTTCATGGTGGTCAGGGGTTTTCTCAGGCATTTTTCTTGGGGGGTGTGTTCAGAATTTTAGGAGGGGTGTCTCTTTGGAACAAAGGACACAAATATCCGTTTTTGTAGGAAAATTGTCCGTGTTAGGGGGGGTGTATGCACTTTCAAGGGGGAGTATTAGGGGAGTGTTAGGGGGGTGTAGGAAAATCTCTGATGGTGGTAACGAACTTACTGAGTCATTGGACAAAGCTAATCTTTTTGCTGAGATTTTTGACGCTTCCAAATCTGCCGGACCTGATGGTATTTCACCCCTCGTACTAAAGTGCTGCGCCTAAACCTTAGCTAAACCTCTGCGCAAACTATTCTACCTGTCATATTCGACTGGAATATTTCCTTCCGCATGGATGCTTGCACACGTTCAGCCCATACCAAAAAAACCTATCGACCTATTGCAGTCATTTCGGTTCTGTCAAAGGTATTTGAATCACTCGTGAACTCAAAATAAATGAAATATCTTGAGTTGAACCATGTTATCAACGACCGCCAGTATGGTTTCCGTTCTGAGCGCTCCACTGGGGACTTACTTACATTTCTCACTGAGAGATGGAACCGTTGTCTCCATAATTTTGGTGAAGCAATGGTCGTTTCTCTTGATATTTCGAAGGTTTTTGACAGAGTCTGGCACCCTGCCCTATTAGCCAAGCCTCGTGCATTTGGTCTTCACCCCGTCCTCGTCAAGTGGATTGAAAGTTTCCTCGTAGATCGTTCCTTTCAAGTTGTTCTGTATGGACTCAAATCATGTGTCCACACCACCAATACCGGGGTTCCGCAAGGTACTGTTCTTTCACCAACTCTCTTTCTTTTATTTATAAATGACCTCCTTTTCTCCACTTTCAATCCGATTCATAGTTTTGCCGATGACAGCACCCTTGACTTCGCATACTCTTTTGACAGAGTGGCCGACTCTCGTGGAAACGCCACTTCTGTTAGTAGAGATCGCATGTTTGCATCGCTAAACAGGGACCTATTAAACATTATCGCTTGGGGCTCAGCGAACCGTGTTGTGCTTAATGCGTCCAAAACCCAATGCTGTCGTCTTTCGCTCAAGCCTTATCTTCTTCCTACTAGCCACACTATTTCCGGTGAGGGGGTGAGTATTATCATCATAGAAATTTTTTTTTTTATAAAAACTTTGTTGTTATTTATACATGTATATACATGTATATATATATATATATATATATATATATATATATATATATATATATATATATATATATATATATATATATATATATATATATATATATATATATATATATATATATATATACATATATATATATATATATATATATACATAGGAACATAGATTTATGAGCTAATTGATTTTAATGGTAAAGTTCTTCAAACATCAGTATTAAAAATAGTTTTACCCACAAAAAGTTTCCGCTTGAAAAAACCGTGCCATCATTTTTGTGTCAACCGGTATTTAAGATCGTCATTTCCGAATTTTTTCGTGAATAATTAATTTCTTTACAAAGCACATACTTCTATTTATGTGTATGTTATGCTACGAATCTAAGTATAAATATCAGGTGCCTCAAGTTTTAATGAGTACTCCATAGACAGGAATTCGAAGTAACATGTCCCATTCATTATATGTTCGATTACATTTGCAAATTATCTGCACTCACATGCAACGACCGACTTCAATAGCCGCAAATATATTTTAGGATCTCAAGATTAACAACATCTATTACAACTTACGAGTACTGCCGATATCTGGGAAAATTGCTATCTTCTCATCCTCATACAATTACCATCTAGTATGGCGATTCGTCCGATGCACCTAGAACTGCTTATGTACTCTGCTATCTTTTCGCTTGTCGGAAATGTTGCCATCCAATAGAAGCATAAATGGATTTTCATCTTAGCGTTTATTGACCTCATCGAGGTGCATCTTAGAACCAAAGTTGTTTCTGCTGAGCAAAGTCCAGATTGCACAGTGCTTTCGAGCAACCCGGAATTCTTCCAGGCTTCATAAGAATCTCGTTTGAATTTTAGAGCGCATCTTATCGACATGTTTCCTTGGTTTTGCGTTATTGGAGACAGAAGTGATCTAACCGAAGGCTAGAACGAACGTTAGAAGCTAAGCCATTTGCGTTCGTGCAACTCAGTTCGATTCAAATCATAGTACAATGTGCAAATTCAACAACAGATTGTTCAATTTAATACTGGTTATGATCGTTTTCGCTGAAATTTCTTCATCTTTGCCTCAGAATCGGAAAACGATCAATCGGAACTTCATGGACTACGACTATAATTACGACTATGACCTGCATTATGATCAGCGTCAAAACGGTACCGAAAACTATCGTGTGAACTTGAATGACTTCTTGATTGCTCTTCCTGCCGAAGAAATAACCAACAATACGGAAATACTAGCTGCTTTTGGTAAGTGGACACACCCCATTTCTAATTTAAACTAAAAAAAAGACTCTACGGTATTTTCTTGTTTCAGAAAATGGTTTCCTAAATTACGTTGACAGTTTAGAAGGCTTTGGTGAATTGAAAAAACAAAACGATCGCCATGATGATGAGACTTATGATCAGTCAAACATACCAAAGGAAACCAAACCCACGGACTCCCGATCGTCCGTTAACTCAAGAAGAGCCAGTACACTTCGCAAGTAAGCGAAATATATTTTCCACCGTGTTTAAGTTGCAAATCATTTCAAAAGCTAATGATTGCAAGCCATAATATAATACAAGTAAAACACTTTTTTCAGATTCAAAATATTACCGGTGAGTTTCATAAGACTGCTACGCGGAAACATGGGCCGATGAAAAAACGTTACTAGAATTCTGCTTCTCTTCAAGTAATATTTGAATATTGATGTCGCAGCTTATAAACGCACGAAATTTCATTATACTTAAAGATTATATCACATTAGGCTAAGTACAAAGTTTTTAAATAAATAAAAAAATTACTGAGAACTGTTAAGAAAAATTAAATAAACAAATAATTTCTGAAAAACTTTGTACACATATGCTTCATTGTACATAAATAAGACAGAATGCATACAGTTGCAGAATGTGGCTTTCCTGCATAATTATTTAGTAGCTATGGTAATTAGTGATCGATTTAGATTGAAGTGTTGCACTCTTTAAATCTGAATAACTCTAGCGTATAGGAGCCGCTAAAAAGAGAAATTTTAGAAGAAAAGTAGAGGGGGCATTTCACGTGAAGCGGACAACGAAAAAAAGTCGATGTTCTGGATTTCGTTCATATTGTGCATAATGGTACTTCTAGAAGATATGAATGTGGATGCACAATTTTTTGTTTCTATGAGGTTTAGTTGTCGAGTTATGGGCTTCTGAATAATTGATGAAATTTATAAAAGGTTTTTTTGGAAGCGGGTTCTGAGATTCAAAACAAAATCTAAAAAACATTAAACATATTGATTGGTATAGAAAATCAGCTGTTCTTTTTAATTTTGAAATTAGATTTGAAAAATAATTTTTCTTTCCTATGTGAAACCGGAAGTAGACACTTCAACTCGTAATTTGAATAATTTGGACCAGGTTAATTTTGTTTATTTTTATAACAAAACAAAGCTTAAAGTATACTCATTTTATCATAAAAGTTTTATAATGGGATGGCCAGTAGTTTAGGAGGTAGGTGAATTTCAATACAAAAAATCGCATGGAGGGTGGTACCGGGAGCTTGATTATGATAGCTAGTGAGTGTGAAAGCAAATTATTTGTAGTAAAACTATTATATATCACTTGTATCACTTACATATAGAAGATAAAATATTAAAAATTGCTAATGCTGATTTACTTAGTGAAAAAAAGCTGCTTATGTATGGGAAAATGAATTTTTTCCACAATTTTTACAATTTTACTATCTTTTCTTAAACTAGCTCTTATTTTTAATAACTAGAGGTGTTTCTACGATCAGTTTTTTTCCTGCAGATTTGACATAATTTCTTTTCTACTAATATTCTTGGAATCTTTCTTAGGTCTTTAGCCTTCCGATGAAACTTCAAATCGAATGGATTGAAACATCGATAGCTGCACGGAGACATAATACACATAATTAAGACTCTTTAATTTATCAACGAAAGTAATAGTCATTGCAAACGTTGAACAGTAACTCGAAAAATAACGGAAAATTTGAATTGGCTTGGCGTCAAATATATTATATACGCGTCATATATTTTAATCAGGTTTTTAACTTTTTTAAAATAAGAGATGGCGCTACTAATCACATTTCGATATCAATTTTTGTTTTTGAACCAACTAGCGGCCCTAAGCAAGCTCTTGGTACCACACCCCATGCGACTTGTATGTGTTGAAACTCGCCTACCTCCTAAACTACTGGCCATCCCTTTCTAAAACTTTTATGATAAAATAAGTATACTTTAAGCTTTGTTTTGTTATAAAAATAAACAAAATTAACCTGGTCCAAATTATTCAAATTACGAGTTGAAGTGTCTACTTCCGGTTTCACATAGGAAAAAAAAAATTATTTTTCAAATCTAATTTCAAAATTAAAAAGAACAGCTGATTTTCTATACCAATCAATATGTTTAATGTTTTTTAGATTTTGTTTTGAATCTCAGAATCCGCTTCCAAAAAAGCCCATAACTCGGCAACTAAACCTCATAGAAACAAAAACTTGTGCATCCACATTCATATCTTCTAGAAATACCATTATGCACAATATGAACGAAATCCAGAACCTCGACTTTTTTTCGTTGTCCGCTCCACGTGAAATGCCCCAGATGTGATGTGTGGATTTCGCATGTATGTTTTGAAAAACTTAGGTCTTAATGCGACCGAACTGTACCATAGGGCATGCATCACTTTGGTCATTGGAGGTCAAAGAAGAGTTTAAAACTAACCCTATCTTAAGTTCAACTACTTATTTCAAAAAGAGAATAAAAATGTGGAAGATCTGAAGAGCTTCAAAACATATCTGCATATCAACAAACTTACTTGTTGCTCTGTAATCAAGGATAATAAGGTTTGTCTAAAATTTGGGATAGTAAGCTTTAGGCTGTCAAATATTCGTTTCAATTATTACTACCATTATTATTACCACACCAATTATTATTAACAGTTATCACTAGACACCGGGTTATATGCAATGTAATATGCCTAAATTATGCATAAAAAAGCTTAAAATATGCATGAAATGCTCAAAATATGCAACAAAAAAATATTGAAAGTAATATATCAGTTTGTTTTTAACTTAAAATTTAGCGTAATTTATTAATGTAATATAA
The DNA here is from genome assembly GCA_947369275.1 of Nemotelus nigrinus. Classification (NCBI taxonomy): domain Eukaryota; kingdom Metazoa; phylum Arthropoda; class Insecta; order Diptera; family Stratiomyidae; genus Nemotelus; species Nemotelus nigrinus. The sequence goes on from OX376375.1 coordinate 38,896,494, forward strand.
TATTTATACATCAGTTCAAAAGCCTTTTTGACGAAATATAATAAATTTAGCAATTTTTAAACATTTTGCTGCTTTTATATACGCAAACAATCAAGTACTGCTCCAGATGTTCTGTAGTTAGATTGTATCTTCGGTCACTCAAAATATCTTTGTGTGGAAAAGGATCTCTCCAAATCTACGGAGGTGACTGGGCAATATTTGAAAGCAGGTTCTATGCTTGCACTTATAGTTTCTGGCAAAAGTTCCATCGTCTCGTTAATAAAGCTATCAATCTGACAAAAAGATTCAAAGCCTGGATTTTCGTTCAAATTATTTTCAAACTTTTCTTTGAGTTTCTGTGGAAATCCCTCTGATAATGTGGAATTCATTTGGCAATTTTTTTTCATTAGTTCAATAGATTCTGCCAATGTCAAACCATGTGTTTCAAGCTTTTTATTGCTGTCAGGTATGTAAGAAAAATGAGTGCAGATCATGGATATGTTTTTCTTAATACTATTTATACTGGGATCATTAAATGCTTCCTTGGATTGATCAATCGCTTTTGCTTCTGCACAATCAAAGTCATTTACAACACTTTGAATGGCATCAAAATGTTCATTGTAAAAAAGCACTGCTTCGAACTACGTATCCCATCGAGCTACCACTGGTTCAGCAGGTAAAAACCCATTTGGAAGTTTTTCTTTATAGGCCTTGTTACGAGCCGGTGCCTTCAGAAACACTTTTTTCTTCGATGATAGCAATTTATATATTGTTGCGTGCACGCCAAACGAGCCGTGTTTCGTTGTGGCGGCGCCAGAAACGGCTAGAATCGGCGAGGAAATACTCGACATGCATTCCATACATGGATTTCATACATGTATTCAAACAACGAAAACAATCGTAAATAAAACGTAGAATAACTCTCTAGAAGGCAGTTTGAGAAACTTCGAGAACCTAATACACGGACCCATTTCCCATGTCACATGGCGACGGAATTTCCCATTAGTAATTTCGAAGACGGATCTAGAACCCAAGACACAGCTTTAGAAAGTCCCAGATGTAGAATAATGATCAGATATGACTATAAATACCGCCGCGAGAGGAGCTGGCGATCATTCAATAGATAGAGAAGACAGCGTAAAGGCGCGATACAGCAGTTTAGTGTATCCGGGCGCGATTACTTAAAAGCGATAAAGTGCGAGTAATTGTAGTGCGATAATTAAATTGAAAAAGTGTTAAATTATAACGCGAGATTATAGTAGTGCGAATATAAAGTGTAAATAAGTAATAGTGTTTTTAATAAAAGTGTAATTGGTGTAATAAAAGAAAAACTGTTTTATTTCACGAATGTGAAGAATATCGAACCCACAAAAGGTGTTCAACGGTAGATCACAACAACTGGTGTCAGAAGTGGGATTCTGTCGCGTTCGTGATTTAGAAAGTGACTTTAACGTGAAGTTCTGGACAGTGAACTTGTTTAAAAAGTGAAAATTAATAAGTGCGCGGAGTAAGCAAAAAGTTAAAAGTTTCGGACAGTGAGCATTGTAAATTGTGCGGACAAATTGAAATTTGTGAAAAGTTGAGTGGACTAAAGTGATAATTGTGAAAAGTTGTGTGGACTAATCGAAGAACAATGCCAAAAGTGAGTGAACTGAAATTGGCAGAGTTAAACGTGGAGTGCGAGAAGCAAGAGCGGAAGCTGTCAGTGCTTAGAGAGGAAATGGATTTGCTGAAATCGGATTTGCAACGCGTGAGAGCGGAAGGAATTGTGCCAGCTGAATCAAGAGTCGGTAAAGCGCTGAAAGCACCAACGTTTGATGGGCAGACCTCTTGGACCATCTACAAAAAGCAGTTTGAGGCAGTTGCAGAGTTTAACAACTGGAGCGATCAAGAGCGAGCGCTACATCTGATAGTGTCATTGAGAGGAGCCGCAGCGGAAGTTCTTTTGATAATTCCAGAGGACGATAGCTTCAGCTATTCGAGCGTGACGAGTGCATTGCATATGAGGTACGGCGAAGACCACCTGAAGGAAGTACATAAATCACAGCTGAGAACACGGACACAGAAGCCAGGGGAGACGTTGCAGGAGTTGGCTCAGGACGTTGAGCGATTAACACTTCTGTCCTACCCTAGGTTTGATCCAGAGCACCGGGATGATACGGCGAAAAATGCTTTTATCCAGGGAGTGCGTGATGAAGAGCTTCAAATAGCACTTCGTTTGGCTGGAAAACGGACGCTGAAGGAGTCTTTGGCCCACGCTCTCATCTACGAATCGGCGAAGATGGCGTCGCGGAGAAATGTCAGAGTCAGTGAAGTACGGGAAGAATGTATGTGCAGGAAAGCCAACATCTCCAGGGAACCAAGGAGAAATGGAGCCCCTCAGTGTTGGGATTGCGGAGAAAAGGGTCACTTGAGGCGTGACTGTCGCAGGAAACGGAAATCGAAGTATTGTCCGGAATGTGAGCATAGCAGAGTTTCTCGATGCTGGAACTGCGGAAAGAGCGGACATCTAAGTCGTGATTGCTACAGGAAGTACCAAACTAGGTACTGTGAAGGATGCTCAGCAAGAATCAAGCATAGCGATGAGTCAAGACGGTCAAACAAAACAACTTGTTCTTGGAGGATGGCAGCGAAACCAGTAGGAAACAAGTTTGAAGTTCAGTGGTGTGACTGCAACATTGGGAAACCTGAAACAGTCACCGTTGCCAGGTTACATGTTCGTGAGAATAACTTGAGCTTGCAGGGGAAAGTCAATAACGAAGCTTGTAAAGTCATCGTCGACACTGGAGCTGCAAGATCGATTCTGAGAGCGGATATGGCTAAGTCCTGGAAACTCAGTAACGCTGAAAAATACGTGCTTCAGACGGTAACGGGTGATTCTACGCGAGTTCTTGGAGAAATCGTTCTGCCGATACAGCTTGGAAATATGGTGTTCGAGCATCAGTTCCTGGTAGCGGAGATAACAGACGAGTGCATACTTGGAATGGACTTCCTGGGCTCTCATGGTTTCAGTCTAGATTTGGGAGAGCGAAAAATCAAGCGGATGAGCAACGAAGTGTCATTAGCTCGTCAACCAGGATGGAAACAACGAATAGAGGAACAAGAAGATCACATATGCGTAGCTGCGAAACGAGTAGGCATTTTGGCGGAAAAAGAGGAAAAACCGTTAGAAGTATCGCAGGGCGACATAAAATGCAGCGAAACAACGGAGAACTTTACATCCGGATCTGAGCGGAAATGTGTAATGGGTAATATTTCTCAAAGACTGCATATTGGAACGAAATCTGGGATATCGCTGGAGGACCGTATAACGGCAGCGAGGTGCGTTTCGAAGCGATGGCAGCGCCAACGGCCGGACTCTATTCGTCAAGCAATGAAGAAAGCGGAAACAAAGCTGAACGAGTTGAAAGCGACTTTGATTGGATTTCCGGAAAACAATTTGGTGTGGAACGTACGTTCTAGTCAACAACCGGAATGGGAAGGATCGTATGACGAACGGCGGAACGAGGTTGTCTGGCGGATACATCGAAAGCACCGATCGAGAGTAAAGGCTATACATCTAGCTTACACAAGTGTTGACGACGAATCTGTTCGGGACGAACAGGTCTAAGGAGAGGGTAATGTTGCGTGCACGCCAAACGAGCCGTGTTTCGTTGTGGCGGCGCCAGAAACGGCTAGAATCGGCGAGGAAATACTCGACATGCATTCCATACATGGATTTCATACATGTATTCAAACAACGAAAACAATCGTAAATAAAACGTAGAATAACTCTCTAGAAGGCAGTTTGAGAAACTTCGAGAACCTAATACACGGACCCATTTCCCATGTCACATGGCGACGGAATTTCCCATTAGTAATTTCGAAGACGGATCTAGAACCCAAGACACAGCTTTAGAAAGTCCCAGATGTAGAATAATGATCAGATATGACTATAAATACCGCCGCGAGAGGAGCTGGCGATCATTCAATAGATAGAGAAGACAGCGTAAAGGCGCGATACAGCAGTTTAGTGTATCCGGGCGCGATTACTTAAAAGCGATAAAGTGCGAGTAATTGTAGTGCGATAATTAAATTGAAAAAGTGTTAAATTATAACGCGAGATTATAGTAGTGCGAATATAAAGTGTAAATAAGTAATAGTGTTTTTAATAAAAGTGTAATTGGTGTAATAAAAGAAAAACTGTTTTATTTCACGAATGTGAAGAATATCGAACCCACAAAAGGTGTTCAACGGTAGATCACAACAACTGGTGTCAGAAGTGGGATTCTGTCGCGTTCGTGATTTAGAAAGTGACTTTAACGTGAAGTTCTGGACAGTGAACTTGTTTAAAAAGTGAAAATTAATAAGTGCGCGGAGTAAGCAAAAAGTTAAAAGTTTCGGACAGTGAGCATTGTAAATTGTGCGGACAAATTGAAATTTGTGAAAAGTTGAGTGGACTAAAGTGATAATTGTGAAAAGTTGTGTGGACTAATCGAAGAACAATGCCAAAAGTGAGTGAACTGAAATTGGCAGAGTTAAACGTGGAGTGCGAGAAGCAAGAGCGGAAGCTGTCAGTGCTTAGAGAGGAAATGGATTTGCTGAAATCGGATTTGCAACGCGTGAGAGCGGAAGGAATTGTGCCAGCTGAATCAAGAGTCGGTAAAGCGCTGAAAGCACCAACGTTTGATGGGCAGACCTCTTGGACCATCTACAAAAAGCAGTTTGAGGCAGTTGCAGAGTTTAACAACTGGAGCGATCAAGAGCGAGCGCTACATCTGATAGTGTCATTGAGAGGAGCCGCAGCGGAAGTTCTTTTGATAATTCCAGAGGACGATAGCTTCAGCTATTCGAGCGTGACGAGTGCATTGCATATGAGGTACGGCGAAGACCACCTGAAGGAAGTACATAAATCACAGCTGAGAACACGGACACAGAAGCCAGGGGAGACGTTGCAGGAGTTGGCTCAGGACGTTGAGCGATTAACACTTCTGTCCTACCCTAGGTTTGATCCAGAGCACCGGGATGATACGGCGAAAAATGCTTTTATCCAGGGAGTGCGTGATGAAGAGCTTCAAATAGCACTTCGTTTGGCTGGAAAACGGACGCTGAAGGAGTCTTTGGCCCACGCTCTCATCTACGAATCGGCGAAGATGGCGTCGCGGAGAAATGTCAGAGTCAGTGAAGTACGGGAAGAATGTATGTGCAGGAAAGCCAACATCTCCAGGGAACCAAGGAGAAATGGAGCCCCTCAGTGTTGGGATTGCGGAGAAAAGGGTCACTTGAGGCGTGACTGTCGCAGGAAACGGAAATCGAAGTATTGTCCGGAATGTGAGCATAGCAGAGTTTCTCGATGCTGGAACTGCGGAAAGAGCGGACATCTAAGTCGTGATTGCTACAGGAAGTACCAAACTAGGTACTGTGAAGGATGCTCAGCAAGAATCAAGCATAGCGATGAGTCAAGACGGTCAAACAAAACAACTTGTTCTTGGAGGATGGCAGCGAAACCAGTAGGAAACAAGTTTGAAGTTCAGTGGTGTGACTGCAACATTGGGAAACCTGAAACAGTCACCGTTGCCAGGTTACATGTTCGTGAGAATAACTTGAGCTTGCAGGGGAAAGTCAATAACGAAGCTTGTAAAGTCATCGTCGACACTGGAGCTGCAAGATCGATTCTGAGAGCGGATATGGCTAAGTCCTGGAAACTCAGTAACGCTGAAAAATACGTGCTTCAGACGGTAACGGGTGATTCTACGCGAGTTCTTGGAGAAATCGTTCTGCCGATACAGCTTGGAAATATGGTGTTCGAGCATCAGTTCCTGGTAGCGGAGATAACAGACGAGTGCATACTTGGAATGGACTTCCTGGGCTCTCATGGTTTCAGTCTAGATTTGGGAGAGCGAAAAATCAAGCGGATGAGCAACGAAGTGTCATTAGCTCGTCAACCAGGATGGAAACAACGAATAGAGGAACAAGAAGATCACATATGCGTAGCTGCGAAACGAGTAGGCATTTTGGCGGAAAAAGAGGAAAAACCGTTAGAAGTATCGCAGGGCGACATAAAATGCAGCGAAACAACGGAGAACTTTACATCCGGATCTGAGCGGAAATGTGTAATGGGTAATATTTCTCAAAGACTGCATATTGGAACGAAATCTGGGATATCGCTGGAGGACCGTATAACGGCAGCGAGGTGCGTTTCGAAGCGATGGCAGCGCCAACGGCCGGACTCTATTCGTCAAGCAATGAAGAAAGCGGAAACAAAGCTGAACGAGTTGAAAGCGACTTTGATTGGATTTCCGGAAAACAATTTGGTGTGGAACGTACGTTCTAGTCAACAACCGGAATGGGAAGGATCGTATGACGAACGGCGGAACGAGGTTGTCTGGCGGATACATCGAAAGCACCGATCGAGAGTAAAGGCTATACATCTAGCTTACACAAGTGTTGACGACGAATCTGTTCGGGACGAACAGGTCTAAGGAGAGGGTAATGTTGCGTGCACGCCAAACGAGCCGTGTTTCGTTGTGGCGGCGCCAGAAACGGCTAGAATCGGCGAGGAAATACTCGACATGCATTCCATACATGGATTTCATACATGTATTCAAACAACGAAAACAATCGTAAATAAAACGTAGAATAACTCTCTAGAAGGCAGTTTGAGAAACTTCGAGAACCTAATACACGGACCCATTTCCCATGTCACATGGCGACGGAATTTCCCATTAGTAATTTCGAAGACGGATCTAGAACCCAAGACACAGCTCTAGAAAGTCCCAGATGTAGAATAATGATCAGATATGACTATAAATACCGCCGCGAGAGGAGCTGGCGATCATTCAATAGATAGAGAAGACAGCGTAAAGGCGCGATACAGCAGTTTAGTGTATCCGGGCGCGATTACTTAAAAGCGATAAAGTGCGAGTAATTGTAGTGCGATAATTAAATTGAAAAAGTGTTAAATTATAACGCGAGATTATAGTAGTGCGAATATAAAGTGTAAATAAGTAATAGTGTTTTTAATAAAAGTGTAATTGGTGTAATAAAAGAAAAACTGTTTTATTTCACGAATGTGAAGAATATCGAACCCACAAAAGGTGTTCAACGGTAGATCACAACAATATATTGCCGAACGTTGTCCGTACCACTTCCGCAAGCCAATGTCCATGGGCAAAGCATGTCACATGCATTGTATTCGGATAAAATACTTGAAGGGCTTTGGCTGCCTTTATGGGGCACTATCTGAGAGAAATATTAATATTTCCTTATCGGCAGAAGGTTCTGGAAATATTTTTTTTAAATCTCATTCACAAATCTGGCAATTGCTGAGTAGTTTGCCTTTTCTAACTCCCTACTGGCCTCTAAATAGGAAGTCGTAGGCTCCAGCGTTAATGCGCCGACTATTAAGTTGACAATATAGCTTCCACAATTGTCAGTGGTTTCATCGGCTGAAATCCATATAAACTTATCCTTGAGGTCATTGCGTATTTCCTCCAGAACATGCTGATCAATTGTTGAAACGTAATTTTTCCGCAATGTTGACTCGTCCGGTAGATTTTGATTCACGCAATTTTTTTTAGAAAATTCCTTAAGGTGGGATTTTTCAACTGATGCAGAGGAATGTTGCTTGAAAGCATGCTTAGCATAAATCCAAGCTAAAGGTGTTGTTTTGTTGCTGGCTTTTCGAATGGGAGGCGGTCGCAGCTATAAGCTTTTGTTCTGAGCATTTCTCGTGCAGGCCGACAATATGAAGATTAGTCTTCACATGTTGGTCTATTTGAAATTTCTTCGTGCATGAAATAGTTTTGTTGCAAACTTGGCAATACAAAACATTTCCGTCGTACGAAAATGTTCCAGGGTACTCAGAAATCCAAGAGGAGATACTTTTCTTCTCGAAATGCATAGTATACGCCATAAGTTCAAATCAATTAAAATAAATATGAAATAATGAATAAATAAACAAAAATAAAACACTTGTGGCCACTGAATGTTCTCTAAAAGCCTCCCAGTTGTCTACTTCGAACACTTTAAATATTTCCCAAGTTTATATCTCTTTCAGTGCAGATAGCTTCTTTTTGGAAATAAAAACACAAATTAAACTTAACTAAAACAGAAAAGCTAAACTGCTACACATATCATCAGTGATATGAGTGATCTGATTGCCTGACGGAAATAGTACTGCTGCAGCTCTGCTATTTCTTTGATTTCATTTTCTTGAAAAAACTAGGCACGTGTCTGCTTAGTATAATCTAACAGCAGTGCAAATAATAGGGTTGGACACCAGTAAAGCTTGATTCACTAGCTAATTTGCAAAAAAATATATTATGAAAAAAGCAGAAATATGCATCATCTATAGATTTTGAATCATAATATAAATTCAAACAGACTCAATATGCAAATGCATATAATCCGGTCTCTAGTTATCACCATATTCGTGCTTAAGGTATTTTTTTTCTTAAAACAGAATTTTTATTAATTCAAGAATCAAGTCTTAACTTATTATTATGGTAGGATGAGACAAATATGATATATTCATTTCCAGAAAAAAAAAACAACGAGAAAGTTTTCTTATGCACCATGATATTTTAGAAAACAATTGTTGTTTTTATTTAGGCATAAAAATAGGGATCATTCCGAACCCTTTATGCTGAATAATCTATTACAATGCGGCCTCTTGAATCTCCGGGACTCTTCTGTAGAAATCGGCCAATGGTCACATTTGCCCAAATGAATTCCTTTTGGAGGAACATGTGAAGTTGGACCCGGTTTTTTTTTTGCACCTATAACCTTTTCATTTTTATGAGTTTTTAGGTATAGTCAAGCAATAAGCAAGTTCAGCTTTCAAATTGTGCAGCGTGTATAATTTTTCCGCTATGCAAAGTATTTTGTGCAAAACCCAAGCACAATTCAGTCACTGAATTTTCCTGAATCAAGTGGTGGGGGAAATTCATGAAAAGTACGAAAACGCTCTCATTGCATTTCCTGAAAATTGACAAACAAAAGTGTCAGTTGTCGATTTTTGGGAGAACAATAGTGATTATAAAATTATCCTAAGCGGTGATAAATTATCGCCAAAAATATATTCGTCCTTCATAATAGCATAACGTCAAAAACCGTTTGACAGTTTTCAGTATTTTTCAGTAGCTCGGACCCTACTGAAATTTACTGAATGAGGGGAAATTTTCAGTTTTCAGTATAACGGAGTACAAAACCGGCTTCATTGCAATTAATTGCAATTAATCGTAGTACGCGAACAGACCTACTGAAAGTACGCGAACAGACCTATAGAAGAAGATATCTTTGATGCACATTGACCACACTGCTGTTGTGCACAGTTTCTGTCAGTTTCTCTTATAAAATCTGTCAGTTTCTCTTATACGTTGCATATTGTCAATTTTAAATAATCAACCAAAAGCACCAAAAGTCAAAACAAAATAAACGGAGGAATTATCCCTAAACAGTCCCTAAACATTTGTATATTTAATAATATTTGTATATTTAATGTACCCTTGACATTGTAATTTCGATTGTGAAAATATAAAGTGCAAAATGGATGAAGACGAAGAAGTTGATATAATGGGAAATTTCGATAACTACATGTCGAAAAACGACCAGGATATGTATATTTTCCTGCAATACATCCTCCGGCTCAGACTTACGATATATTTTCGGTTTTCAGCTCTAAGATTAGTTCAGGCCAGATTTTGTCCTGCGATTATACAGTGCACCCTAACTGGATAAATGAGAACTCCGAAGCTGGAAGCTATTGGACTGATAGGTGAGTAATAGTGTTGATATCTGATTTTCTACAATCATTTATAGGCACAACTTAGCTAACCAAAAGTACCTACCAGTTTAAACCTAGTTTTCACTGGTGGTGCCTATCAGTTTTAACTAACGAGGCGAAACTTGAACCAATGGAGCCACTGAGCCACTAGCTCATTTTATAGAACAATGTCACTTCTATTGCTCTCAATTTGTCGGTAACTTCGTGTAAAATAATGTTAGGTGGTATTTCGTAATGACGTAAGGAGGGGAAGAATCTCCAAAATATCAAAATAATGATATTTTTGTACCAACCATCATACTCAAGCTCCAAGTGCATAATCTTAGACGCATACATATGAGGCGACCGCCGTATAATTAGAAACACTTGTTGCTTACTAAGAAAAACCCAATTTGTCAATGAATCATTCAAAATCACTTATTCCCTTTAGGCTAGTTTTTCACCTGATTCAATGCCAATTGTGGAAGATAAAGGGTTAATCGATGCTACCTTTAAAAAGAAGACAGGACAATAAGGTCATGGAAGGCCCAAGACTGCAAGCTGACATGTTATTAGCAACACTGCATTTTACATTTAATAGGGTGGCATGCTAAGCTAAAAGCCAGTTGCTTTCGTTGCAGTTTAAAATTTTAAAAAGTGTTTTTCATTTCGATAACTGTAAGTTAAAGATAAGAGTTTCACTCCTACTCCCAAAAAGTATTAGCCTTAAAATAGTTGGGCTTGCAATATCGACAAATTGCCAGCTACCTAGACTGTTGTAAAAATGGTTCACGGAGTAATGAAATACGTAGAAAGCCACAGGGCTGTCGAAGATGTTCCGGGGCTAAAAGATCCCGAAAGACAATTAGAATTTTAAGTTGAATGTACTTGCATCTTTTTTACGCTTTCCACCAAAGTAATTCTACAAAATTATATTTACCCTGCAAAGTTTGCACAGGGAAGTTTCTTGAAGTGAAATATTTCATTTAAATTGTAATACCTATGAATTCATTTCAAAAGGTAATGAATAATATCCAGCAAAATTTATATTATTTGATATTGCCTTGAATACCATCAGGCTCCAATCATGAATTTGATGCGCGAAATTAGAACTTCGATACGAATGTATGATCAGCTCGTAAAATTCTGAATTTAACTTACAACAATTCTGAATTAAACTTCAAAAAATTATGAATTGGAAACGAAAAAAATATGAATTTGACAAAAAAACTGTGAATTTGACTCAAAAATGAATATATATATATATATATATATATATATATATATATATATATATATATATATATATATATATATATATATATATATTATTTATGTATCCAAAAGGGCGAAAACAAAGAAATGGTGGCAAAGAAAAAGAAGGGAAAGAATAGGCGGAGACAGCGGGGAAAGAAAATTGATGCTGTAATCGTCAAACCAGCCCCGGGGAAAACCTACGCGGAGGTCCTGGGGGCCATCCGTCAAAATGTTTCCCCAGATGAAACTGGTACACAAGTACGACGCATAAGGAAAACCGCAGAAGGGGGGGTTCTTCTGGAAATTGCGCGGACGAACGATCGAACGAAATTGCAGGACTCGATCAGGGCTGCCGTAGATGGCCGAGGGGACGTGAAGCTTGTGACCCCTAGAGTCAAAATCGAGCTTCTCGACCTCGATTGCCTCACAGTCAGCGAGGAGGTGACATCGGCCATCAATCGCGAGGCTGGCGAGGAAGGAGCCGGCGAGGTGAAAACCACTCTATTCCCCCCTAACACAAGGGAGCAGAGGAGAGCTGTGGTGGAGCTGGATGAGGCACCAGCATCCAAAATCCTCAAGTCTGGTCGAGTCCGGGTGGGAATGATTAGCGCCCGGGTACGAAGGTGGGCTGAGGTTACACGCTGCTACCGGTGCCTAGGCTACGACCACACAAGACGTAGCTGCAAGGGCCCGGACCGGAGTGCCAGCTGCTGGAAATGTGGACAGGTTGGCCACCGGGCAGCAGACTGCTCTGCGCAGGCTCAGTGTATATTATGCACTGAGAGGCATGGTGCGAATGGTGCCAAGCATTTAATGGGATCGAGTGCATGTCGAGTTTTCAAAGACGCACTTGATGCCAAGAAAAAGCAGGGAAGGATATGAGAGTCCTTCAAGGCAACCTACAGGGCTGTAGAGCTGCAGACGACCTCCTCACGCAGCTAGTCTGCGAGCATAAGGCTCAGATCGTACTGATCAGCGAGCCTTATAGGGGGAGGCATTCGTCCGTTTGGCTGGCAGATGCTACGGGGTACGCGGCGATTTGGATCGCCGACGGGCAGAGGGCCCGTATCGGCAGCCGCGGCTCAGGAAATGGTCACGTGTGGGTGACATACGGAGAGGTCACCTTTGTGAGCTGCTATTTGTCCCCGAACGACTCAATGCAGGAATTCAGAGACAAGCTTAGCTCACTGGAGGACTCTCTCCGTGGCATCGTCGGCAACGTCATCGTAGGGGGTGACTTCAATGCAAGGGCGTTGGAGTGGGGCATGCCCACCGAAAACACTCGCGGGCGGCGCATAGTCGAGATGGCATCGAGGTTGGGTTTGTTGGTGCTGAATACGGGTTCAACGCCAACATTCAGAAGGCCCGGATTTGGTGAATCCATTCCCGATGTCACTATGGCATCGGAGAGACTAGCGGCACTCGTCAGCGATTGGAGGGTGATGGAGGATTACACTGCGAGTGATCATAATTACATCACTTTCCAAATCGCTGAGGACAGGCAAAGACACCGCCGCTCTCCCTGTAAGTGGCTAGGCTGGAATGCCGCGAAACTTCACAGGGACGCGATGACCGCATCGCTCGCTTCGAACTTGGAAGGGGAGCCTCTAGCATCTGAGACCCCAGGGACCCGTGCAGCAGCAGAGGCCGCTGCTGACAGAACCATGGGGTGGATTCGCAGGGCATGTGCGGCTTCAATGCCCAAACGTAAACCCTTCCGTAGGAGGCAACATGCGTACTGGTGGAATGATGAAATCGCCGAACTGAGACGCATCGCTTTGGCGTGCAGGCGCAGGGCACAGCGAGCCAGAAATAGGCCGGGAGCGGCTGAGCTATCTGCTGCTCACATTGCGGCAAAGAGGGAGCTGACCAAGGCCATCACGAGGAGCAAACGTGCCAAATGGCAGGCTCTTTGTGAGGAGGTCAACTCAGACCCCTGGGGGGATGGCTACAAATTGGTCACTCGCAGACTTGGCTGCATGCGGCCTAGCACTCTCATGGATGCGATATCCATGGAGCGTATCGTTGGTTCGCTGTTTCCGGTGCATTCGTCAAGGGCTGACGGTCCCATCATCGTTAACCAGGCGGATGTTCCTCCTTTTACGGACGAGGAGCTGAACAGTGCAGTGTCCAGGATGAAGAACCGGAAGGCTCCGGGTCCTGATGGGGTGCCGGTCGAGGCGCTTAAAGTCGTGGCGGAGAGCCAACCGCGTCTATTATTGGACTTGTATAATTCATGTCTAGTCGCGGGGGTCTTCCCGTCGCGGTGGAAAGTAGCTCGACTGGTACTTGTTGACAAGGGGAAGGGTAACCTGGGCAATCCATCAGCATATCGCCCACTGTGCATGCTGGACACTGCGGGGAAGCTTCTCGAGGGGTTGCTCAAGCCAAGGCTGCTGTCGGCAGTGAGATCTGCTGGTGATCTCTCTGCCAGGCAGCACGGCTTCCGAAAAGGGCATTCAACAATCGATGCCATCTCAGAGGTTGTTGGGGCTGTAGCAAGAGCGGAAGAGGCATGCCATCAAGCCAGACCGGTCGTCCTGCTGGTAACGCTGGACGTACAAAATGCCTTTAACTCGGCGAGGTGGACAGACATCCTGCGGGCCCTTGAGCAGACGTTCCGTATCCCTGACTACTTGCTAGCCATGATGCGGGACTACCTCAGGGATCGCTGGTTGCTCTACGACACCGACGAAGGAGTCAAAAGAAGGCCTGTCACTTCAGGTGCGGCACAGGGGTCGATCTTAGGACCTGACCTCTGGAACATCATGTACGATGATCTGCTGCGCCTGGAAATGCCTACGGATGTGTTTCTGGTAGGTTACGCTGATGACGTCGCAGCGGTAATCACTTCCAGATCTGCCGAATTCGCTCAATTCAGACTTAACCAAGTCATGAGGAGGGTGGATCGGTGGATGACCGAACACGGCCTCCAGCTGGCAATCTCTAAAACAGAGATTGTTATGCTGACAAAGCGGAGGATACCAACTGTCATACCCATGACAGTTGGCTCCGTCGAGGTCCAGACCAGCAAGTCGGTCAGGTATCTGGGAGTGACCCTGGACACCAAGCTGACGTATTGGGATCATATCCGCAGGGCATGTGACAGGGCTCTAGTAGTCGTCACTTCGCTGAGTAGGCTAATGGCCAACGTCGGTGGACCCAGTGAGACGCGACGGAGGCTGCTGATGGTAACGACCGATTCCATCTTGCTATATGGAGCCGAAATCTGGGGAGATGCGCTCCGAACTGAAAAGTTCCGGAAGCGCATTGCCAGTGTCCAGCGCAGGGGTGCCCTGCGTATCGCCTGTAGCTACCGCACAGTCTCAGAAGAGGCTGTGATGGTGGTATCGGGAGTAATCCCGATCGATCTACTAGCGCGAGAACGCAAACAAGGGTACCTCTATCGCTCAGAGCTGGGTAGAACTGAGGCTCTGACGCACGCGCGTACGCTTACTCTCCAACTCTGGCAACAACGTTGGAGTTTAAGCGCTAAAGGACGCTGGACGGCTAAGCTAATTGGTCTCATTGAGCCTTGGCTTAACCGGAGCCACGGAGAGGTAAACTTTTACCTTTGTCAATTCTTGACAGGGCACGGTTACTTCAGGAAATACCTGAACAGAATGGGTAAGGTGGTCACACCGTACTGCCGGTACTGTGTGACTGAGCTCGATGATGCTCAGCACACATTCTTTATGTGCAGTCGCTTCGTAAGTTTGAGGCGCACCATTGAGTCCACGATTGGCCTGGCAACACCTGAGACGATCGTGGAAGCAATGCTGCGAAACGAGGAGAACTGGCGCGCAGTCTCAACATATGTTGAGAAAGTGCTGCGCATAAAGCGGGAGGAGGGTTGCCTTACCGACCCATGAACTGTGGTAGTTTCTGAAGTCCGTGGTTACCGATGGGTGAGTCAGCACGACCGGGTCGAAGCAGTGCTTAGGCGGGTCCCGACTCGGAACTTCGTGGGCTTGTAGATGGTCCTTTTTTTTAGTGAGTCAAACCTCACATACCCCGAGGTGAAAGGTCACCCGGGGATCTGGTATGCAGATTTTTTTTTGCCATCTACACTAGGGAAAAAAAAAAAAAAAAAAAAAAAATGTATATGCATATATATATATATATATATATATATATATATATATATATATATATATATACATATATATTATTTATGTATATGCATATATATATATATATATATATATATATATATATATATATATATATATATATATTATTTATGTATATGCATATATATATATATATATATATATATATATATATATATATATATATATATATATATATATATATATATATATATTATTTATGTATATGCATATATATATATATATATATATATATATATATATATATATTATTTATGTATATGCATATATATATATCTATATATATATATATATATATATATATATATATATATATATATATATATATATATATATATATATATAATTGTGCTTCGAATATTTTCTCAGTATTTCGGTTATTGTTGAGCAAATGTTGTAAAAGCAGAACTCAATACTATTGTTTAATTGCATCCGTCTTTCTAGTGTCCCCAAAAGTGAAAACTTGGAAAGTAACGTTGAAATTTTACAATCCGAAGAAGTGGTCATAGAAGAACCAGAGCCAGTGCCAAACATAACAGATACAGAATGGAGAGGCGATGTATTAAAATGTATGTTTGCGTATAAAATGTTTTAATCTGTAAGTTTTAGGTGGGTTCACATGAGGATCTCGTCTTTGAAGATGATATACCTGCTTCCATCGAAGAAATTGTTATCAACCAAAGCTCCGAAGATACATCACAGCCAGCCTCAACGCTATCAGAGAGCGATCACTTCGATTTGGAAACCGCTGCTTTTGAAACGCACCCCCCACTCGACAATATAAAATTCATTGGTCCTACTCATTCGAGAAGTCTTTTAAAAGTCAAAATGGAATCACCAGTTAAAATATACGGTTCTGATTCAAGTAACGAGCGTAGAGAGCGGCCGAATAGCAAGTTTAAACGTACTTTAACGGTCAATCCAAACTTGCTAAAAATCGAACAAAAATCTCGAACGGCCAGAAAAATTGTTACGACAGAAAATTTAAATTCAAAGGTATATAAAAATCGATTGAAAAGTCAAGCCAACGTATCTTTAAGTGGAAAGTTCGGAAGAAAGAATGATGTCAACCCGAGTCGAGAAACAAAACAAAAGTTCAAGTCAAGAAAGCATAAGAAATCATATGGGTCAGTTGCTGAAAATATCACGATCAGCCATGAAAAAGAAAGTTTAAATACGGTCTCAATGTTACAAAATCTTGGAAATTTGGTTAGTATACTTAAAGATTAATGATTGCATAGCGGTAGATTTAAGAATTTCTTGAATATGCTTCTGATCGAAATTCGATTTAGAACGCAATACTTTTTTCAACTTGCTTAAATCGCAATTCAGAGTACGATACTCTATTCGTAGTATTTTTTAGGTACAATTGAAAAAATATGAATCTGACAGTGACATTGAAGTAGATATTGAGTCAGATTCCAACAACGAACTCAAAGAGATAGTGGATAGCCCTCAACCGTCACCCACATCAACTCCACATGAATTTGAAACCGATAACATAAAGTCGAAGGCAATTGAAAACCAGGACAGCGAAGATTATGAACTTTCAAAAGTTAAAATACAGGAACGTTTTTCCAATTTGAGCGATTACTTGATAGCTCAACTGCAAAGCAATGACATTCCCACTGAAGAGCTAAGAGTAAAACCTGATGAAGTTTCGGAGCTCGAAAAATTCATTCATTCGGATTTCTTTGAAAATCGCACAACCAAAACTCCCGAACAATACATGAGAATACGAAACCATATTTTGAGTATGTGGATGAGTACGAAACCAAACTATGTGAGCAAAACTTCTGTACGAAGTGGCCTTAAACATGGAGGCGACGTAAATTGCATCAGTCGGATCCACAGATTGCTGGAGCAAATCGGTGCTATTAACTTTGGACTTGAAGGAAAATACTTTGACTATGTACGCCCGTTACATACTTTTATTTCCATGTTTATGCAAGTGCCAAGAAGCCGAACAAATTCGAATAGTTCTTCCATTGTACAACATCATAAAGAGCGGAGACAGAGATTTCGGACTCACACTTACAGTTGGACCTCCGGTGATGTAGATGTGAGTATGTAGTAAGCTGAGAATATCTGTGGTTGCTATTCATACCAGATCTTAACTAACTGTGAAATAAGCCTGTTCTTATTTAATT
Organism: Nemotelus nigrinus; assembly: GCA_947369275.1. Lineage (NCBI taxonomy): Eukaryota > Metazoa > Arthropoda > Insecta > Diptera > Stratiomyidae > Nemotelus > Nemotelus nigrinus. The sequence continues at coordinate 38,913,758 of OX376375.1, forward strand.
TTAAAACAAATTCAAAAATATTAGGTAATTTTTTTTTGCTGCAATAATTAAGTTTTTCATTGTCAGATCATTCAACCAATGAATTTGAATTACTACTTCATTTATGCTCGAAAGATTTGATTTTTTAAACTCATAAAACGATTCTAGGATGTTGACGTAAATTACACTATTGTTCACATGGACGGCGTAATACGACTTAATCCTCCACCGGTACAAAAAGATGATACCAAACCGCGCCCTAGTACACGTCATATCAAAAGCGAATTAGACCTGATAAAGTGCCTTAGGTTCTCAGAAGAAAATTCTGTAAGAAGTTTGGATATTTCTATTCAAATATTTCCTGATGTGCTACATTATTTACAGCCGCCATTTACGATCTCTATTACTCTTTCAACTTTGCTGTGCTTGAGGCTCCATTCTTTATCTTCTAATTGCGAGGTAATGGGATTTCTAGGTGGGGACCAAAGTAAACGATTAGGAATAGACGTGATAACATTGACGAGATACAAACCCTGCCGAACATCCGCACAAAGTGGTACTGCATGTGAAATGTGTCCAGGTATGAACCTGAGATTTATCTATTTTATCAATAATTTTAAGCTAATCTGCAACTTTACAATTTCAGTGTCACAAGTAGAACAGTCGGCAAGTCTTAACTCGGAAGGCTGTGAGCTGCTAGGCTGGTTTCACTCTCACCCACTTTTTCTTTCAAATCCGTCCCGGACAGATATCCGGACACAGAAGGAGATGCAGCTGCAATTTTCCTTTAATAATCGGCCTTTTGTCGGAGTTATTTTAAGCTGCTTGAATTTTTCGCTCAAGTATGTATGCAAACTATATAACGTAAAAATAATCCGGTTGTAGTAGATATAAGGATATAAAAATAATACGGTTTAGTTTGCAAAAAACGCAAATTTACCACATCCTTCGCTTCCGCTAAATGATTGCGAAAAATTGATTCAAAATTATATCATTAGGTTTACATTTCAGAACGATTTGAAGGTTAAGCTAGTTTCTTTCATAAATGTTTCAAGTGACACACTGCCGACAGGATCAGTCCTAAGGTGTATGGCTCCTGGTGCGTATGAGGAATTTGCCGCCCCCAATACAGGTTTTGCAAATACACTATATTAAGCATCACTATATGTCCTTTAAACTAGTGTTTTGAGTAGGTTAGAGACTGTGGGATGCCTAAAAAACACTCATTCCCGAAATCTTTTCGCTCAAAAAACCGTTTGGTGGACGGCATTATTTAGTTTGTCTTATGAATCCTGGATCCATCCAAGCTGATATTTTTTTTTGAGAATTACCGCGTGATTTTCAAATCACCCTATCGATTTGAGTCAAATCAATGTAAAAAGCTTTGACTAATTGGCCTTTCAGATATCTCGTGGTTTACGCAAATAAAGACCCACAGTAGTCAATGACTTCAAACCTTACACAAATTATCAAGAATGTCACAAAATCACATGCTATAATAATGATAGCATGCTTGAGCTTTGAATAACCTATTTATAAAATGAAAGCTGTTCGCCTAGTCTCCAGTTTGACAAACTCTTCCATCAAATCAACATAGTTTAATAATATTTTGAGTAAATCTTTTTCGATTGAAATTTTTCCTGACGACTATAGTTTATCTTGAATCATTGTTGACCTTAAGGAGCTTTTGATGATTGTAAGCTTAGAAAAATTGCGCTCATCTGCGTTTGTATTCCGTGTTTCAAGTGTGTTTCAAGAAACGATTGTCTCTGATGAACACGTACATGGAACAATAGAACGGAACGAGTATGTTTGTGAACTATGCATGTAATCAAGAATTTACCCAATAAATTTCCTCCATTTGATTTATTTCAATCAAACAGCGAGGTAATAGAATCCCAATATTAATATGTACTCGTATTTCGTACTTGCAAGTGCTTTCATACTCGTATTTCATACTTTCATACTCACGAGTATGCTACCTACCATAACCAGCTCTTGATCGAGATGCAAAAATACGCACTTAATAAGTCTGACAACCTCGTATTATATAGGGTTATTCATTTCATGGTTTCCCTCTGAACATCTATTTCTCGCAGCTAAACAGTTTCCCAGTACCAAACAGTTCGTTTTAACAAACGAAAAACGGTTCGTTTAAGAAAAACAAAAAACGATTCGTTTTAGAAAAACAATTCGTTTTAGAAAATCGGTTCGTTTAGAAAAAATGATCGTTTTAGAAAAACTGTTTCTCGTTATTTGGAAAAACTGTTCGTTCGTTTTTTGCAGCCAAACGTTTTTTGCTAACTGTTTGGCGTTTTTGGCCCATCACTAATTATAAAAAAAAAATATGAATTTTTGGGAGCCACTTATTAAATATTGTGTTGACCACACTCCAAAAGATCTACTTATTAAAAGTGATATCTTTGTAGATGTATTTATATGATGCCGGCTGGCTCGACAGAAAGTGGCTGCGAAGACAACAATCTGCCTTATGAAATCGATATAGACATAATTAAAGACTGTACTAGCTTTAAAGCCGACGTGAAGGATGTGCTGTGTTTTACTCGGGATAATGGCGTTGATCTTAACGAACTGCGAAAAAAGGTAATTCTGAATGAATGGAATTAATTTATAGATAACTAACTGTTCTTTTATTTAGTTTAAACAATCCAGTGAGACACTTCTTTTACAGTTAGGCTATAGTTGTGATGACTTACTTGAGGATATGTTTTAATTTTTAGACTCTAGTTAAATATTTATTTCTTAAATAAAAAGTTACTTTTTAGACAAATGTATTTTAATGGAAATTAAATCATCAATTTTGAACCAGAAAAACGTTTTATATTTTCACATTTGTTTTTAGATGCTACCATCAAGTAAAAAAAGAAGATAAGCGAACAGGATGTAGTGATGGACCGTTCCTACCAGAACTGGAGCCGTAATTGTTAATGATCCCACACAAACGATTTGAGTCCGCATCGATTAAAACGTCTGATTGATCGCACATTGGTGCGACACGACATAATTGCTGTTCATCCAGCAGATTTATAGTATATTAGTGCGTAGACTTGTACATATCTACAAACTTATAAAAATTTCCGACCCGTACAGCAAAATGAAGTTAGTCGTCAGCATCAGTAGCCTTCGTCTCGTTTTGATCGGGCTACCGATGGTGGTCATCAACTTGCTCGGCTAGCCAACGGATCTCAGGCCCTATCATGTAGCTTACTGGTGTGGTTCCAGTAGGTCAGCTTACACTTACAGCCGGTATCCTCCACTTCGTTAGCATGGTCATCTGTGTCATTGACAGCGCCAGCTGCAGGCCATGGTCTACATCACCTCTTGGTTAAGTCTGAATTGAGTGAACTCGTCAGTGATTACTACGAAAAGCGTCTGAACATCGAACTTGTCGAACAGCAGCTATCGACCCTTAAAATAGTCCTACACTATGACCAACAAGTAGTCAGGAATGTGAAAACTATCAAATCCAGTATTAGGCAGTTGACTCTCAACTAGAGATGGGCTTGAGAGCTCAGAGGTCATGATTTATGGCTCTTTTTTACAGTGTTTGCACGCTGTTCGGTATGCATTTCATTAAGTCTAGTCGAACGAAAGCTTTCGCTCACAGACTATGCAGTGCTTTTTTCAGGCGCTGCACTGTAAAGAAGAGTCATGAAGGTCTAAATTAAACACTTCGCAAAGACCCTTCTATTTTGGCAGAAAGTTTGCCAGCCCCGCCCTGCGCCTGCACGCCAAAGCGATGCGTGGTAGATCAGCGATTTCGTCGTACCACCTGTAAGGTTGTCGTCGGAGCATTGAAGCATCGCCTGCTGTGCGAATTAATTCCATTGTTCTAGAAACAATTTCTTTGATTGGTAACTGGGGCCCTAATGGATGGGATGGAGCTTTTTCCTCCAGGCTCAGCTTTATTGTCGCTCCCATCGCAGCTCTGTGTATGTTGGCTGCTTTCCAAGCGTTCTCCAGAATGAGCTGTGTTGCCTATTTGTGCTCCTAGCGATATATAGAAATTATGATTATTACCTATATAGTTATCCATCACTCTCCAATCACTCACGACGGCTGCCAGTTCTTCCCACGCCATGGTGACATTGAGAATGGATTTGCCAAGGCCGGGTCTTCAGTATATTCGCGTAGAGCCCATGTTTAACACCAACAGGTTCAACCTCGACTCGATCTCTATTATATGCCATCTTCGAGTGTTTTCGATGGACATGCTTCATCTCAAAAGTTGCCCTCGATTTTACGGAGAGTGCCCTCGAGTGAACTGAGCTTATCTCCGAATGTATGAACCGAGCCAATCGGAGAAAAATAACAGTTCATGAAAGATTTCTCTCCGTATTTCACCCATATGAGAGCCTCATAATAGTCGCCGCCACGGATCGAGTTTGCCACATACTCTTTTACATCCACAAACCAAGTAGGCGAGATCATCATCTCGTAAGGCTCCCTGATCCGGACGATCTGAAACTTTTCCCCCAGAAGAGCTGGGTGACGAGGTCCTAAGGTGCTCTGCAATGCTGCATGTTTCCTTGAAGAATCCTCATTTGCTCCCCTGTTGCCTCTTCTTGTTCTCTTGTTATCAAATCAATGTAAACAGAGTACGAGTCCAAATGATTGCCGAATGCATTTATGCAAATTGCGGCACATTAACAAAATTCGAATGCCATAAAAGCGGTTCATGGTTAAATTTAAATATGATTACTTACTTTATTGGGCAAGGAGGAAAGCGGCATTGAAAAAATCCATCTTAAAATGGAAATGAACTGTATGATAGAGAGTTGCTCTACTAAAATCCGTTCTCATACCATTAGATTGGCGATTTTCGGTTGAAACCAAACTCACAGCCCTAATAACGAAACTAGCAATCGAACTAACGCAACACTAAATTCACAGAATCAAAAATACTGCCGCAATTAGTATTCTTTTGTGGATTCCGTACTACCGTACTACCATGGCCTTCATATAAACCATGAACGCAATACACTTTAAAAACTGCTAAAACTAGCTCAAGAAGCAAATGTCTCTTCGGTGGGTGCTTCTGCCACAAGCATGACATTTTTAAACATTGCATTAACAGGTATTTTCACCTACTTGAATCTTCAACGACAAACAACAGGAAACTTAGCATGCCGATGTTTCAGGTTAGCATAGCATGCAGAGCTTCTTCGAATAGTGTAACGGTTCAAGTGCCTTATACAACAAATTCACTCAAGTATAGTTCAATTAAACTGTTTTTAAACAACGAGAAAACCATTCAGAAATTTTTACAAAAATTCAAGTGCGCGCAAATAATTTTTCAAAAATAATTTCGGCGAAGTTTGCCGTTGCAAAATTAGATGCGCATTTCAGTTTATACTTTAGTATAGGGTAAATGCACAAGTCCCCGGAGGGCTAGTGCATATTTCATCTTCAGTTTAGCCTTATAAATTGGAAATCTAAGCTTAAATATAATGTTTTCCACAAATCGGATATGGCTTTAAGCCTTTTTTTTTAGTTTTGATGTCAATATAATGAGTTCAAATGAATGAACGAAAGTCTCATTTCATTTCGGACACCACAGGTCAGTGTTCGGAGAGCTTTGAACTAGTATTCGCACATTAATTAACTAATTACTTACCAAAATAGCAGTTACTCCATATTACTGGCATTTAGAAATTAAATCTTTGGTTCTTGATTCCTAGAAATTTTTTAGATTCGCAGGAAGCCATTTTTGCAATGAAACTAAGCTACTATTTAACACTTCTTCACATTTTTGGCATTCCAACATACCAATAAATAACTCCTCTTCACATTCCTGGCTCCTCTGCTTGTTCCTACAAGTCAATTCTGATAAAGATTATGAAAAATGTATTATTTGCAATCTACCTTTGTTGATGTTCTTTTCCCGCTCAGTGTAATTGACATGACATATGAGTTTCCTCATATCTCCTGTAGGTGGTTCTCGTGAATCTCTTTAGCCCAGTGAGATAGTAGAAACGGAGTGGACACGGACGGTATAACTTTCCACCACTAGCCCCTTCAATCCTCTCGCGCACAAAGCATGTTAAAGCTGCCTTTCCGCCATTTCGCTCTGATTGTCAAATTGGAGGGGAACTACTTGGATTTGACCAGATTTGACGTTGAGTGGACAAAAAAATACCTGGCCCCAAATTTATTACAAATTTTAAATCACCTACGTTCTTTGCTCTGTATGTTTGTGTTTGAGAATGTCACCTACTAATATGAACTGGTGCCGCAAGAAAACGACGAAAACCCACAGTTTCAGTCCACTTCTTCTATAACTTTGTTTCCCATATATTTTAAATTACTGACGAAATTCCGTCACAGCAGCGTACTAGGCTTAAGGAGAGATTAAATAAAATTTCTACCATCTTATCGCCGTTCATCTACTGATGGACGGGTAAGAAATAAGAACGTTCTCTTAAGCTCTTACTTGCATTCCATATCAACCCAACGTGAATGTCACTTGCCAGATTGTGCTGGGTTGGCTTTTAATGAATTGTGAGGTTTAAATTCTGCTGGCGAGTAGGATCATTAAGTATAGGAAATGTTAGCAGCCTAGCTCAGACGTGCAAGAGTTCGTGAAATATAGTGAGATAAATTCTATTGACATGAAAGTCCTATTGCAAGTAACAGTAATCTTGGTTACAGAAATTGGTAAGATAACTGCCTAGAGTAAGATAGTGCTTCTGTCTATATACTTCTTTCATAGAAACAGTATTCGCTTCATAAATATGCCGGCATAAACCTTGAACGTGAACTTAATAAGTAAATGTCAATGATTTGCGGCAATAGCTTCATTTATAGCATATGGGTGTCATTTGGCACTTTCACTTTAGTCAGGAATACGAATTTGGTGAGTCCAAATGAAAAATGAACCGCAGGCCGAGTATATAATGTGATAAGATACTAGGATTGTCACATATGCTTGAAATGCTAGATTTGCCATATATGAATATTTTATGCCTTTCACCTTAGCAAGAAAATTTGGAGCTTCGCCCATTTTTTCACAGGGTGTGTACCTGCAACAAATCAGTGTACATGTTAATCTGCTTCCAACTTGTTCATTCCAATCAAAGTGCATGCTATATGCTAATATAATCAAACTGTTTGCTAAGTGCGATAAGCAAATCGGTTTACTACTTCACAATAATACGATTTGCAACTAACTCATCCAGTTTTGTTGGCATGCAATATGTTTAGCAACCATAATTCATTATCTGTGTTGAGAACTTTCTAGTTTTTTTGTTAGTGCCATGGGGTCCTCTAGGAAGTTAACTTACAATGTTTACAAAATTCATAAACATTGACGAGTCTAAAAACTGATCATTATTTGAAGTAGGCATTCGAATTAAATAAGATCAAACATCCTTGGAATTAAAAAAATATATTAGTAAGATTTTCTGTTATATATTTTTCTGTGTATCTATATACCTAGTTTTCATCTTATTAACTCAAACATTTCTATGCTTCATCGATTTTGGTGAGTTTTAATTACTAATTTTTATATTAAACACTACTCGTTGAAGTGCGCTTAAACTGTTGGATCTTAGAATTTGCTTGTTACTCCCTTTTTGCATTTAAATATTTTCATGAAATACAATTCGAATGAGGATTGATGTCTTTACAAGTTAGAAAAAACTAAAAAAAAAAAACCAAAAGAAAAAATGTAGCTGGTGATTTCACGAAATCAATACGGAGTTTCGAAGTAAAACTTATAAGTGTATTGTAATAAGTGGCACCATAGAAATTCTCCACAATGTTTTACTAGGTATTATAAAAATATGAAATTTAGCTAGAGTGAAGATGTCGTTATCAGTTCTCTGTGTGAAAATGATTTACATAAATTTTAATTTTGTCATAACCGAACCAAACAGGCGATTTATTGACTGCCATCACATTCAGTCTTTGCATATAAATGCACCATTGTCGAGAACTGTAGTCAATTTTTTGTACCCATACTTTTACTGCTATTATTGGGAGAGCTCGATTCAATTTTTATACCGAATTTTCGCGCTAAGCTTCACTGCTCATTCTATCATAGTTTGATACATAAGCAACCTAACGGTTCGACTTCATAGACAATTATTTTTTAAACTTTGGGCTGCTGCAGTTCTGTAATTTAGGATATATTTACACATTATTGCACTGACTTAATCAAATGTACCGATCTTACGTATAGTAGTCTAATTGATTTGTTATTTTCATTAGTCATGCCGGTTTTTTCTCTAAATATTTCTCCTTGGTCACATTCACTTAATCTCACGGAAAACTGTTTCAAATGCCAATATTTACGGAAAATAGTTGTATTCTTTTATGAATGAATACAATTTCTAAATGTAATTCAATCCATATGTTTGACAGGATTATTTCAAGTCGGATTAAAAAAAATTCCGATTGCAAATTACCAGGAAATTTTACATGTCCTTATCATTTACATTTGCAAGATCAATATTGTTATTGTCACTTGCCTCAGGTATATTTAATTTTTCATATCTTAGTTTTCAGAATTCATTACACTTAGTAACAAAAAGAGTCTAGACTGTAATAACACAATATAGCCAGGGGCGGATTTGCCACTAGGCCTGGTAGGCCCGGGCCTAGGGCGGCAAATTTCGGGGGCGGCAAATTTTCGATTTTTGTTGGGGTGGCCACTTTTCGATTTTTTTTTCAGGCAGCAATATTTTTTCTGTCATATATCTGAGTTGAATGAGCCTAACACCTCAAACCAACCGGATTCTCTAAAAAATCAATGCACACTGAAATTCACATCTGATAATTTTTTTCGGACATTGAAAAGTTTGACTTATAATAAATATCGAAATGCGATCACGGTAGAGGACCAAAGAAACTAGAAAATGCCTAAAAAGTACCTAGAAAGTATCTGAAAATACATTCAAAAAAGAAGACCCAAAAAGACCTAAAAAGATCTTAAAAGGAACCCAAATAATACATCTTCAATTTAAGAAAAGCTAATCAGAAGTAAATATTTGCATGCGTTGATTTTTCAGAGAATTTTTTATTTTATTATTATGGTACAGAATATATCAACTACATGCGAATCTCTCTTTATTTTTGATGTATTTTTTCAAATTCTACTTCATTACTGAAATTAAGTTCTATAAAAAAAAATGGAATCTAGAATATCATAGGTCAAAATATCTCAGGTTCATCCTTAGTTAATAACAAATCGTACATTAATTTACAGTAGTCGAGTGCATAGTTGACCTCCAGTCAAGTGCGAAAGCAAACTTTGAACGAAATAGTAAACTTACTTATAATTTATGAGCGAAGACGTTGGAATTATATGCGATGTAAAAGTGTATACAGTTTTCGACTGTTCAACATTGGTACTATTTAGATTCTTTTTTTGTTAGGTACTTTTAGGTTCTTTACCGTGTGTGTATTTTTATAATTATTTGTGTGGCAATTGAATGAACCGGTGTCGGTTTTATTCTGATGTTCCTTTTTTGTGAGCTCGGGCGCAACGGAAATTAGCGAAATTTTCTAGGGAATCGAAAAAAAATCAGGCATTGTTACATATAATATTATTCACAAAAAGGGCGGCAAATATTTCTGAGGCCTAGGGCGGCGAAATGGACAAATCCGCCCCTGAATATAGCAGTTTCTGATTCGAGTCAATTTTGTAGAATATTTTGCTGGTTTTAATGATGTTTGTATGATGATTGTTTGTATATTTCTAATGATTATTTCAAATAAACGACACGCGATAGTATGGACTAGAATCAATCATGTTCCAACTTTTCAAAAATACTTAAAACTATTGAGAGTGCAATGGTGGTTCGTTATCGGAAATAATGGTTTTTTAATTCTAAATCTATAAAAAAATATAGATTTTAAGTGATGCACCATTAGATGCAGCAGATTTATTAATAATTTAGCTTTTTTAACGTATTTAGAAGAGTAGTCTACAGTAATTAGATACAAATTATTATTGAAATGCAATAGATCAACACCGACCTTTTCCCATGGTAGGACAAGTAAAGGATGTGTTCTCTGAGTCGCTCTATATTTTGAGCAGTATTTGCAAGATGATACAATATTCTTTGTATCACTAGTTATTTTTGTTCGATAAGCACCATTTCTTGACTGGTAAATTGACCCCCGTGAATCTTAGTTGAAATTTTATTTATTTTACGTTTTGAATCACTAAGCAAGGCAAAAGTTACATACACAATACCAAAAAAAAAATGGAATGTAAAGTATAAAAAAATCAAATAAATAACAAGTAAAAAAATATTAAAATAACACATTCACAAGCTTAAGATTATTAAGTGCAAATGGTTTGGAAAAGAAAGGATTTGAAGGATAATTTGGACAAAGTTGGAGAATACAGATTGCGTATGCTCTTAATATTCTGCAGTACCTATTTACTGGCTCATTAGTTGCATATTTAGTGGAATGCGGACATTCCTTTAGCCAACAAATGGACCTGGGGTTCCGTTAAAATTGTCTGTCAAGAGAGCTGAATTAGATTTAAAAAATAAACAAATTAACAAAAAATTTATGACAAAAATGATGTTATAGTTATATAATATAGTTACAGTTAGCAAGAGTTAAAGAGTGGAGTTTCAAAGTAAATTAAATAATGTAATAATGATTGAATTGAAAAGAACGTTTGAATTAATCAACTCTGAATCTACTAAACTCTGCTTAGTTTGATATCACCATATCAAAGCCATTAAATCTTTTTTTGTTAAGGAGAAGGCAAAAATTAATATGAATCTATTTTATACCTTTTAATGGTGCACATACTCCTGCAAAAATTTTACAATCGTTAAAAAAAAAATTTTTTTAACATTAATTTATTTTATACTCAAGATTTTTTTTATTTATTTATTTTCAGTCATACTGAATGCTACACTTATTCCATTGAATTCAAATCAAATTTTTAACTATGAAAGTTTCGTAAACGTTCAAGAATTCAACGAAAATCTTCCGCGAACTACATTAAAAATAACGAGCCAACTTCAAGCTCAATCAATATGGAACAAGGAGGACAAGCAGCTATTGCGCCTGAAATTGAAAAATGTAGCAATAGATACCGTTGGTAAAAAGGAAATAGGTAGTGACAAACTCAATGCTGTCGAATATCCTTTCTATATGCTATATGATAATAATCAACCAACGGCGCTTTATTTAAGCAAAAGCTTAACAACTGCACAAAGGAATCTGTGCAAAGGTATTGGAAGCTTATTTTATATTAGTCAACATGAAGGTAAAATTACTGAAGAAGATGTCTCCGGTGTTTGCACCGTTTATTACCGTAAAATTTCCTCTTCAAAAATTAAGAAGACAAAAGAAAGCTGTAGTAATTGGAGAGTTGGCATTCACCGCAGACTTCAAAAAGTTCTCGGTAAGTTGGAAAAATTTTTCTGTGCATCATACAATTTATTAGCGCTTATGCATGATACTTTGAATTACTTTTGAAAATATCATTAATCAGCTAGATTATGGTAACTGGATTAAGGTTTGATGGGTATGCTGCCCGTGGCATTTCCTCCTGACGGGCAACGCAACATCCCGCAAAGAAGGGTTATTCTTGATGTGGCGTCCGACTCGCCGCCTCGAACGATGAAGTGTTAGGATAGGAATAATGGGAAGATGGTCAATTTTAGAATTCAAGAAAAGACATTGTGTGCATGAGTGTCTGATATGGTTAGGCTTTTTTCTATATGTATGTATTTACATGGTATATTATATTTATTGTTGATTTAAGTCTCGTGTGGCAACGATAAACCTTTGCTCGGGTAGAGGGAATACTCCAACCAGGCGTCGTAGTGTTTTTCATGTCCGCTGTTCGGACTAGGCCATCTGACCTTCCTTTGACATCGATTGAACTTTCAATAATTTATTTTGTCGCATACGAAGTGAATCCTCAGGACTGTCGTTGCCACACCATTGCACTTGTTCATATTCCTCTTCGTGCTGCTCATAGCTTTTCGCTTTACTATCTAACATGCCCCAATCAGGGTAACTGAGTAGATTTCTTCGTGGTTAATCGAAACTGTAGGCATCGCGTTTCAAAATAGATTGGCGCCGCTGAAGATCGTTACCATGATACAGGCATTTGAACTTTATCGGCGGAATCCTTGTTTGTTTTATTTTCGAAACTACAACAGACTGTGGCGTTGCAGAGTCGATATTATACTCCATTAATTCAAACGGCGTTGTCTAGTTTATTAAATTACAGACAAATATTTCATATTGATTTCCGAAAGTCACAGACGAAATCGCAATCCGAATCACTGTTTCTAGCCTACCGCGTCTGTCGAAATTGAATCCGTCTCTTGAAGTCAGACATTTGCAGTCTTTATCGGCCGCTCTACAGAGACGCGCATAGTGCTTACAGAATATTTCTGAAGCACATAGTGCTTGAGTGTAATACTTTAAAATACTAAGTTTATAATAGAAGCATAAAGTGCTAATAAATAACGGTATTTGAAATTACCAAATATTGTTTTTTTTTAAATTATACTTTAAAATTCGACTTGCGTATTTGTTCTACCCTGGAGGTTCTACTTATATTTTCTATAATTTACTGGATATCTTATTGAAGTTTCTTACATATATTGTTCTATTTGTTATTGTTCTGAAATATTTATCTAATTTTAAGTTAAAAAAATACACATGGTGTTGCACCGAAAACTTAAGTTCATTATATTGGGTACAATCTTTAGATATTGATGTGAAATCGAACTACCAAGCAGAATATGAACTCACATCAGACCGAACGTTAAAAACTTTTATTTCTGTTGAAAAACATTCATACCAAATCGCAATGTCGCATAAGTTGAATGGATATGTAGAATCAGTGACAAGTTTGACGTTTGTAAGAACCGAAAATGTACAGAGCGAATTGCAAGAAATTGAGACAATATTATCTGAGATGGATAAAACCACATTTGTAGCTGAAGAAGACGACAATAAGCCGAAACAAGAGGTAATTTTGACGATTATGCTATAAATTATTTTCAAGCGCTTACTTAGTTTGATTTTAACCAGGAATCTTTAGAAGAAATGATTAGATTGCATGGAGAAAAATTAGCGAGCCGTGCCGAACTAGATAATGATCAACGAGAAAAATGGAGACAGAGTGACGTATTCCTGATATTGTTGCCTTATTTCCGAACTGCTTCTAAAGACGAACTAGGCAAAGTAGTAGAATCACCGGCCAATGAAAAAATTCTGAGCCGGCTTGTTGATTTATTGGGAGCTGCATCTTCAAAAATTGCCCATGACGTTGTAACGTCAAAATTCAGCTTCAAGAAGAATACCGATATATTTATGTTAGAGAGATACATTCAAGCCTTGGCGAGTGGTACTCGAGTGAATGAATATATCATCCATGATTTACTGGGGAGACTTCAAAATAAGACCATTGAAGATGAAAGATTGGAAGAGAGCACTGCTCTTGCCCTATGTTCGCTTGCATATCGATTGAAGCAGGATCTATTGGATAGTGAACAAGATTTATACAAAGATATCACAGACTACGTGATGAATAGGCTTCAACTATGCAAAGAAAATGAATGCAAAGCTGTTCATCTTCGATGTCTGCAAAATTTACTGGATGAAAGCACTGTGCCGACCCTATTGGAATTTGCTTTTTCGGACTCGTCAGTTGCTTCCGTTGCTGCTATGAAGGCCCTTAAAGCATTCCCTTCAGTAGTGTTTACAGAAGAAAATAAATATAATTTTAAGCGAATCCTTTATCAGACAATTAAAAAGACTGATTCGAGTGCAAGAACTTTAGCTTTTGATATTTTACTGAGTATGAACCTTAATACTGGAGAAATATCAGAATTGCTTCACTTTCTTTTGCGAAAGGAAGAACTTCCAGAAATGAGAACTTACGCCATTCAAAGACTGCAAATGCTAGCTGAAAATTCTCCCGATTTCGCCTCTTTACTGAAAAATGTTTTAAGAAATATTACAGCAAACTACGACTACAACTTACTCTCGAAGCAAGGCTTGACAACTGTTCTGCGAAGGAGTTATTCTTCCTCTTTGCTTTTGAATGGGACCCTAATTAGCACTCAGGAGGTGGAAAAAGGAGTATTAAAACGTGGTTTAGTTGAAATATCAGTCTCTAACAATGAAGCTGAGGCTAGTGTTTTCACGGTAATTGCCAATAAACTATTATTTTTGAGCAGTTAAATAAATATTTACTTTAGTTGGGACTTTATACGAAAGGATTGTCCTCATTTGTTGGAGACAGCACTGACAGTGACAGCGCATCGGATGGTTCAGAAGATGATACAGTGACAGCAGGAATGGAATTGAATTTGTTAGGAAGTCAGATGCGACCTTTCTCGTTTTTTAATGGCCAAGGAGAATTGATGGGTCATGTTTGGAGTGGCACAGCGTCAGAACCCACATCGGCTTATGAGTCTACTGTTCTTATCCATGATCACGAAACGCAAGTTTTACTACACAACGGTGCAGCTGTAAGCCTACAAATCTTCAGTGCTTATTCGATTGATTTATTCGGAAGTATAAATTTTAGCATTTGGAACAGAAACGCACATGCGGAGATAAATAAAAAGTGAGATTTTATACTTGGCGTTTGATCGTTAAATTCATGAATAATTGGTTCACATCATTGTTTTTTTTTCTAATTCAGCTATATTCTTATTTGTCTCAATGTGAACCAATTTAGCTATTTAGCAATTCCGCTTTTAAAACATATTTTAATTTAAAGACTAATTAAAAAAAATAATGAAATGAAATATTTTTTAAGCTCTGAGTGGACGCTATCAGCAAAATCGACAATTTCAATTCTGGCGGAAGAGATTGTTTACATATTTACAAGTAGCATAAACCCTAATATGGTCCTTATCGCAGATATTGATTTCTATTCAGATGTGAAACTTTGCATTCAATTGCAGCGACTTGACAGCGATCTCCGGTAATTATATATTTGTGTCAGAGAAATCAAAACATAGTGATTGTGTTCTCAATTTTAGTGTTGGCAGCAGTTGTGTTGCTGCAGACAACAATGTAAAGAGCTATACTCAAAAATCACCAGGTTTTACAATGGCCTTAAACAAAAAAAATAATGAAATGTGCAACGCAATTCTGTCTGTGTGGTAGTTAGGAATGCTGACAAGCAAATGACGCAAATTGCTGACCAGTTTTTACAACGCCAAAGAATATCACATGTGGCTCTTATTGTATGGCTTGCATTCAACCTGAACTTTTTAAGAAGAAAACTGCGAATCTCTCGCTCGTAAGTGATTTAGTAATTCATAAAATCGAACAAAGACAATATATTATTTAGAAATCGAATATATACAAATAAAAAAGAAATATTAATTGTTGAGAAAATTATAATGGTCAAATTCGATGCCAAAGCGTTAATTAGTTACGTTTATGAAGGTTAAACTTTTTTATAACACGCACTTTACTGTAATATAAGGAAAAATAATATGTTTACGAACCCTTCGAAATGAAGCGAATAAATAATTTTTAGTAAAACGCTTGTCTCTTATCCTATGCTTACATTTTTATATGTTGTTCTTGAATTTATTAGCCTATCATCAGCCTTTCTAATTGAATTAGAAGAAATGAAGATTATGAAGCTTAAGGCAATGCAATTAGGTTTTACATAGATTTCGCAATATTCGGAAAATTTAGAAAAGACCAATTAAACAAAATTTGTGCGAAGTAATGAATCTTTACCCTAAAATAACGAATTGATTATTTGAGAAAATTAATCAACGCGTTTCGTTTTTGATCATCAAAAACTAATTGAATTGAATTTCTCATTCTACTTCGAACGCGTGCAGATGCTTCGGAATATGATTTTTGGTTCTTTGCGTGCTTAGTGGTTTTGTGACGCCATTTTGATGAGAATTTTAATAAGTTTAAAAGAAATTAAACTCTTTATGAAAGAGGAATAAAATCTTTCAGCGGTGAGCACTTTTGTAGCACCTTCTGAGGACAGTAATGTTCGCTGTCTAAAACGTCCCTAATGCGCATTACGAGCTTAGTGTGCACGAGTCCCAAGCCAACGTGGTCGTGCTAACGGGGTGTTTACCCAGAAATCAAAAGTTCGATTTCTGATAGTAAAAGGGAGAAATACATTAGGAAGTTCTTATTGAGGGGCAGAAACACCTTCGACACGCTGATCAACTTTTGCCAACTAATATTCAAATTAAAAATACAATACGAAAATATAATCAAAGAAATAATAACCTTGCGACAGGACTAGACATGACTACAACCGACTGACAGGCCATCGATCTATAAGGCCCAAAACATTCGACAGCGCAGAGCATACGCCGGAAACATCACCATAACTACGACGATCGACAAGGATAAAAAGAAGCTATCGCATTTTATCGAGCTTCGTAGCTCATGCGTCAACGGGAACTATATGCATACATAATCAGAGTGCATATAGGGGACCAACGTAACGTTATATGCATCAAACTGCATATAATCAATTCATTGTGTGAAACATATTGTACGGCATTCGCTTACTGATCGCCGAATAAAGCAGATCCCTGATTGTTGTTATTCACAGTTCATTGTCATCTTACATATATAGGCAAAGCTACACAACAGAATTAATAATAAATTTCAACACTGCGTACTTTACGCAAAGCATGACAGTGAAATAAGTTTAACTTACCCGAATCTCATTTTCGGATAATTGAAGTTCATCAGCCGTGGTATCCAGTCATTCCCCAATGCAAAGGAAGCAACCATTTTTAATAGTTCAAGTGAGCACAAACGATGTTTAACTTTCCGAACGTTGCCGAATGACAAAATTTAACTGATTCAATATAAAGCGGGATAAACATACAGTAGAAGACAAATGATCTAGTATACATTCCATTCTTACTATTGGACGTGGCATATTCACGGCAAGGTTGTCCGAAACTAATTGCAATGCATTTTTCAATTTGCATGATTGAAATACTTTTTTTTGCATATGTATGTGGGAATAAAACCTGTGAATCAGTTTAAGATACAAATCATGATGTACCTCTTAATATGATTTATCATCATTATTTTTGAAACACTAAAACCACAGCCGACACTTTTGATGTAAACCATCTGACGCCAGCGAAGAGTGGTAGTTGCTATTAGAGATTATTCTTCAAATCAGTAATGCTGTATGATCTCAAATGTTTTATCCAATCCATTTGTTTATATTTTTCACCATTAAATCGATTTCGCGATCAACTTCACTTTTTTACTTCCATCAAAATGATAACCATGTCATTAAGCATTTAGATCAGCTATTTACAAAATGTTTCAGAGCGATAATTATGTAAGACTCTTAGTGCCTTTAAAAATATAAAAAATCGAGATATGAAAATGTCGACAGCAACTGCATGATTAAACGAAATTACACATGTGAGTTTTTCTAGGCTATTTTTATTTGACTATATATTTTTCGAAAGCAATTCATCTTGACTTACTTCATTATCATTCTAATCCCCTCATATCTAGATAGTTTTATACATTATAACAAAGTTCACTAGATTCTCTTCGGTGCTATATTACAGATGAAAAGGGAAGTAGGGGAGGATTGTGAATCAAATTCGGAGGTGTTTTTGCTAAGCATTTGGTGTAGACAACAAACACTTGCAACAGAGATTACCTGTGCCATCGATCAAGATCATAACAAAGTCATCCTATAGTTCTAGTTCTAGAGACCGTCTTTTGTAATGATAAAGTCATCTAATGAATAAATGAGTCATTAATGCGGGGGTTTTTGGAAATGGTTAGGTTCTTACACAAATGAATATAATGTGGATTGTGATAAAACGACAAATGACAAATCAAATGAAGAGATGTGTGTAGAATCAAAAACATTGAAACCTAGTTTGTTCGCTTAGTGAGCGAAGTATATTGTTGTACATAGTTACTCATATTCGAGAGTATTGTATCGAGTTTTAACATATCAGTTTCACAAATTACAATCTGATACATAAAACAACCAGCTAGTTAGTTTGCAGTTGTTCATGATAGGGCAAAATGATTCGGATTAGCATCATACTTTCTGTACAATTGTTGATAAATGTAGCTGTAAACCTGACTAGTATATTCTTAAGATACTGACATCATGGCATTATTTCATAATCGTGATGATAATCATTCAATTCAAATAGCTGTAGTTTAAGCAAAAGTTAGTAAATAAATAAACTTTATTCTTAGATAGGTACCATAAATTATTGATCGTTACGACTTTAAAGATGTATATAAGGTAAAGCACTTAAAAGTATACATATTTTAAACTAAATTCAAAAAAAAACCTCGCTAAAACAGCATTTTTGTTCTGTCAAGAGCTTAGATTTTTACAAATGTTCATTAGTTTGCTTAAACTGCAGTCCCATCACTTCAAACAAATATATTAAAAATAATTATTTAGGCTTAAACATAATCAAATTCCTACTTGTTCTCTTGGATCGTCGGCACAGTAACTTTGAAACATATTCGATTAAAGTGTACACACATTTGCTGTACAACTCTCATCCCGTAGTGACAATGTGCAATGGTTGTTGCAATGCACAATATGTATAGCATAAATCGCTCGGACATTGGTGCATACATACCAATTAGAATACTGATTATGTAAATTGGTGTCATCCAGTGGAAAGCCTCACATCGAGTATTCGACATTTGCGCAACAATCAACCGGCACTGAAACATCAAATACATACATATATTAGTTGCTATTAACCAAACAAATTAAAATAATATTGACTTGCTAAAAATTTTCTCGTAAATATTATATTTAATTATAATAGACTAATAATCATAATAAAGTTAATACCAAAGTGCAACCTTCAGAAAATTGAATTGCACTTTAAAAAATTATAGACCCTTTATTTTCGGCAGATTTAATTGTCAAATTAGTGATACACTTTTGTCACATAATTAAAAATCACAATGTCACTCCCATGAGAAGGGATTTGAGTAGCTCGCGAAATTTCTTCCAAAACGTACATAATTACTAGTTCCAATTTTATCATCATACAATTTTACGACTACACTTTTTTAAATAAACCTTCTATATACGAATGTTGTTTCTGCAAATTGTCCAACAAACTTTCTACAGAAAACGGGGTTGAAAATCGCCGAGCTTTTCGTCTGGCAAAAAATTGTTTGTGCTTTGCTTGCTTGTGATTTTTATTTTCCATTTAAAGTAGAAATTGGGGATTTAGTTAAGCTGCACAGTAACCGTGTTCATTCTAAATTTTGGAATTATGACAAGCGGCTACGAAAGAACTGCCTGAACTGAAATATTTATTTCATTCATCAGAAAATGTAAAGTAATATCACGACAACCCTCGTACAGGTCTAGGGGCTGAAGTGCACCAAACTTTGAGTTCACCTAGCTCTGAATAGGTACCTGAATTAATCAAGGGTAAAGTGAGCCGTGGCATTCAAATTTTTTAGTGATCACTAATCACTCCACACTTGTATTCACATTGATTATATATTTGTGGTGAAGCTCTCTACCAGCTTCAAACCCTAGATTCGTACGAGAGTTGGGGGATTTCTTTTCTTTACTGTTACTAGGGCATGCAATCCCGAGATTTCGGGATCTCGGGATCCCGACACATTTTGGATATTTTCGGGATGTCGAATTTTTTAGCAGGACTCCCGAGATGTAGGGATTGATAAAATTCAACCTATTTGAGAATTAGAAAAGCTTCGTAATTATGACATGAACGAACAACCCAGACCTTAATATCAAAAGAAATATCGTTTTATGAAAACGGAGGCGCTAAGGGCTCATTATTACAACTGCCGTATGACTACATGCTTAATATCCCACCAACAAGTGTAGACCTCGAAATATATTTTTCAGCAGCTGGATATAAGTTATCATAAATCGAAATTTAAAAAAAAATCATTTTCAGACAGCCAGGGCCCACAAACAGCTAAAAATTTCTAAAACATCGTCGTCATCAAGCTTAGAACATTACTAATTCTCATTCCTCAAACTCGTTTTTTTCACAATTTTTGCTCTCCGTACAAATAAATTGGTACCAGAAAATTGTATATATT
Source organism: Nemotelus nigrinus (assembly GCA_947369275.1). Taxonomy (NCBI): domain Eukaryota; kingdom Metazoa; phylum Arthropoda; class Insecta; order Diptera; family Stratiomyidae; genus Nemotelus; species Nemotelus nigrinus. The sequence goes on from OX376375.1 coordinate 38,933,813, forward strand.
TATCTATATGACTATATATATGTTTATATATGTTTGTGTATAGATATTCGCATGTATTCAAATTTTTTTAAGAGTCTTGCACGTAATGATGTAAAAAAATTAAATAATCTTAATAAAATAATCATCCACAAAACATATATTTAAATGATCATCCACGAATAATCCACAAATGACAATGAGCGAAAGAAAGCATTATAAAATCTATTGTACATGAATCAGCATACTCCACCTCTTTTGCTTTAGACCCGCCTATTTAAACAAAATCGAGTTGACTAGTGTAAACAAAACACGCTAGATCGCATGGATGCTTGTTTAAAAACGCCTTAAGATCGACATTACTATACGGAGGCCTTGCAAACAAAACCTACAGACCTGCCAAAGTTTCGCACTGCAGGAAATTTTCCGAATTTCATGATACAAGTTAAAATGACACTTACGGTCATGTGTCCTCATCCAAATTCCGATTCACATGGAATCGAATCGCTGACAATGTAAAATGTATTTGATTAAAGTTGAAATTGATTACCTAGATATTTTATGTAAAGTTAAATTTGGTCACAAATAATGAAATCATTATTTCTTTATTTGTGATTTTTGAAATTAAAGTTTTTCTGTTAACTCTGTAAGAATTGTAATGCAGAGTAAATTGTTATCTTTCAATCAGATTCGATCCGAACTTTGATAATCGCGGAATTCATATATTGGCTTTAAACATTTCGGGGTCTTAATTAAATCAAATTAGAAAGGAAATATTCTTTTTTTTATTGAACGAAGTTGTAACTCTGTTGATTTACATTAGAAACGTGTAACTACATAAGGACCTCAGGATCAAAACAGTTGAGAGATATATACGCGAAAAAGCTTGGAATGTGTTCGACAAAATATACCGGCACACTAAAACTAACATGGATATTTTCATACATCTCCGGAAAATCACTAGCTAGTGCAACATATCTCCACAAAAACTAGCTCTAAGTACCCTGGGTAGCCAAGATTTATAGCTGAGCGCAAGACTGTTCACAAAGACAAGTGGAATAAAAGTGGGTCACTTCACTAGCTCCAAACGAGCTCAGTTCATTGCAAGCATATAACTGGTTTGAAGAGAAAATATTTGTCGAGATTAGTACTGAAGGGATCGTTTACGACTAGAGCGTAGGCAACTACGAAAAATGATGTTTTTAAGTAAATTTTTGAATGATTATTTCCTCATTTTAGTGTTGAACGAGTCACTATCTTTTCACGGCCATTACTGGTTAATGCTAACATTTTACTCATGAATTATTTTCGTATTCAGCTGAAGCACTTGAATCTAAGTTTTTCAGTACCTCTTTTTGAATGTGGTCTAATAGGCTAATCTAAATTAACTTCTACGTCTATATTATTATTAGTTGCATTGGCACCTTTTGGTTCCAGCTTTGTTGGTCGGATGCTGTCCGCCACAGCCAAATATTCTCATATTCACATGGAAATATATGCTCAACTGACCCTGGCTTTGGGAGATGGATACACGAAGCAATATTGCTCAAATAGTACAGGTAAGTTGATCTCCCTTAGTGACTGTATATTACTTAACTAACGATTACTATCAAAAACTTCATTAATTTCGTAGGTGCCGCGTCTAAACAATATTTACAAGAATTTCATTGGGCTTTTAATGTTTACACTTAACAGTGTCAAATATTATTCGAAAAATATTCAATGAAACTTGTTATCTCTCGTTATATGCAAATAATTGAATTCGTCAGCGCTGTAAGTTTTAATAAATGATTTATACATAAACAGAAAAACCATAGCAGTTTGAAAACTAGTTAGTACACCACAAATATTATTAATAAGGTTAAACCAAACTCACACTGATATTACTGAAAATTGTTCCGCTCAGCAAAAACAATATCCTCGTGTCGTTATTCATAATGTCCGTTGGTGATTTATACGCCCAGAATAAAAAGATTACTAGAAACGTCAAAAATGGATAAATCGGTCGCATCGCTTCCGGGAGGCTTCTCATTTTACCAGTATTGTTTTCGTATGAGCTGAAAATTGAAATTTAATATCAGCCCTAAAACACTGAATATCATTAAAATTGTGCATAAAGTATTTAGCTCAATATAAACTTGATTTCGATTGATAATTTTTATAAATTATTAGTTTAATTTTATGACTTCATACCTGTAAACGTTGTAAATAACCATTGGCATATTAGATAAAGCACTAACATGTAACAACACCTCCATTAAAACGCCCATTGTAATTCCGAAGGTGAACGTTTGTTTCCAAATCTCAAATCCGTTGTACCACGTTAACAAATAAATTACTGTTGATCCCCACATGCTTAAGTCGTAGCCCCACGGCAAATATAATACACCGGTATTGTACTTTTCCCAATGGGAGACGTAAAAATTGAAGAACACCATCCAGCATATGTAATACATCCGAATTGGCGGTAACGATGTTTCGCATCTCCCGAAAACACTATACAGGCAAGCTGGTATAAGAACCGCGGTGTATGAATCGAGGCCATGATCAAAAAGTTCACCAAGCGGTCCTGATAAACCGATGCGTCTCGCTTGTTTTCCGTCGATGCCATCCAGTGTATATGACAAAAATATATTTATTGCTGCTAAAAGCCAGACCCAGCTCGGCACTGGTACAGTATTTTCCTTTCCTGAGTTTGCAAAGAAGTTCCAATCGTAATATGATAAGAAAACGAAGTTTGCCAAAGAAAACAGGAACCCTACAAATGTGAGCACGTTCGGTGCTAACCATGTAGGACAAAACTGTAACGGTCAAACCGTTAAAAAAATCCAAGGGAATATAGTATTTGCAAACGTACCCTAACAATGTAGTTCCAGAAAGGATGCATTACGTAGACGCTCAGCGGTGAGGTATCTCGAGCTGAATACTGAAAATATAGGAAATGCGAAATATCACACTAATTTTTATAATGAACTATTTCTAAGCAAAAATATAAACCAAATTATAGTAGCTTTTGAGCCCAAATAGAACAGCAGCAAAGTAAATATCGATATAGGTAAATATTATCTATATCAGTAATCTATGATTTACATAAAAAAAACCTAAATACTTCATTTCAACGCATTCATAATATTTTGGATAGAAAACAAAATAATCTGCACTGATATTTTTTTAGTAAAAATAGATTTTTTTTTTGTTTGTATAGCGTGAATACAACCTCCGTTTGAATAACTGTAGAAATTTGTAGAATTACGCAATAAACTCTATTCTCTGCCATTGACTTTTGTCATTTTTATTGCAGTGAAGTGTCCGTCTGGTAGAATTACAGTGTTTTTCTGAATTTTGGAGTGCATTTATCCTTGTACAATTAGGCAATCCAAAAGTGAAAGTGATTTCAGTTATTAGGTCAGTGTACATACAATTAAGTTCGGCCTAATCAGCTGTCTTGCTCGTTAAAAAATAGGATCGATCGGTTGCTCTTTCCATGAAGGAAGCAAAGATACATCAACCATATTGGCAAAATGGCCCAATATAGGTTTGATATATGTATATAATATCATTAGTTGGTGATCAAGTTCTGTTGGACAGCTATGTTTCGATAAATAATTGATATTTATCCACATGGAAAACAGCGCTATTGAAGTATCTATAGCAATGAAGCTAAGTATTTCCGGATCGCTATCACAAAGGAGTATGTATTTTTTTTCGTTCCACATCATATTTTCTTATACACAAGTTATTGTATATAACGGTTATTACTGCGAAGCGAGGACAGTTTAAAGGAGAAGAGAGAAGTTGAGATACTTACACGAATCGAAATTGAATTGCATATAATTTTGTTTATTATCTCGTATAAATTTTGAGGGTAGAATATAAGAAAAAAGTTCGAAAAGAATGGGAGTATGAATAGTATGAGTATTTGCGAATATTGTTTTCACTTAGAACTGGTTGCAAATAATTTATAAGTTTTGAATCAGTGACGATAAATAATTTCACTTGCATTACAGGCCTAAAACGGCTTTAACTGAGAATAGTTTAGAATGTTGCTTTAAGGTCTGTACAACCTCGGTACTTGCTTTCGAGGCTAGCCTCCCGCCAACAATAATCACTGGAGATAAGAGTAGAAATTATAGGTTGAATACATAGAGACGTCGTAATTATCAATTATTTTACATCAAATTTTGTAGTGTGTAGACTGTTTTTGAGTGTTTCAATGCACATTACATTGTAGAATATTTCATATGCAAGTTTCATGTCTGATTTCAATTAAAACCTAAATAATATTTCATTCATGCTTTTCCTATATGTCATTCTAATTTAAATACCAGCCTAAGTAAAAGGTCAGTGAATGCAACAACATTTTCGAACACAGCAAATTTTCTGTTCGGGATCGTTAATCTGCTCCGCATAGGTACAAAATAAGACGGCTAATATAATCATGAATTGTTAAAATCTGCCCCACACAGCTGTTACATGAATTTCGCCGATAGATGTCCGGCTAATATGTTTGTGTTTTTGTGGTTGTGCTTTTGCTTTTGGGGCTTTTTTTCTTTCTTATTTTTTGTTTTTCTGAATTGTTTTATCTTCTTTTTTATTTTTTGGATGATTTTGTCTGTTTTTCTTCAATTTTTCACCCCTTCTACCACCTTTTCGTCATCTGGTGGTGGAATTTCCCGGGTGTGGGGCATCAAGTCGAGTTTACCCAAATCTAGCTTCGGCCTTCTTATTGGGCGGAAGCCCGTGAAGACCTTCTCTTTTTCAGGGTTCGCGATGGCCTGGTTGGCCTTAATTAATTGAGTAGTGTATTTATATTTTCTTTCTTTTTAGGGACGAACTTCGGCCACTTTTTTCCTTTTGTTTTAGTTAGGTCGGTGTCAGTGAGCGGAGTGACTCCGCCAACATCTAGGGTCACGGCCCCAACAACACCAGGAGCCTGAGGCCGCCTGCCTCTCCTCGGGCCTGCATGTTCACAGGGGTTAGATTTTCTATTATTCCTCAGTCCCTTTTATAGATAGCTAGTAACATGCTTTGCCACGTCTCGGCTGGGTCTGGTTTACCTACCCATACCTGAGAGCTACATATGGTCCTTTACGGAAAATAGCCCCATTCCCTTTTTTATTGTTAAATTGCGGCTAGTATTTTTAACGACGGATCAAATATACGTAGCGTCCACCTATTTTTTGGGAGCTAATCTACCACATTTTTATAATGACCCATCCCAGCCGCGTAGATCGGATTAAAGAGTGCTCCTCTAATGCGAACGAGGGGCCTTCACGAACATTTGTGGGATACCCTGCTCCCGGGGCACACCTTTTTTTGTTGATTTGCCTGGTTGATGGTTCGCCATCACCCGCCTCTTGACTGGTCTTCGGGTCAGTTGAGATACCCTGTCAAACATCCTCATAATTTATAAATACGCTACAATCTATTTAAAGATGTACTCAAAACTGAATATTCATAGATTACAGGATTAATTTTGCGTGTGTAAGATATAATAGTACACTTGTCAGGATTAATTTTGCTTGTGTAAGATATAATAGTACACTTGTCAGGATTAATAAGGAGATTATGATCAGAAAAGCAGCTGGCAAATCTGTTTAGATCCTGCTGTAAATCATTGCAATCGCTAAGGTTTCTCACAACTTTGAACATTTTGGCGTCACTGTATAAAGTTAAACAGAGGATGACCGAAGAATTGAATCTACTTTATTAATAAATAAGGCAAAGGGCCAAGACGACTGCCTTGTGGAACACCAGACGTGGTTCTAATTGCAAATTACAAGGTACTGATACACATTGGGGTCGATTCGTCAAGTAAGGGTCAATAAAGTTCAAAAACAAGTTTGGGAGTTGAAGCAATGATGCTTATCAATTGTTGCTTATCAAGTAGCATTATGTAGGTATGAAACAGAATATATTTGTAGTATTTATTTAACGAAAATAATGAATAAATGGAGATAATCGAAAAAACGATTGACAAGCATGAATCCAACATTATTATGCAAAATATTCAAATAAAATATTTATCTGTAAAAAAAATATTTATCTTCTCAGTTTAAAATAGCATTTCAAAATAATATTTTTGATATATTCTTTGAACTAAATCATTGAGCAGATAAATACTCTTTGAAAATAGCCTTTCACATGAAACAGAAGTAGTAACGACTTCTAGAGAAGACCCAAAGATATACTAGCGTCCTTTCGGTAAACCCGATAAACGGGTTTCCTATTCTTTCTTGATACGATTTTTGTATATATTTTCACTTTTGCTAGTTCCTGTAGCAGCGATGCTTCTTACTACGTCTATTCTTTCGTCAAAATTTTTCTAAAGATTATGATGGATTCCTAGTTCATGCTTCATTTTGACAAGGAGCTATTAAAGAGGCTAGTGGATGATTTATTTTGCTAGCAGCATTCTACAAATTGTTATGCACTGCATCAAAGTTAGACACGTCCAAAAACGCTTGCTTCTTAAATCGAAAGTCTAAATAAACAGCGAGTAAATCAGCCAAGCTAAAAGCATACTGGTTTTACGAAGTAAGTTCCTTTTATAGAAATATAGAACTATTTGAAAACTCCCTAAAACCAACGCCGCCGTCAAAAGATTAAAAATGCCCTTGCTAAAATATCGAAAAATCCTCTCATACGCAACAATAACCCCAGAAAATTTCATTTAGATCACACACGAACATTATTGACGAGCTTTACTTTGGCTTATATTTTTGTTTTCGCCTAATTCATAATAAGAGGACCTGAAGTGAGATTTTTGGAAAATTTTAGATCGTATACAATGCTAATGTTTTCATCTGAATAAACTAACAGTTTCGAAGCTTTTTGGATATTTTTAACGACAAATACACTTAAAATGAGGCACGAAATTGAATTATGTGCGTTTTTTTTTTTACATATTTCGGACCTAAAATAAGTATCACCATATTTAATGTCTTTTCATATTTTAATATGAGTAAAAATTGACCATAGCCCGTTGTAAAATTTGCCAATGTTGATTTTTTTTCGTATTGAGAGCACGTCCCATTGCAATAGCGGTGTATTCATCAAACATACTTATAAGTTTGGAACGAATATCTGATTTAACGAAGATGGGAATTCCTCCCTGACGAAAAGACTGCTTGTTGCAAAAATAACCAGTATACCATGTTGATGTACACGTTTGCTGTCTGTTTTTTGTATAAGAATATTTCATTGAAGATTAGAATGTCAAAGCGGCTATCGGATTTTAGGTTGATGTTGATGTCATCAATTTCGTTACAAATGCACCTTGCGGAAAAAATATTCAAAGCACCAGTTTTTTTATGTTGGGTTCAGTATCTATAATTGCCTTGTTTTTTGTTAATTGCAATATTTTTGTGTTGTTGAGCTCCGCAAATTTTACGAGACTGCTTACCAGCAAATTTTGTACATATGTATTTCTTTCACCTGACATGAATTTACTTTATGACCGAAGCCTTGACATTTAAAATAATGCATAAAACTTATTATTATTATTATTTATTCTTCTTGCGTAGACTCATCAGAGTTCGTCTACGAGATCTGTACTGTTCACGAGAAATATTTACTTTTGATTTGTTAAGTAAATTGCCTTAATAAGTTGTACCCTATCTTGAGATAAGTTAGTAAAACTTGGTGTTGGTAAATCAACAGAAAAACAAAAATAACATAAAAACTAACATGTTAGTGATTAATCAATCATGTTTTGCAAACCATCGCACCCGCAGATCATTGAATTGACCAAGCTTTTACCAGCGTACGGTGCAACTTTTACGTGCATACTTTCTTGGTATTACTGACCAACTAAAGACGTACTTTTGTCATTCTCTGTAACTCCCCAAATGAATCAACATGACGCTTTCAATAAAGTAAATTTTAATGTTTCGGGTTTCATGTTTAGTAGTTAAAAGAATATAAGTATTTTATTCGCTTCAAAAAACGTATTTTTTGTTCCCAGGTTGTTCGTACGTAACATTTAATTCAATGGCAATTCAAAATTTTTTTTTGGGATGATAAACTGACAGTCCCAAGAATAAAATTTTAGCACTTAAGAGCACAAATGGCTTTTTTATTGCGTTTTTGTGCCTGAGTAAACACTTCAAACTAGAAAATGAACTCATTGATACAAAATTACAGTGTTATGCCAGTAAATTATATTTAAATAGTGCATTATTGCAGATAAGCAATGATACAGATAATAGTTAGCGTACATAAAATACGTTTGCCATATTTAACGACAACGACGCAAGAACTGCTGGACCTCGATTTGATCTGATCATTTTTATATTGACGCTTTAGAGATATGAAAACTTGATTGCGCAGCTATTGAAAGAGATAGCGAAACCAAAATTATCAAAATTCAATAGAATATAGTACCGGGATTTGATTTTCCAATCACAAAAATGTGATTAGACTTGGTGACAGATTGTTAAAAGTCATATAATTTTCAGTAATCAATCAATGATATGTTATTGATGATGTATGATGATATCTAAAGGATAAAAGCCGCATATATGTCTGAGCGAAATTAATTTTTTGTTGCGGCTTAATTTTGATGAAAGGGTGGCGACTTACAATTTCGTAGAAAGCTCAAAGTATCATGTAGCTTCATCTACACAGACAAATTAATGCTTGGCGCCGAACAGTATACATAACCATGATTTTCAAATGAATTTGTCCCCTTATCGGTTCATTCTCTACTGCAGATAACCGAAACTCATCATTTCGGTTTATATTGATCAAGCTTCACTCAAATTGTTATTAGAAAAGAAATAAGTGATATAAAAAAACTGATAGTACGAATATGAAATAACTACTGTTAATCTTATCAAATTTGCTTAGCATTCTTCTTAACAAATCTCACTACGAAGCACATGACCCCATCACTTTATTAATTTTGCCTGGGTGCGAATCATTCTACAGCAAATTATCAAATTTCTATACGATTAATTTCGATCTATTTTGAGTTTCATCATACGGTTTGCCATATACCGCAGTTGCATTAATTTCACTGATTGCAAATTAATTTAAACATGTTCAACTCCCCCCGCTCTACTCTATACGACAATCAAGCTTGACAGTATTTTTCAATATACTCGGGAGGGAAATTGCTCACCAACCAGGGCCAAGCGCAGAATAGCCACTTAATTACCAAGTACGTACCTTGTATTTATTGAATCCCGACAAGTGTTCTGCCGTCAAGTATTCATAGTCCATTAATTTCTTGATATCCATACTGCTACCTCGAATCCGTTTTTAATTGAAGTATTTCGATTTTTTGCGTTGGATTTTATTGACATGTGTTGCTGCTTGATGTCTCGTGAGAAGCGCACGATACTGAAGGTTTTCTTCACTTAAAATTTATGGTAGCTGTGGATATTACTGGTTTTTGTGTAGGAATTTGAATAGCGTTGCTAATTCGCTATAACACCAATAACCAAAATCACTGAGAACCTCACTAAAGTTAAATAAATACAGCCTGTCAATCGGCACCGGCCACCGCTCAGACAGCTGTTTCGTATCTTTCCTCTTGCTGATCTACCGAAACGTCATTTCGTTCGGAGCATTTCAGCGAAATACAATTTTGTTCGGATCGGCGTGCCCAAGAGTGAAAAAATGGTTGAGTAAACGACGCGAAATTACGAAAACGGAGGGACCGATCCGGACGTAAACGGAGGTAAACGGAGGTGAACGGACGTATTTGCTCAGCCTTAAACCAAACCGACTAAACCGATTAACTAAATACAAGAACCGAGTGTCGTTTTTGTACAAAAATGGCCCGGCAAAGGCGAAAGAGAAAATGAGAAAAATTCTAAAAATCTAAAATTCTAAATTAAATAAAATCGACATAACGTATATTAAATAAAATCGATATTATGCTATTATTACCGAAAATGGAGGAATCGAGGGAAAAGTTGTTTTTTTTTGCAAAATTAAGAAAATTATAAATTTAAATCAACGGATTCTTTTGGTTTTTATAGCTAATTAACGCTAAAATTAGAGCTAGAAGAACTTTGAATAGAATAATTTTGAAATCAGCCTTAATTGCAATCAAATGCATAAACCGGATAACCAGTATTGGCACAGCAGGGCACTGTGGCCGCCATCCTAGAATACTGGGTATATTCAGCAACAGCATGAACAATGACATCTTATACAAAAACCAGCTTATTGACACAGCGACGTGCTGTCAAATTGGGTTGTCAAAAATCGCGCCTATGCGGCCGGTCGGTCGGTAATTTTTAATCAATTTAGTGTTGAGGTTCCTGTTGTTAATTTAATTATTAGTGCTGTGAATTCGTTTTTGAGCTGAAAATGGTATGAGAGCCGATTGTTGTAGAACAACTCTCTACCATGCAGTTCAATCCCCATTTTAAGTTGGATTTTATCGATACCGCTTTCTTTTTGGGCCAATAAGGTAAGTAACCATATTGAATCTTTACCATGAACCGCTTTTACGGCATAAGAATATTGTTAAAAGGCCGCAGTTTGAATAGATGCATTCGGTAATCATTTAAACTTGTACTTTGTGTACATTGATTTGACAATATGAGTTTTGTCAAAGGGAAGAGGGGAAAGCATTTTTCAAGAAGAACTGGTGCCACGCTCATGTACGTGTATGTCGCCCATCCATTTCTTCTATATCTTTGGTGGGTACTTTTCTGTTTTTTTCCCCCGATTTTTTTTCCACTTTTTGCTGTTACAATGCTTCTAAAATTGATTAGAAAGTAGTAATTAACCAAAATTATCATGGAGAAACACGTTTTAAAGAAAAAGAAAAATTATTTTTTTTTAATTTTTTTTTAAAATTTTTATGCGGTAATATGGGATGTATTCATAGAAACTTATTGTTGGGGGGTCTGGCCCCCCCAACTGGAAACAGAAAAGTACCCTTTGGTGCAACACAGATAATCAAATTTTCTTTCCAAATTTGCGAAGAAAATTAGTATTAAAAATCGTTTCGCCAAAATTCATACTTATATATATATATATATATATATATATATATATATATATATATATATATATATGTATATATATATATATATATATATATATATATATATATATGTATATATATGTATATATATATATATATATATATATATATATATATATGTATATATATATATATATATATATATATATATATATATATATATATATGTATATATATATATATATATATATATATATATATATATATATATATATATATATATATATATGCATATATATGTATATATATGTATATATATATATATATGTATATATATGTATATATATATATATATATATATATATATATATATATATATATATATATATATATATATATATATATATATATATATATATATATATATATATATATATATGTATATATACATATATATATATATATACAGTACAGTCGCGATAATTTCAACTAATAAAAACCAGCTTGGTTGAAACCATCGGTATGGTGAAATTATCGAAACACTAATAAATTTGTTATTAAAACATTTAATTCGACTCAAATAAGGTGTACATTTATATATACATGTTTATAACATTTAATTCAATTCATGTTTGAAAGAAATCGCTGATTTTAGCTTGCTTAAAAGTGCGTAGTGAGCACCTATTTATTGCCGTGCTCCGTAGTTCTTGAAGTGTCTCAACTTTGTCTACAGAAATTGAGTTTTGTGCAGCCCATTTTAAGACAACATCAAAACGTCGAATAGCATCATCGTCTTTCACTTTTGGTGCCTCAACGATATTTTCATTTTGTTGGTTTGCAATCTCTTCCTCGGAAGAATTATCGTACAGTCTTACAATATTCCTTTCTAATAACCAATTTTCAATTTCACTGTTACTATAAGTTTCTGCTGGCGTTATGCGTGCCAGCATGATAGATACTGAGTCAGTTTTATTTTTCTCTGAAAGCGCTCGCAATTGGAAAGTCTGCAAGGGCAAATCATCTTCAGACGAATAGTCTTCCGTTTTTCTGGTGATCTGTTTCCAACATTTTTTTATGTTTTCTCAAGAAAGTTGATTCCATGCCTTTGAAAGGAGCAAAACTGCATCCTTTAGGTTTAATTTCTTAACAGATGTTTCGATATAAAAATCACTTTCAATTATATGTGATAAAAGAAATTTTTGTAATTCAATTTGACCAAATTAATTGCGTTTTGATCCATTGGCTAGATTAGTGCTGTACAATTTGGTGGCAAAACATTGTAACAATAAGACCATCATCAGTTTTAAGTTCTTCGGGATTTGGATGAGCTGGAGCGTTGTCAAGCAACAATAGGGCTGTTTCTGGTAAACCACGTGATCGCATAAATTTCCGCACCTGCCAAAATAAAAAGTTCAAACATGATTTAATATGAAAACATATGTAAAATCGTATTTGCGCTTACTTGAGGTACAAAGCTGTCATGGAACCAGGATTTACAAATTGCAGTGGTCATCCACGCATTTTTCGAATGGTGGTACTCTATGGGATTACAATTCATGTTTTTGAAAGCACGTGGATTCTGTGCTTTTCCGATACCTAAAAGTTTGAGCTTGTGGCTACCAGAAGCATTAGTTCATACCATAAATGTTATACGCTCTTTACTGGTTTTTCGACCGGGAGCGCTTGTTTCTTTAAAGCGCACGAGCGTTTTTTCAGGGAGTAGTTTCCAGAACAATCCTGATTCGTCGGCATTGTAGTATTGTTCAAAATTTAAATTCATTTCGGCAATTTTTTTATTAAAATGGTCAACAAATTCCCCAACTGGCTCAAGCTTATTAGATAATTTTTCACCACAAATTTTTAAAAGGCGTATTCCATGACGTTGCTTGAAATTATCAATCCAACCTGAATTAGCCGTAAAATTGGGTAACTCTTTAAATTTGCGAATCAATTGTCTGGCCTTTTCTGATAAAACAAAAGCAGAGATAGGAGCATGGCGTTTTCTCTGCTTTAGAAACCAACGGTATAATGCACGTTCCATTTTTGGTAATTCTGTTGTTTTTAGTGTTTTCCTCTTATCGGGACCACTTTCAGCCTTAGCTGCGAATTGCCTAATTTTTTGCTCATTTCGTTTTATTTGATTGATAGTAAGTAGATTTATCGACTCCATATTGAAACGCTAGTGTTTTCCCACTTACGCACTTTCCAAGTTGATTAAGTATGACAATTTTATCTTTCATCGATAGAAACTTGTGAAACTTTCTAGGCGTCATTACGTTTAAAAACACGCACGAAACGCACTTAAAGTCAAACTGAACCAACTCTGTGCCACTGTTGCCAGATTTGGCGATTTCTCGCCAATTGGGCTATCTTTCTGTTGCATTTGGCGACAAAATTTAATATTGGGCTACTGGCGACTTTTTGGGCTCCACTGACCACCCCAAGTTTGAACTGCTAAAAATATGTAAAGTTGAATTCACAATTGATTTCCTCAATCTTAAACGGAAATCTCTTCACTTCATGCTTTAAATATTCACTTCATGTTTTAAATACCGGTTGAACGTAAACTTTATTTCTAGTCTATTATTTGACCGTCCGCCTAAAATGGTCAGCAATAAGATTGAAATTTAAATCTGTGCTTGTAAAACTCATAAGTACGAACAAATGGTCAAAATACACTGAGCACGGAAAAAAATTGGGCAAAAGCCAATGAAGTAAATAATGCTGCTGGATAACAGATTTTCAAAGATATATGCGAGCTCGCTCTTTTATTACTATATCTTCCTGCATCTAATGCAATATTCGATATATGTTTTAGTATGATGAATAACATAAAGACTAAACGACATCTTTGATGCGAATTCTAATTCTCTCGAATTTCAAAAAAATATGTTGCAATGACCATAAAATAATACCAGATACAATATAAATACTGAATTTGGCAATTTATACGTTTACTACATGAGAAAATGAAATTAGGTGAGTTTTTTTTGCACTCTTGGGCAGTGTAAGTTAAGGTAAGTTAAGTTATTACACTGAATACAACAACAATAGCGCAGCGATTGTTGTTGTTTTCAATGTACTTACCTAAACTTACCTTAACTTACCCAGCCCAAAAGTGCAAAAAACACACCTGTAAATATAATTTTCGACTATATAAGAGATTTGTATATAAATAAACAAAAAATACATACCCATGTTAAAATGGATACAATTTTTTTTACATCTAATGATAAAAACTTTTGGCATAATTTTGGCCTCGACCTGTTGTTTGGCGGTGTTGGGCTCTTTTGGGCTATTTTAAAAGCTAAATTGGGCTCCATGAACGAACATTTTCTGGCAACACTGCTGTGTGCACATAAAAAGGAAAACTAAATGCATTTTTTGTGAACTTGATATTATCGAAAAGTCAGTATGGCCAGTGAATTATTTGGTTGATATTACAGAGTATATAATGTATAATTTATTTATTTGAAATTATCGAAGGTTGATATTATCGCAGGTTGAAATTATCGCGACTGTACTGTATATATATATATATATATATATATATATATATATATATATATATATATATATATATATATATATATATATATATATATATATATATATATATATATATATATATATTTATACATATATTTATATAGTATATATATTTATATATCAGCAAAAAGATACAGGGAGATAATCCCTGCAGTGGCCGATCCGACTGAGCTGGAATTTTCGAAGGACATAGATGTATGTAAGAAGTAGGTCCATGACTTATTTGATTTAAAATATCGTTAACCCGTTAGCGGCGGCGATCATTGTAGTGAATTTTCAGGTACCCCTATACATATTTCTATGCAGAGAACAATTTGTTAAAGAAATGTATTGGAAATGAAAATTTGTTATGTTATGTTCATGATAAAGAGTTGGAAATTTATAGCCCTGTGTGGGTGTAAAAGTAGGCAAGCATTTAGTTTCAAATTTTGATTTGTCATAACTTCTGACCAGAACATCGAATCATTGTGAAGCATATTGGTGTTGACCAAAACTATACATACATGGTGTAAAACTGTGCAGGCAACCCTGTAGGTACGGCAGGCTCCTGAAAAAAAAATCAATCAAATCATCAACCCTTCTCGAAAATTTTTTAGTAATTACAAATTATTGATAAATTTTGTCCATCATGCGAATATGAAATTTTCAAAATTCCGAGTTGCACAAGAACGGCGTTCACGAGAACTGACGACTAGATAATGCAATCAATATGAAATTTATAGGACATGTTGACATTAGGTCTGTTCGCGTACTACGATTAATTGCACTTAATAGCAATGAAGCCGTTTTTGTACTCCGTTTTACTGAAAACTGAAAATT
Source organism: Nemotelus nigrinus (assembly GCA_947369275.1). NCBI lineage: Eukaryota > Metazoa > Arthropoda > Insecta > Diptera > Stratiomyidae > Nemotelus > Nemotelus nigrinus. The sequence continues at coordinate 38,949,105 of OX376375.1, forward strand.
TCCCCTCTTTCAGTAAAATTCAGTAGGATCTGAGCTACTGAAAAATACTGAAAACTGTCAAACCGTTTTTGGCGTAATGTTATTATGAAAGACGATTATTTTTGTGGCGATAGTTTATCGCCGCTTAGGATGACTTTATAATAACTTTTGTTCTCCCAAAAACCGACAACTGACCCCTTTGTTTGTCAATTTTCAGGAAATGCAATGAGAGCGTTTTCGTACTTTTCCTGAATTTCCCCCACCACATGATTCAGGAAAATTCAGTAAAATTCAGTGACTGAAAGTACGCGAACAGACCTATTAACTTCATGAGCAGGCATAGCTTAAGAACTATATATAGCTCGGAAAGTACGTGAATTGCGATACAATTTGCAATGTTTTCCCACTGGTTGCGAGAAGTAGATAGCAATATCCAAGTACAAGTTGAAAAAAGACACAAAGTACCCCGCCAAGCAACGCTGCTGCGATCAAATACGTTTCTCATTCCCACTAGTCAATATACATGTGCTTTGCCAAAGAGACTATTTTAACGAATGACGATTTATACAATATTGATTTTTATAATACATTTTCTGAGTATTTAAGTACTAAGCGATAAGGTAGTTAACGCGGAAGAATACCTTCGATACCATTTGGCGAGTAATAGGAATATCTCCGACACTTTTATGCAACCCAATACAGAGAATCTCGTTTGTTACCAGCAATGCCCCCTAGAAGTACGGGCCGTAATGCAGAATGATGACGTCAGAGCAATAGGCGAAAATGTCGTGAAAAACACACGCAGTCTTATGGGACGTCCGCGGGAAATCGTAAATTGTACAGGTTGTGTTGAAGTAAGTGAAGTGAAAACAAAGTGAGATCCGCGGAACAGTGCTAGTGAACAGCTAAAACACAAATTAATGCGGTGCGTGCGGTATAATGTGAAAAATTCGCTACGAAATGTTTATCAGTTGGTGTTAGGTTATGTGACGTTTTGTGTCGATTCACTTTCGATACAGTTGATTGACACAAAATTCAAATTATGACTAAATATTATTACTACAACACGTCCACGCACAAAAAACTAACGTTTTAATCATATTTTAGCTTAAAAACCGCAAGTGAAATCTCCGTGTGTGTCGGCACTGCCTCGTGGAAATGTCAAAATGGCCAATCTCAATGACGTCACAGCGAGAACGATTACGTAGCCTGACGGCCCGTCCTTCTAGGAGGCATTGTTACCAGTGAATAGCCCTAACCAGACATAAGTCTGTGACATAAGCAACTGTCAAAACCAACCGGTTTTAGAGCAAAAAAGGCACTTTTTGACATACCCAAACACGAGTGAACATAAGTGCTCATACAGCGCATAAGTGAACAATTTATTGCTGCTTCGTCGGAAAAGTGTTGTCAGCACTGAACATTTTCATCATCTGTGTTATAGTTGGGTTTTGTTGCTTTGGATAAGGAATGGTTGGTATGATACTACAAAAAAGTGTATAACGTCTTTCCAAATTTGTTGGTCACTCAAAGACAATTTCTTCGAAATTCAGTTTTCTAGCGGTTCTGAGGCACTAGACTGTTTCTGATATATGCTGAATTAAATGCTAAATACTCGTTCCCGGTCGTTGGTACGAAAAAGTGATTTTGTATATCATGCATATGCAATCTCAAACGCAATCTAGACATTTCCTCTGCTTTTCCTCGAAATCTTTCTAGTGGCTCTTTTACTCTATCGTTTTTTTTTCTTGCTAGCGACAATTACAACTAGATATTTCATTAACACGTTTGTGTTTTGGGGTACTTTCATTTCAGGTTTTTTATATGTAGAAAAAACTTTGAAGTAGCTATGTACAGCTACTTTTTTAATAAAATAAATAAAAATAAAATTTTAGCTATTCAAACATTCAGTACTAAGATAATTATTAGATATCTTTAGACGTATTTTTTTTGCTCCCCCTATCTATAACAGAACAATGGTAACCAGTGCAGACGCATTAGAAACAACAACAACTCCCCCTATCGATAACATGATTTGTTGTTGTTTCCAATGCGTCTGCACTGGTTAGCATTGTTCTGTTATGGATAAGGGGAGCAAAAAAACGCGCCTTGAATAAAGGGACACCCTTCCTAAAATTTTGAACACACCCCCAAGAAAATGCCTGATTCCGACGACTGGCCGAATATGAAAAGCTTTAGTATAAAATTTATTTTCAAACTTATGACTAAACTCTGACTAAAATTTGATTCAAGAGATTGCGAACATTGCATTTTATTTCATCTTGCATCAAACATTCAAGTAACTTAATTCGGTATATAATGTTAAATTTCCAAATTTTATTCTATGTATCGCTAATCTGTTATTTTACGCCACGGCAATGATTTGAAAAATCTAAACTTTCTTCATTATCCTTTGATAAACATTTTCGCATTTCAATTATGCGAACAGTGTTTCTTGGGCTGTAACAAATTCAATTTTTCCCTCGTTCTCTCACTCCCTCCATAAGTTAGTATGGTTTTCATTCAATTGTAAAGAGATTTTCCTGATGGTGGTTATAAATAGCGGTGGTTTGAAAACACGAAAGTATTCTCTTGTAAGAAAGTAATTTCCACCTCAGGAAGTTGAATTGTAGTCCTTACGGGTATATTTTTTTTATATTATTCTTTTATCTTGTATTCTCTCTATTGAAAGGATCTGTTAAGTTCATTTTCAAACATACTTTCCTATATCCACCTGTACAGGAAACTTCCTATATTTTCGAGAGAATTCGTTGAAAGTTAGATGGATAAAAATTCGTTGTTTTATCGTTTCGTTGATGTATCGTACAAACCCTTACGTACGTATTGTTTCTTCAAGGAGATATATCAGATTTTTTGTTATACACGTATATAAGCTCCAGTAAGCATTTACATTTATGATAAGCGTACTTGTCAATTTAAAACCTATTTAGATTCTGATGAATCGCTTCGAGGGATGAGCAAAAAATATTCGCTTCCGAGCATTACTCTTCTTTTTTTCATGTTTATAGAATTCATAGGCTTGAAAAGAATTCGTACTGTTTTAAAGTTGTATGTATTTGCATCATTTTTTTTGCAGAGCATGCATTGTCTTGCATTCGTCTATTATACTTTTTGTATTGCGTTTGGATTGGCTTTCGAATAGTTCGATGGAGGGAGAGGACGTTCTGAACATAGATCATAATTGGAAACTCCCTAACTCCCTACTTTTGACTTCATCTAAGCGTAATGACACACACGGCGATTCTAACGAAGCGTTTCACGAAAAGAGAACCGAGTCAGTTTAGTTGTGTTGTGCATTACAAAACCGAGAGGCGACCAAACTGCAGTGTGTGTCATCATAATGCTAAAATAATACACGACTATAACGGCTCGGTTCTCCTCTCGGAAAACAATTCGGTAGAACCGCCGTGTGTGTCATTGGGTTTAAACTCATACAACAGTGCCCAGTGCAGTCTCATAGCTGGTTATAAAATAGAAAGACTTATTCACCGTTGAAATAGTAAGTCATACTATCGTTATTCGTCTTTTCGAAATCGATTTGGCCAAAAATTAATATTTCCATATATATATATATATATATATATATATATATATATATATATATATATATATATATATATATATATATATATATATATATATATATATACACCTGGACAAAATAATAGGTGTGAACAATTTTTTTTAGAAACAAGCTTGGTTTTTTTATATTTCATTATCATCCCTCAAGAATTAAGTTAGTTTTCAACATAAACACACTTCATCGTCGTAACAAAAAATAAAAGGCTTCACAAACTCTTCAAAAAAACTTAAAATTTAGTTAATTCATAAAATACGCCAATTTTCATATGGCCAGAATAATAGGTGTGCCCAACAAACTTAGTAGTTAACATTGAAATTTCGATAGTTAGGGTCCCTTTTTATACTGAATTCGTTAGAACGCATCTAATACCCTGAATATCCGCCATTCTTCTTGATGACTTTTTCAATTCTTCCGCGCATAGACGATATCAACTTCCGACAAGCTTCTACAGGAATATTGTAGCAAACTTTTTGAATTTTCTCCCATAACTGCGCTTTTTTTGGCAAACCGTCTTTGAAACTTCTCGTTTAAGTTCACCCCAGAGATTCGCAATAGGATTGAGGCCTGGGGATTGACTTGGCCACTCAACGACGTCCACCATATGCTCTTGAAACCATGCTTCCACCAATCGAGTTGAGTGTTTAGGATCATTGTCCTGCTGAAATGTCCACAACAGTGGCATATTATCAGCGGCATTTGGCAGCATTACCGTATCCAACAAATCTCTGTTCACGAATCTATTCATTATGTCATCAATTCGATGTATCGGGCCTACACCTTGCCATGAAAAACAGCCCCATACCATTATGCTGCCACCTCCGTGCTTCAACGTTTTTTTTGTAAACCTAACATTAAATTGTTCGCCTTCCGGTCAACGAACGTTTCTTGCCGCATCACTACCAAACAAATTTATCTTTGTTTCATCGCTCCAGAGGACATTGCGCGTTTTTTTTTCACCCTGCGATCCGCACCAAGTTTTATGAATCAACGCAACATTTTTCTTCGTCTTCAAATTTGCAGTTCTAAGCAGCGGAACTTTCCGGGCAATCCTACCGGGTAGCTTTACACTTACTGATCGCCGCCAAACGGTTCGTGATCATACCAAATTCCCAATTTCGCTGGCCACTGTCCTGGATGATTTGAACGGGTCCCGTTTAGCTAATGTAACTATACGATTGTCGGTCACTGATGAAGTTTTTTTTAGGTGCTCCACTTGTTTCAATGGATTTTTCCTGTTTCAGAGCATTCGTAACAAAATTTTCAGACCGTCCAACTGATGTAGCAATCAATTTGAAGGTTTTCGCCTCATCTCAGAGCTGACGAACAAGTCTTCTCTCCTCTACCCTGCAGTGAGGTCCACGGCCCATCTAATATTATTACAATGTTATAACTGTACCTTCATTTAGTTAAATATCCTCAAAATCTCACCTTTTGCAACTATGTAACTATTTAAATTTATTCACTTTAAATTTTTACCAGCACGCACCTATTATATTGTCCAGTTCACTTTTGAATACCGAACAAAGAAACAACCTGCAATATTTTCCAAGAGGTAGTTTTACTGTGGGGATTCCTCCATTTCATTCAAAAAGAGTGCTACTCACTTGCCGTAGTGGTTTTTTGATTGTCTAATATTTTCTAATTTTTTCTCTACATTTTACATATTTTGGGGGCTCACACCTATTATTTTGTCCGGATGTATATATATATATATATATATATATATATATATATATATATATATATATATATATATATATATATATATATATATATATATATATATATATATAAATATATATATATATATATATATATATATATATATATATATATATATATATATATATATATATATATATATATATATATATATATATATATATATATATATATATATAAATATATATATATATATATATATATATATATATAAATATAAATATATATATATATATATATAGAAATAAATATATATATATATATATATATATATATATATATATATATATATATATATATATATATATATATATCATCAAAAAAATTCAGTGACTATTTCTCGGGAACGCGCCATCCGATTGAGCTGAAACTTTCAGGATACATTGGTGTATATGCAGAATAGGTCCACAAATAATTTGCAAAAAATAAGTTACCGAAATGAGTTTTGATCGTGTTTCAAATGTGAATCGAATAATGTTTTGGTATTTTTTACAACGGGCAAGAACGATAGCCCATCCCCAATTTATCTATATTTTTAGCATCAAAAACTTCTGTTCGCGGGAACTCACGACCCAATAATCAGAAACAATTGAAATTTACAGAATGTATTGGTATTAAGTAGGACTAGGTCTGATAGAAGTGATTTTGAAATGCGGGCAATTCTGTGCCAGTGGTGCCATCTTGAAAAATCATTAAGAAAAATAACTGCTTGTGGCCCTATAAATTCTGGTTCAGTCACCCGATTTTGACGAAATTCACACAGTAGCTGAACCTTACACTAAGCCACGTTTAATTACACTAAGCCACGTTGAAAAATTCGGCTGGAGCTGCCAGCTATAGTAATTTTAGTGTATAAAATTTTAAAATTCGGTGGGGAAAATAAAGCTCTTTGCCCTTTAGCTTTCAGTACGGTCATGATGTCATAACGAAATTCAAATTGGAAATAAAGCTTGTTGTAGGCAATATTCAGTAGAAACATAGTTGGAAAAACAATGATAGGATTGCCAACTATGGTTGATTTTGTATTTTTTTTTGGCATATCTATAGTAAGCGATTTTATCACAGAATTTTCAACTTGTAGAGATCTTGTACTGAAAACAAACACCAAATATTAAGATCTAGAAAATTTGAAAACTCTTGCGATTGGTAGCCCTAAATTTCTTTGTATCCCTTTAAGTCATCAGATCAGTACGAAATTCACAGAGTATGTTGACTTCAACGTGAGCCAGATGTGACATATTTTTGGCTTCGGTGCTAGCAATGGGCTACCTGCACTAGGCGATTTCGTTATTTTCGTAACAATAAGTGCCAGCATGAAGTATTCACACCGTCAACATTTGCAATGAAAATAAGTAAACAATGTTTAAATTTTCTTAGATCTGCAGATTTTTCGGATGATAGCCCCAAACACTTTTCTATCGCTGTAACTCTCGATGAAGTCATCGAAATTAAATTGGCTTAGGGTCTATTATACTTAAGATGTATTGGTCTCAAGTAGGAGAAGAAGCTAATGGTAGTGGCCTTATGTAGCGAGTTGTACAATACACACTCAAAATCTGCACAAATCATCTACTGTTCTTTGAACATTCGTGTTTATTTATTTATTTAGGGGTTTTATATGATTAGTAGTTTTATATGATTAAAATTTACAATCTTGTGCTTATGTTCCATACGTGCATCGATGGCCTATCTCCAAGGTACAATTATTTCATTGCGTGTGCAATTAAAGCTTTCGATCAATAATCAATATATGCCCAAATAGCAATTGCTACTAGAAAATGTATGAGCTCAGAGTTTGTGTGAATATGCATACGTGCGTACAAATGATTTCAAGCATATGATGATCTTAATCATAGGGTTTTTCTACAAATGATTTAACTGAAAAACGTATTTATAAATTTATGGAGTTAACAGGTGTCATTTTGAGAAATTACTATGAAAAGAAAACCAGTTTTTGCACTAGAAATTCCGATCCAGCCCACAAAGTTTGATGAAATTCACACGTTTGGTAGAAATTTGGTTGAGAAATTAGGTTGGAGCTGCCGGCTGCGGAAATTTTTGTACCTTCAGTCTAAATAATTTTTTTTGCCCTATAGCTTCCAGTGCAGTTATGAAATCAAAACCAAATTCTGGTAGTAAATAGATGTTACGGTAAGTGACGTTTGAAAGGGATTTGGTTGAAAAACAAAGATAGCGTTGCTATTTATGATTTTTAGGTTCAACTATATTTCAGTACATTTTTGTTAAAAGTAAATATTGGAAGTGAAAACTTATTTTGTTTTATGCTTGTTCATAATAAAGAATTAAAAATTATAAACCCTATGTGGGCGTTAAATACCTAAAAATAGGCAAGGATTTTTTCCCAAATTTCGATTTGTCATAACTTATGATAGAAACATTGGGTCATCGTGAAATTTACTGAGCGTATTGATATTGATTAAAACTAAAACACACATGACACTAAAGCACAACTAAAACACACATTAACCCTGTGCGGCCAACGATGTAGCTACAGCAGGTACGTGAACAAAAAATCCTTCAAATCATCGACCCTCCTAAAAATTTTTTTTTTTGCTTTTTGAAAAGAAATTCTGATTATTGATTAATTGTTACCTTTATCCACCATGTCAAATTTAAATTTTCAAAATTCCACGTTGTTCAAGAATGACCTTCTATCACCAAACCAGCTCTATTTTCACCACTCGAAACTTTTGTTCACGAGAACTGACGACCAAATAATAAGATCAATATGAAATTTGCAAAACATGTTGGTATCAACTAGGATCAGGTCTGATAGACGTGATTTTGAAATGCGGGCAACCATGTGGCAGTGGAGCTATCTCGAAAAATCACTGAGAAAAATAACTACTTGTTGACCCATAACTTCCGTTTCAGCCTATAAATTTTAACGAAATTCACACAATATGTAGCTGGACCTTACTTTAGGCCACGTTTGAACGAAATTTGATTGGAAAATTAGAATGGATATTTTTGTTTATATTAGGATATGGGTATTTTGGTCTCCTAAATCTTGTGAATTCGTTCAGCAAAATAAAATTTTCTCCCTATAACTTCCGATGCAGCCATAAAGTCAAAACGAAATTTATGTAGTAAATTGACCTTATTGTAAGCCAAATCCGTTGGAATTTCGTCGGAAAATCATGAAAGGTCTGCCAGCTATGGAAATTTTTTGTAATTTGTAACATTTTTTTACCAAGCTATGTTGTAATTATATTTTCAAATGGAAATAATCCTGCAATGACAATTAACAGCAAATATTTAGGTTTTGCAAATGGTACCCCTAAAATTTTTTTCACCCCTATAACTTCCAGTGCGAAACGAAATTCACATTGTGGCATAAACTTAACGTCAAGCAGATTTGGTATATTTTTGGCTTTGGTGCTAACACAGGGCTGTCATCACTAGACATTTTGGTAAACATCGCACCAACATATGCTTCCATTATATATTCATATGCAAAGCATTTACTATAAAAATAAGCTGCCGACGCTTAAAGTTTGCGAGTTTTGGAACTTTTTCGGAGGGCAGCCCCACACATCGTTTTATCGCTGAAACCTTCGATAAAATCCTCGGTTGAAGACGAAATTTAAAGGATAGGTCGATTTTGACATGGTTGCTGCTTGGGAAAAGTACTGCCAGCACTGAATATTTTCATTGTTTATGTTATAGGAGATGCTGTCATAAGTTTGTTGTATGGGAAGCATCCTATAATGAAAATAAATAACAAGGATTTTATTTTCCTAAACTTTGGAATTCATACGAATGGCTACCATGCAAACATTCGAAGCAGGGATCTACTGCTCGCGGGTTCGAATCCCGCGGTGCCCATGGCTGTATTTGTTCGTCTTATGGTAAAACACAGTAACTGGGCATAATACCAGCGCTCTATTAATGTAGTGTCACATTAAAGCTTTTGTGGTGACTAGGCATAACACTAGCGCTTCAGAAAATAAGAAAATTATGGCACTTGCAGATTAATGGAATAATTGATATCGGCTTCTCCCATATGTGTCTTCCTACCGTCATAGCTAAAGATTATCTTCAAAGGGTAATCCCCTGAGCTTTGGCATTATCATAGAAAAAAAAGACACAATCTGCACAAAACTATCACTTCAAAAACTTGTTCGCTGCGCGAATAGATGTCTCCTATCTATTCGAAGTATGTATGTTCTTTAAAGTATATGTATATTGCTATAGCAAAATAGAAAAATAGAATAACTGAACGTGTTAATAATTAAGTTGAATTTAGAATTTGAAATAAAGAATGTTCGGTTAAATAGAGCGGCATTTAGATAAGGGCTTCCCCTGTATTCTTTGCTGATAAGCTTCTCGTCAACAAGGATCTTCTGGTATTATTCTTCTTGTTTCTTTTGTTGTTTTTTTTTATCTTTAGCTTTTCATCCTTCAATGTGGCTGAGTATGCACCGAATGAACTTTATTATGAATTTTTTCATGTTTTATGTGTGCAAAGGATCTGCTTGAAAACACTTTCACAAAGTTCAATTTTGCTGAGATTTGATTTTTAATTTACAAACCATAAATTAAAACTAACTATAAATTCAATTTACTTCCAATGTTTTCTTACGATGTCAAGGTGCCGTAAATAAATAAACTGACATGAGAGCGAAAAGTCGAGAATGAAGTCTTCAACAAATAACGCTTGATTATTTTCTAGATGACGACAACGAACGTGCCAAAGAATCATGCTGATTTGCCAGAGTAAGTTTATTGGAACTTAATTGGCTCTGAATTCTTGTAAACAAACTCCTTCGACATCAAACCATTGACCGAGGATTGACTCAATAGGTGTGACGGATACATCATTTCCAAGAAATCACGGAATGTTCTATGTCTTCTCTAGTCTTGTGCTTGTGGGCTTTGGTTTGATTTATTGGCTTCATTGAATTTCAATGAAATGATTTTCCCTTTGTCCTACAGCATTCTATGAAAGAATTGCTGCAAGGTAACGGTGAGCTCAATAATATAGTTACCTATGCAGACCTATCAAGTGATATTGATACTGCGTGTCGAGAAGATAACTTCCTAAGATGTTTTCAAATGAAATTTTATGTTTACAAATTATGAACTGAATAGGTTTGCAAACATCAAACAAAATACTCTGAAGTCTTGCAATGCCTAAAACCAGAGAGCAAAAATAGCAGTGAACCATATCTATCACCTCCTTTTCCAAATAACACTAAATTAGCAGAATTTCATCACAGTACGCTTATCTAATTACATCAAAGCTGACGAGTTCTCTCCCCTAATTTAGTATTAACCTGAAGCTAAATATGTTTTTTCATTCCTGCCAACAGACAAGGAGTAAGCTAGTCACAAGCACATACCTAATGTACGAGTATGTGTCAAAGTGCTGGTTTGTTAATTAACATGCTATATATGATGCTATTCTCGTCAGGAAAATCATTAAAAGTAAAATTAACTTTCTTGCTTTCCAATCTTCGATCAGTATGTGCTTGTTGATAGAATGGCAAAGATTTTCTCCCATAGCAGGACGTCTGTGAGTGTGGTGACTGACATGAAAGAACAGTGAATAACGATTGAAATTAAATTAAGAGCTATTATTTTTACACATGATAAAATAATGTTCCCGATGGCGACATCTAATTCAATAAAAAGTTATGTTTTCTTAAAATAGGTCTCAACATTTATTGATACTTCGACAATCTAAAAATTGGATTCCCTTTTTAATCGTCTAAAGAAAAATCGCAATGAAATATAGACAAAAATTACAAAGGTTTTTTTAAAACACATCACTCATTTTGCTCCACATTTGCTACATCAATCAATAGCCTGAATTGCAGTAAAGCCTCCTATTACATACTTGTAGGAAAATGTGACATGTGCATATTTAATAATTATCTTAATATATATAAATTACGTGTCACGTTGTTTGTCCGCGATGGACTCCTAAACTACTTTACCGATTTTAATCAAATTTGCACACCGTGTGCAGTTTGGTCCAACTTGAAAGATAGGATAGTTTACAACTCAATTTATGATCGCAATATTATTTTATTGCAAATTATTTGTCTATTATTTGACAGTCACAATTATCTGTTAGCTCCAAACGATTTTAACAGATGGCGACATCTGTTGACTGGATTGAGTAAGTATTCAATAGATGGCACCATGTCAAACGTCTAAACGTTCCATATAAGCTACAACTTAATAGCATAATCACCACATCTTGCTGAGGCTAAAGTGCAGGTTAAATTGATTTTGTAGTAAACCGAAATACAGTGAATTTTACATTTTCAATTTTTGGTGTTAGTATAGCCGACCACGTGTTACTTAGACTGAAGTTTAAATTAAATTCATATTATAGTGAATATAATACAGTGAAATTATTCCTGCTTTTTAATTATTAGTGCTTCGTTGTTCAAAACTCTAATTAAACTATATACATGTAAGTATTATCACATAATTATATTATTATATATATTTTTATTTCAATGCGCTATAATAGCATGTTTTTCAGTTTTTTTTCGAAAAAATCTAACCTCAACAACGCGAGGAGCAGAGAAGCACGACGCAAACGCGTTGAAAGAGCTCATCAGTCGGCAGAACAAATCACAATAAGAAATGCAGCCCAAAGAGTCAGGAAAGCAGAGCGTCGTGCACAAGAATGTCAAGAACAGCAAGACGAACGTCTGCGACAGACTATTCCAAGAACAAGAGCGGCACGAGAACGAAAAATAGCTACAGCACGAGTACAAGAACGACAGAGGCAGCGGATCAGCCGCTCATTAACACGTGCATCATTTGTTCGTCTTGCTTTCGAATATACACCAGATATTTACTACTCTGCGCATTCAAAAATTGCTATCGGTGCAATGGATAAAGTATGCCAATATTGTCAGGCATTGAAATTTTGGAATGAAACACCCGGCATGTGCTACGCATCGGGAAAAGTTGTGCTGTCACCTCTACCCACTCCGCCGGAACCTTTATTATCCTTTCTTGATTGAACGAACCTATTTGCGTTAGCTAAAGACAGGTTAACCAAAAATATTGTGGACCAATTAGTGCTACATGAAATTGAAATTGAAAGTATTTATAGTTCAAAATAATAAATATTATTGTTAAAAGATTTTAAACTATCCACCCTACCTACCTCATTTATAAGTTTAAGTGTTACATGTTATTTACTAAAAACTTTGTAATATACTCATTTGTTACAAACTTGAATAAAAATAATAATGAATTTTAAATTTAATTCTTTTGTATTGATTTTTGCTTTACATCAACTATACGAAAATTTTGATCAATTGTGTTCAAAGTCCTTCCCCTTCAAATCCCAAACCATTGAATTTTTATATCAGCTTTAACGTTTCCGTCTTCGTTCGTAAATAATAATTTCATTGTAATAAGGGGTAACGGTAGTAGAAAATAAGTCATGAAGGTCGCCATGTTTTTTTTACAAATGGCATCTATGTAAAGAAGCATGGTGGTGCCCATGTCTGATGTTCTCCTACCGTTCCCCTTAAATAGTTTACAACAATGTAATATGACAAAAACGTTAGCCACAGCAACGCGTGGCCGGGTCAGCTAGTATTCAATAAATATCCATCATTTAGGTGGTGGCTCCAATGTACGAAAATAATATAAAGATAAAGAAGTAAAGAAAATATTGATCTGAAAGATTTAAAACAAGAAAATAATACGATAAAGATTGAATATAAAGATCCACTGTCTTCACATGTCATCGCATGTGCTTTTACAACATTCAATACATACATAAATACAAGAAAGTGTGTCTTTCTCTCTTTTATATTAAGATGTCTCAGATGGATATGTTGATCGATAGCTGCTGTAATAAGTATTGATAATAGATTTTATATATTTCTTTCAAAAAGATTTTAAGCCTATTAAACAACTTAAAACGATGTGAAATAATCCAAATACGAAGCACACAAAATGGCTATGAACTAGCTTGAAAACCAAAACCAATACTTAATTCAAGACAATGTAAAACTTAATTACCTGCAACATTATCAAATTAACTTAGATTACACTTTTTTCGTTATTGCTTGTGAACTGTAGAGGAACTTGGTTGGTTCTACTGGAGTGTTCTATTATATAAGCTTGTGAAACAAAGTTGTTCAGAATTGTTTTACAGCAAGTTACTTTGCACGTAGGGGAGTGAAAAAGTTGACCGGCGAAGAGAAAACGCTCTCAAGTTCGTCAATGGATGATGTGATGGTAATAAAAATAAACCGCTAAGCAATAAAAGTTGAACAAGTTGAGAGGAAAGATCAGAGTACAGTCCATGACTCTGGTTCTAGGATGAAAACTTTCTTGGATTGCCCACAGTAAAATAAAATGTGTTTTTCTCGAAAGCCGGTGTTTAAATTATACGTAGGTGACTTATTTTGAAATATCACTATATAAAACGCTATACGCTGAACATTTTTCTATTTTAAGGATATGAACATTCACACCTAATAATCGCCAATATGAGGGTGTAAGCGCATTCATGTGGTACGAATTTGCAAGCGTAGTGTGTTTACTGCGCCCAACGTGGACTATTAATTATTGTGGATTCTTCTTCTGGTTCGTTAGATTCTTTCTATAAACTGATGTATTATAGTTTTTGAAATTTTAAAACCAAATATTCGCTTGAATGATGAAATCTGCAAAAGTCACAGAACAAATTTATACAAAACCCCGTTTGGGACTACCCCGTAATAACGGGCTGAAAATTATCACTAAATATACCTGATATTATACACAGCATAGCAAGAAATTGGTTGATGCAGCAATGCCATTAGGTAATAATATACGAAAAATTGTGCAAATATCGGAATTGAAGCATTGAAATAAATCGTATGTTTGACGTTAGAACAGAAATTGTACCTATTGCATTAGAAAATTTGAAGCCAACTTAATATAAGTATAATATCTGGCAGATGATATATGGTACAGCCCTATAAGAGCAGTGCATTAAATTTAAATAATACTAGCAGCCATAATAAAAATAATAATAATAAAAATAATAATAAAAATAATAAAAGAATAATAAATAATAAAAAACAAACATAATAAAGTGCGTTGATACATATAGTGGCTTTTACTTGCTTTGTCAGAGCTTCATTTGAACCTGTGGTGTTTTAAGTGCACCACGCCCATAGTCAACCTCTGCACCTGGTCAACGCCTACGCCTGTGACAGTCGAAACTGCTAGCAATCATATCTGGTAGCCGTTCTACTGTCCGCGACCTGTGGATCCGATCCGTTGGGTGGCTTCCAAAGCACCCCCTTCTATAGCAAATTCGTTAAAATTGTTGGCAGTGTCGCAATAAAAAAAACTCTAGCGCGCAGGAACCGCTAGAAACACTAATTTTCGAAGAAAAGTAGAGGAATCGTGCAGATGTTTCGAAAGTTACAGGGATAAAAAGATGTTTGGAGCTGTCATCCGAACAATTTCCAGAGCTCGGAAAGTTTATACATTGATTGTTTATTTTCATTGTAGTTATTTTCTAAATGAATATCTAATAATAGCATCTCTTGGTATGGAAATAGTAAAAATACCTGTTTGCCTTTGCTAGCACCAAAGCCAAAAGTATACTAAATCTGCTTCACACTAAGTTCGACTCACTCTGTGAATTTGCTTTCGATCCAATAAATGCATTCGAAGTTAAAGGAGTAGAAATAACTTTACGGTTACCACCTGCAAAACTTTCCAAACATTAGTATTTGCTGTTTATTGGCCCTACAAGATCAAAACCATTTGAAAATTTAATGATAACATCACTTACTAAACACATGATAAAAATATATATATATATACCACTATAGCTGGCAGCCTTATTGGATTTTCAACTAAATTCTTACTTAATTTAACCTTCAATTTACGATATGAATTTCGTTTTGATTTCATGGTCGCACTGGAAGTTAGAGGACCAAAAGCTTGATTTTGCTGAGCAAATGTTCAAGTTTCAAGACGTGAAAATTACTACAGTTTGCAGCTCCAACCTAATTTTTGAACGAAATTCTGTATCTTACGTTTTTATTAAACGGGGCTTAGAGTATGGTCTCGATACTGTGGGAATTTAGTTAAAATCGGGTGACTGAATCGGAATTTATAGGATAAAAAGCAGTTTTTTTTGTGATTTTTCAAGATAGTATCACTGCTACAGGGTTGCCCATATCTCGAAATTGCCTCTATAAGACCTGGTCCTGCTTTAGACTGCAACAGTCTGTGAACTTCAATTGTGTCTGGTCATTGGATCTGATCATCGGTCAGATGTTTCAGATGCTAAATATAAAGGTAAATAAGCGATGAGTTGCTATTCTTGTCCGATTTCAAATTTCAAAAATTTTACTTTGACAAAGCATACAATTTATATATGAAATACTTTCTTTTTGTTATAAAAATCGAAAACTTTCCAGGAAGGTCGATGATTCGAAGGTTTTCATTTTCAGTGCTTGCCGTAGCTACGGGGTAGCCAGCACGTTCACAAAAAAACTATTTTAGTCTATAACTTATTAGCATCAATTCGTTTTGTAAATTTCATAATGATCTGATAGCTTGGTCAAAAGTTATTGTGACTCAAAATTTCTCAAATGTTCTTGAATTGTTTTTAGGCACCGAGCTCACACATAGGGTTAATAATTGCCAAAATGCTATCATATCCAGATTTGAAACACGTTCAAAATTTATTTTGTAGACTTTTAAAGTAATTTGTTGATAGAAAAGTACTTAAAGTAAGCGCTAAAAGTACTCAAAGTATTAAAAATTACATATAAAGTACTTAAAACATCACTAAAATGGCCGTCGGCGCCAAAGGCTTAATGAAAACTAAGATATGGTGAGATTTGAACTCATTTCACATATACACCAATTACTGCTGAAAATTTCAGCTCAATCGGATAGCGCGTTTTCGATAAATTGAAGAAAAATCGTTGTAGAAAACCGTTGTTTTAAATAATGATTCCCAGATGGAATCTTCCCTTTCCGATTTGTGTGAGTACTGTGTTATTGTGCCGTCCGTGTGCTGTAGCACGAATAACTCATCAGTGGAAATGCCCACGACCAGAATTTTGTAGTTAGCTGGGAACAGTCACGCAAGGCAAAAATGAGGCGAGTTGGGTATCCGAATATGCTGCACTGACGACTGCTTGGCAGAACTAAAGCCTGAATTACATTGCCATGCAGTGCAGTGCACTGAAATTTAGATCTCATGTAATTGAATGTGGCAATTCACATTAACTGCAGTGCAGTGCAGTGCAGCGGACTTAGGCTAATTTCTAAAAACGCTGCAGACTGCATCCGCTGACATTCGTTTGAGAGTAGTTGACCGGGCAAAAAACATTTAAATTGAGGCGGAAATTCCGTTCCACGCATTATTGTAAATGGACGAAAAACAGATGCAGAAAATCTAAATATCAAACCTCCACAAATTAATTTGACTTTCACTGCCAGAACACTGCACTGCTTTCAATGTGCTTTGCAATGCGTGCACTGCTTCGGCACCGCGCTGGACTGCAGTTAACTGCACTGCACTGCATGGCAATGTAATTCAGGCTTAAGTCAGTCGCAACACTGTGTTGTATTCTACGTTCATAGTACGATGTGCTTTTGGGCGGTTATTCTGAGGTTGTTCCCTGTTCCACCATGGTACCCTTGTTTTTGGGGCACCGGTTTTTTGGGACAGTTTGAAGGTGATTCTGTTGACTTTGCTTACTGTCTCCTCAAATTGGATATTTGTGATGTCAATTGAATGGAGGCCAAGAAGTCCCATTTTAAGGTGATTTCGGTAGCTCTCTCCATCCGTGCACTTTGATTGCTTGTGGTTAATACCTTTTTACGCTTTCTTTTCCTGGTTCAAAGGTGATGTGTGTATAATGCCCTTTTAGGGTATTCCACTTCTTTACTATGTGCACTGCACTGTTGGAAATCAATGTGAGGTTTAATATATCTTCCCTCTTAGTTTTTAGGAATGTTGGCGTGTTCCTTTTATTAGCTACAGCTAAATTCCTGGTTTGCGTACATTTAAGGTGGATTCACCTCTAGCGTTGACATCATTGCTTCCCTATGCCGTGTGATGTGCACTAGCATCACAACCAATTATAAGCTTGATGTCATTTTTTTTAGACTCTACTGCTCATTTGATGGTGTTAATAAATATTGCCTCCACTATACCTCCCCCAATTACATCTCAGCAAAAAGAGGTGGAAACCCAGATGCTATGCTTGAAGACTTGTTAAATATAAATTGAATATAAATCTTTGTTACAAATAATTTTATTTTTCATTTTAACAATACATATTTTAAACTTAGGCTACTTGTGTATATTAATTTTGACGTGAAATGTGGTGTGAAGTGTTTGAGGAGAGTTGTGGATTGTATGTAGAAATATATGTATTTCTGTAAGTGTATTCCCAGGACTAACTTAGCCTGTAAATTTTTCTTCGGTCCAATGACTGTTGGAAGTTGTAGGGGTAAAATTTGTTTGCGTTACTGCCCGCAACAATGCAATTTTTTCCGAAACACTTTTGGCTTATTTTCAGAACAAAATAATTATTGTTTACTAGTTCTATGGGCGGTCAGTCGTCAGCCAAGTAGGGGGAGGAACATGTCGTATATGCAAATATACACGTACCGCAAATATTCGGACTGGTGAAAGAGTGACCTTTAATCTCTTCGCGGTGGCCGCTGATAGCAATCCCCACAGAATGGTGGATTGGCTGGTTGGATCAGGCGAGCCTCTTTTAAGCAAAGTTGTTGAGAGATCCCTCTCCCGTAAAATGTTTTTGGTTCTTCCGCACGCCCATACAACCACCAGTTGTATGGGTTGTGTAAATGGAGGCCTCGCACGTAACCGGCAAAGAGGCGTCCCTGTTTCTCTCCGCAGGGGTGACAGGGAGGCTTGGGGATGGGTCTGGGCTGGTGAGTGAGGTGAAACTTCACCTGCAGGGTTCTGGGTCCAACATTTGACTTTGCCTAAAGAGTAGCGAACTGTTAGACTAGGGGAGGCATCTTGGTTACCTCGGCAGCAAGGTTTGCAGATTCAGCGTACTGTGAAAGCCTGCAGAACCCTCGGAAGGTCGTAGGGGAGTCTGCTTCGCGATCATTAGAAAGGCAAGGATGATCTGATCGATACGTTGTTCTTATGGGGGCGGGGTGTAGTGGGAGACGAATACTGGCGATTGCCCCGACTGTGGTCCAGGAACGCGAAACCCCAACCTGAAACATTAATTAAACTAAATCTATGGATCAAACTAAAGACGAAAAGAAAATCTAACTTCCCGCCAGTAGAAAATGTTCTTGTATGTTCCTGCAACATTTACAAAAATGTTCAAGCAAAAAAAAATTGTGCATATGGTTTTGAATGACATTTCTCGCTCCAAATCTTCTCGTTCCAAATCACTTCAGCTAGTGTGAACGCTTCACCTGATTTACTTGACAGCTCCTAACTCTACCTGATTTAGAGTGTAGTGTGAACGTACTATTAGGATAAATAGAATTGATCGAATATGATTCAACAACCGTTAAAATGAGTGTTCTTCCAAGAGAAGTAGAGAAAATATGCAGGTTTTCAATACTGGATTTCGTAGCTGGAGGACTGGAGAAATTGGGAGCGTCAACAGTTAGAAAAACCAAAGAACCGACAAAAAGGTTGTGGTGATACGATGAGGGTTTTCATATCGATTTTCTCCGCAAATCATTCAAAAGCTCATATGAATTTTTTTTAAATTAATTTTCGATCGAATTTTTGCCATATCAAATCTTAGGGTATTCACATGAATAATTTAAATGCGCAATTTGACTAAACTTTGATGCACTGAATATTAACGTTTTCTACTCTACAGATCTGTCGAATTATTGGAAAACGATATCCAAGGCTTCGAAGTGTAGCATCCAGTAATTTTTATATTTTTCCTTTAAAAATTACTGGTCACATATCTCCGACCCACACTGTATGGATCGGAGACGCTACAATATTTTGCAATTGAAAATACGTTTCAATCGCACAAAAATAAAATCCCGCAAGTCCCCCGGGTGACCTTATTGTTGTTTTCGCACAGCCAAGAGAAAATCCCGTTAGGAATTGCGTGGCTGTGCAAGTGGCTTGCGAGCTGGAACGTTCAATATCTAGACAGTCGGATGACGATCGTGGCCTAGGCCGGGCGTGTGGAGTCGCGCTATAAGTTTTTATATGCAACCTTTGTGGATAAATAATTAAAAGTGCTGTGTGCCTGATTGAAAGACTCTTTGTTTTGTTTACAAACGGAAAAAGTGGGTGACTAAAGTGAAACCCCAGATACAATATAAACCCCTACTACTGGTCGGATCGTTTCTTCCCTCGGGCTTATGCGCACTCCGAAGTGACAGACAGAAGGATTCGGCGACAAAATAAGTAGACGTGGTGTTCCGCTAAGAACATTCAGTGACGATTTCGAACTGAAGATAATGTGCATAAGTTGGAAACTGTGATAGTTTGATTGTCGTGCGTTTCATTAATAACTAAATCCTCGGTCCTCAATGGCTTCAGCATGTTTCTGTCGAAGCGAAATCAATTAGAAGCGACCGACGGGCAGCCGCTTTTGGCGTTGATCTGAACGATACCGGGGAGTCTGGGTGAAGTAATAGCGACGTGCAGTCGTTTTACCGTCGTGGCGCGACGAGTCGCTTTTGGCGTGGCCATTAAACTTTTAAACCCATTAAACCCGCCTGAATATCTCGAATATTCGATAGTAAACCGGTGGTGAAAGCATTTGAAAAGAAGCAACCGGCTTGCGTGAAATGAATTCAATAATCCCGTCGGTATGTTCAGTGTCATTTGCCTGTAAATTAGTTCCACACAAATTTGCTAGACCCACGAAGTGCTTCCATTCTTTGCCTGAATTGAATAGTGAACCTTCTATACATACCTAACACTGATGATCGTACAGTGACTTGCCGAAATGATAAATTCAAATCTGTGCGGAAAGTGAACGGATCTTTCGATCATTCTCGAACATCGTGGTTACTAGAAATTAAAAATCGCTTCAGTGGGTGAGCTGAAAAATAGTGAAAACTCTCGTTGTCGGGTCCTGTTCTGTCCTTGGCGGAAGTGCGAGGAGGATGTTATTCGGGCCAGAACGTGTAAGATTTTCGTGAGCACCTGAATTTTCTTTTGATGTGAGTTTCTGGGGAGGGGAATATAGATTGCTTTGGCAAATCTAAACTCATGCGAATAGCGGTTTACTGCGAATGTTGCGTGGGAAGTGTTGGTGCTAAATCCAAAATTAAGTAGAACACCTTGGGAGGTTATGGCGGATCGAGTGCGGACCAATAGATGCGAGCGGAATCTCCATGTGCGTGCTTTCTGTTGCCGGACTCGTCGTGAGAGCGTTCCTCTATTGAGGGAAAATGTCTTCGATGCCGCTTTTCATTAGTCCAGCCATCCTACGTGCGCATGTGAAGCGTTAAAATTTCGAGTACACTACTGGACACTGATGCCTCGAAGGAGCAATTGTGGCATGCCACATCACAAGTAATTTTTACTAATCATTTAGGAATTGTTAAATCCGTTTTCAGTGGGCTGGAGTTCTTACATCAGATTTACATTCGCCTGCTGAAGAAACTAAATCGAGATTATCGATAGTGGCAAGGTTTGGCCTACCAGATTACGCGGTCATCGTCTAGGCGGCTCCTCTAAAAATACACGCGGAAGAAGTTCCACGTGATTGCTTTATGTTGTTTTATCTTTGGGGGAAACGAGAGACGCTGCTTGCGTATGTTTGTCCATCACCACCGCTCGTTATGTCGATGGGTTAGGACCACTGCATCTGATGGAGATCTGAAATGGAACCGCTTTGCCTGGGAGAACAACCCTTAAAGAATCCAAGGCGGCCAGGAACAACAACTGAAGTCCAGTGTATGCAAATATGATACTTTCAATACTGGAATCGAAACTATTTAAACTCGCTGCTTTAATACTTGCATCTTTAGATGATAAATTAGTAGCACACTGTTTGATTATCACACTACTATATTATCACATTACTTGCTTGATACACCTATGGATTATGCGTATATTAGCTGTCTTGTTATAGTTTTACAATCTCAAAGCGGTAAAGCCGTATTGCTCATGTTTATTTATCATACTGTATATTTAGTTCGAAGCCTACTGGGCAGTTAATATTGGAGTAGTTGCATTCGTGCATTCATAATTGTGTTCTACCTACTAAATCAGTCTAATATTATATAAACTTGAGTGCGCAAGATGATAAGTTTAAGTTTTGACGGCAATAAGAAACCGTACGGAGGTATATATTGAAATCGATTTCCATATATGATAGTTCTTACTTTTCTTTCGTTTCTACTACAGAGAAAGTTATCATCATCTTACCCACCCAGCACCTTGGTGGCCATCATTGAATGTAAATTGTTATATAATTTGATTATAAAATTTATTTTTGCTTAATACGGAGACTGTATGCATAGCGTTAAGACATTGTATGTGCCGGTTGAATGATACTATGTTAACTTAACAATAATGTGTGCGCGAAATTAGAGAAAAAAAAAACTTAACAAATGAGTTATTGAAATTGATGAAACAGATTTAATTGCGTTACGATCATTCCACGGGATAATAGAAACTATAGTGTATAAAAAGTTCTCGGCAGCCTATAGCTTTGAGAGGAAATCATGTCTATGTTCTAGTTCTGAGGAACCAATTATTTGCCTTTAGAAAAAAAAAACATTTATTAAATACTGCTGAGAACTTCCTAGAAAGATAGATAGTGCTTAGCCGGAGTATTGTATTAATTTGCGGTTAAGGAGAAACCAATATAAGTTGTGCTAAGGCCACTCCCATCCTCATATTCGCTACAGAAGGTTGCTGTATTTACTTCAGTTGTTGCATTCAATAAAGTTCCTGTCACAGTTATTTTTTTTTTACAAGTAAGTGCTATAAAATAATTATCATGACGTGTAACTCTAATTCAGCAGGTAGTTGAACATTTTAGTGTAAACGAATTCAAATTTATGTTAAAATTTCATGATGATTTCAGTCTGTGAGCCATCATTGGTTAGTGCAAGCACTGAAGTTACCAACCGATTTAAACAATTTCCATTATACTCTCACTCTATTGGTAATCCATCCATGAGCTTTTAATGAAACCGTTATGCCGACTAAATATTTCGAACTAGTGAGATCAGTGAGTTGTGATTTGTCGTTGTTTTAAATGCTATCACTCTTACTAGCTCTCAATACAAGTGCAAAAAACCCGATTAATGTTTGATAAACCTGAAAATTCTGCGGGATATGTATCGAATCATCAATCGAACTTTTAATTTTTACTATATACTTTTCAAACCTAAATCCGCACTCAAGAATATATTTATAGAGCCCTCGATGAATCGTAAGTATTTTCATACCGAGGCTCATTACTAAACATCGTAAAATTCAGGGTATTCTAAATCGTTCTTACATCTTACACAAAAGATATTTTTTTCCTTAATGAAATTCACTTAATCCTGATAACAACGATTTTTATCTCATTATCCGGATTTGTCCGATATCGCTGACAATATTTTCTTTGTATTCCACCGAAGAGCCCTAATACAAAACAGTCGCCGGCAAACGGTAAGCACTTCCATCCATATATAAGCGTGCACACATAAGTATTAGACAAACATACAACGGTACAGCAGTTGCTGAGTACATATTAGCAACATTAATGACAGATTCATTAAGAGTCTCATTACGCCATGTAATTTACTTCCAGGGCTTAATGAGGTCTTAGGGATTACTGGACAATGCTGTATATACTCAGGAAAATAGTTCGAAAAACATAATGGTGAATCAGACGATACATTTAGAGTGAATTTAAGTAGCTTGTTTCCTTGAAAGAAAATATATAATGCTTGTAATATAGTTTCAAGGATTTTTAAATTTAAGTATATTTTGACATCAAATCTTAGTTGAATTCAATTCACACTGAACAATATTATAATAAATACGTACACGGTCAAAAAGCTAATAGTAAATTTTATTTCCTAGTTTGATATAACCGAATTGTTTTTGATTGTTGAATTGATTGTTTGATTGTTAAATCCAGTTAAATTGGGCTCCACCGATTGGTTGTTGAATTTCACAGCCTGGAATAATCTCCAGCCTGAAACTTTGAGATCGGGGCTCTGTCTCTTTAACAAAGACAGAGCCTCCGAAGCGTTCGAGTGGGGCACCGCCACCTTAGCTGTAATTAGCTTGGGCACGGATGTCTCCTCCATCACATCCAAACCTGGATGGTCTCCGAAAATTTTTTGGTTATCGGTTTAAGAATCACCTTGGCCACGTCAGCCTCGAGTCCCCATTCCAAGAGCTCCTGTTTGTCGGCGACGGCCAGCTTAAGGTGACTAGCCGCTACGTCTCTAAAGGAACGAGCTACGGTCTCCTGTCGTGGCCTCTTCGTCGATTTACCTCTCGGCAAGATCTGCTCCTCTGAGCGTTGGCGTTCGCTCGCAGCCGTAGCAGTAGGTTTCACTTGAGTATCCTTGGGTTTCCCTATGGATTCTAGCGTCACCGTACTCATGGCCGCTTGCTTTGCCTCTCTTCTTCTGAAGCGTTGGGCACTCCGCTTCCCCCCTTTAGTGGGATCAGCTTCCGCCACCTTTACAGTGGACTGCAGGTTTTTGGAGCCACTACCTCCAGTCCTGGTTACAGCTATGCTAAGTGGCTTAGCCACCGCTTCCTTCCCGGTCACTTGCGAGTCTTTCAGTTTGCTGCCTCTGTTCTTGGTCGCTGCTCTGCTAAGTGCCGACTCAACCACCGCTTCCATTGGACTGGCCAGCGATTCTTTAGACCCGCTGCCAGACTGTTGCGTAGCTGCTTTGCTGTGGGGTACCGCTACGTCCATTAGGTTTACAGTAGCTCCCGGAACGGGTTCTCCATCCAGCTTCAAGGCCCGCAATCTCTCGATCGCCTGACCCTGAGCCGATTCGCTTTCCGTTGTTGGTGATCGCATCTTCTTTGAACTTCTTTGAAAGGGGGTCCTTTTCTAGTAACTTCCCTCCAGTAGTACTGGCAGCAAGTTCAATTTTCTTTTCATCTTTGGTTTGATTCATATATTTAGTTTAATTAATGTTTCAGGTTTGGGTTTCGCGCTCTTGCACCGCAGCCGAGGTAACCGTCAGCATTTGCCTCCCATTACACCCCGCTTTCATAGGAACAACGTATTGATCCTATCGTCCTTGCCCTTCTTAGGATCGCAAAGCAGACTCTCCTTCGACCTTGCGAGGGTCCGTAGGCTTTCACAGTACGCTGAACCTGTGAGCCTTACTGCCGAGGTAACCAACGTGTCTTCTCTGGTCTAACAGTTCGCTACTCGGTCCGTGCGGCCAGTGCGATCACCTCACCTGATTTAGTTATCAGCACTAAATCTACCTGATTTATAAGTGCAGTGCAAACGTACTATAAATAAGAGTCAGCATTAAGGGAATTCAGCAGTTCATCTCAAACCTTAGTACAAGAGAGTTCAATTACTGGACATCCATTTTTACTAATTAGTACTTCCAAGTACTTTTTAGTAGATCACAAATGGAACGCCATCTTCATTCATACAAGCAGATTCTAACATGTTGAACTGTATGTAATTTTCAAATTTAAAACAGTTGAAAATAAAGGGAGGAAATAACGAGAGTAAACTACTACAATACAATCGACAGAAAATATAGAAGCAACTAACAGAAAATTACCTTATTTAACTTTCTACCCATTATCATGCTATTTTTTAATTCCCTAACTACGAAAACATTCATCATAACCTTGAAAAAACCCAAGGCTAGCGAGTAATTGGAAGTAGCCAGAAGTACTTGCAAGTACTAAATAGTAATAATGGAACACGGGCAATAGTTTCATTGTTCACATCTAGCGGAAAAAATCCCGATATCTTTTGAATTGATATAAAATTGAAAATTACGAATCCTTGATCACTTTGATTTATTCGCTTCGCAAGATACATATTATTTCGTTGTTCGTTTTGCTTTTTTGGAAATTCGCTTTCATGTATGTTTTTTCGCTTGAATGTTTAATTTGTCATCAAATCGTTGTTAGAATGATTAGCTTAAATCGTCCTTATTAATCTATTCGGATTATATTAAATATATGACAAGTCAGTGAAATAATACTCAAATATTAGAATTTTACGTTTTTAAAATGTTGATGCTCACAAAACCCGGCTGATAAAATTGTAGCAGTATGATCATTTTATTCTGCTTTACATGTTTTATAAGCCGTCAACGAGATCATTTCATTAAATGTTATAATTTAATTTTGTAGGGCTTCATTTCAATTATCTTTCGGAGAATGTTCACATCACACAGGACATTCATTAGCAATTTGTACGTAGGTACTCGTATTGTGTACGTGCTCACTTACGACTTCATCCATTTTCACTTTGCGGCTTATGCCTTAGAGCCTTTTTCCCTCATTCGACTTGCCTATCTTAACAGCAAATCGCGCTCCAGTGAAGATTGTGCAAACCTAATTTTAGAAGGAAAATAAATTTGCCACATTTTCGCTGATATGAATAAATGCGGTTATCTCATAAGCGTATTTATATGGGAAAGCATTTTCGAGGAGAATAAAATTTTGCTAATCCTGGATCGACGGATGAGGAACAAAGAAAGCAGCTTGAATAATTTATTTCCATCTGATAACTACGTACTCATGAACATGTATATCATCGCGCAGGCATATACATATGGATTTCAGATATGTACATTTAAGGTGCTGTTTTAGTAGGTACACATTATTTTCTAATCATTGTATAAATGCTTGACATAATTACGTTACGATCGTTTTTCATTTAAATCAAACCCAAATTCAAAGTAAACAATATGAAAACAACAAAGAAAGCTGAGATAACTAATAATTACATTCATCATTTGTAAAGTGTTCGTCACAAATGTTCTGGTCAATTAGATAATGTCTTAAACGGCCGTATACACGGAGATCTGGTCGTGGACTTGATGTCGATTGATTTGCTACAAACATAAAAGCGATTGCAGCTTCAATTGCAGTCTCATTTGAAATTTGTTTGCAGAGACGTAGCAAACGCCCTTCAGTCGGGGCAGTTTTAATCTGCGCTTAGGTAGCTGGAGTGAATTTTTGTCAAATCTCGGTGTAAAGTTGGTCTGTTATAGCCCAATGACAGATTTTGTGAAATTTGAAAATCATTTTAACCAGATGACTAGCCATGGGATACAATATCAAAATGGATTGAGATCAAAACATTAAAATGTGAGCGCGTTATTTGCATATTTACATTCCATTGTTTCGACTTCAATCCTCTTTGAACCAATATTATATATCCAGCTATTAGCGACAAGGTGAGCAGCTGGTTAATGCAGAACGACATCTGTTCTAAAACATATTTTTGAAGGCAATACGGTTAATATTTTCTCTATACGCCTTTTGCTGGAAAGTAGTGAATGTGAAAATACGAAAATGTTTGAGAGCTTTTCCGCTGAAGTAGAAGCCGACTCTAGATTTGATTATTAATTAGAAATTAGAAACGCAAAGAAATGTTAGAATTTTAAATTTAATTAGAAACACGACAGAAAGGTAAAAAAATTTGACGGTGCCATAGCTTTGTTTTTAGCAGCATTCTACCAACCAAAATGTGTCTGTTTCACTTGGAGCATCTTGGGACTTGAATATCAGTTACGTATACTTTGAAAATGTTTTATTGCTAAATCGATTGCAGTCCGATATTTCCATTGGAAATTTTAGAGGTGCATAGAAATTTGGGGCTGCTATTCGTAAAAGTTTTCAAATTTTCGAACCCCAAATATATTTTTTAGCTATTGGCACTAGTCACTAAAAAATCATTACCGTTTGAAATGAAAATAACTGCTATACATGGAAGAAAGTATCAAAAGAGTCTCCACTAGACGCCGAAAACAAACTCAACATATATGTCAATGAAATAAGAGTACGTATTTAGGTAATTTCTCCATCTCTTCTTTATGTCCTCAAAATTAAGCATCTACTAACTTGCATCCAATTGCAAACACTATTTTTTCTTTTACTTCAACATCATTAATATGTATTGTCAATTACCTTTCTACGTCGCGTTCACGTACAAAACTCATCTTGCAAACTAAGTTTTATTCAATATTTAAACTTAATATTTAATAGAACTATAAGGATTCTTAAAATATCACTTAACCGCCGCTGGTGCTATAGGGTTAAAGATGATTAAGTTTTGATGAGACCTTGATCTATTTCTCCATAAACACCAATGTGTCCTGCAAATTTCAGCTCAGTCGGGAAAGCCAAGTGATTTTAATATTCATGTTCTTCGCGCATTAGTAAAAATGCACAGTGCCTGCAACACTTTATCCGCACTGCAACTAAAAGTCTACCTACCTAAGTCTATCTACTGATACATCAAAATCAAACCACCGTATGAAAATAACGAAAACGCTTGGTACTGGCAGCGCTTTGCTAGCTTCACGCTGGGTTCAACCCACCCTGTGAATTTTATTTTGATCCAATAACTGCATTGGAAGTAGGTAATATGTGTATAAAGAAATTTAGGGCTACTACTTGTAAAAATTTTCAAATTTTCGAAATTCAAATATTTTTTAGTTAATGTCAATACAAGATCATAAACATTTGAAAATTTATTGACAACATCGAACAGTAAAAATATCACAAAAAAATACAAAAATTATTATGGCTAGCAGCCTTACCATGATTTTTGATGAGGTTGGTTTTGATTTCAAGACTGCATCGGAAGTTAAAGGGAAAAAAACTTTATTTTGCTTAGCGGATTTTTAAGTTTCAAGAAACAAAAATTACCATAGTTGGCAGCTCCAACTTATTACTTCAAACAAACTTCTAATGAACGTGATTTAGAGTAAGATCCCACCACTGTGTGAAGTTCGTTAAAATTTGGTGGCCCAATCGGAATTTGTATGTAGTTGACCCTATACACTGTGCTACTAGATGGGCCAATCATAATTTTTCGTCTTGTGATGAAAAAAACTGCTCTCAAAGCCAACCAACGCCCTCACTATTTTCAGGCTTCATCACTGTCAGCCACTACAAGCCATCTTGACCCATCTACACATAGGTGATGGTCTGCAGTAGCCGATGATGACTCATTGTGTAGAGGCGACATGTTGGTAGTAACCAGTTTTGCCAACTTTTTTTCAGCCATTGTAGCTAGAATTGAGGAAAAACATAGCTAAAAATAGCTAAAAATTGTCCATTGTAGCTAAAAAGTGTAGCTAACTAAAACAATAAAAAACTCAAGGTTGTGGAAAACAGCTAATGTTTATAATTCTAATAAGCTAATGTTTATAATTCATATGGAAAAATATTGGATATACATCGTATTATGAGTAGTTTATTGATTTAACAGTATAAAAAAGTGTAAAAACCGTTGAAGAGCTTAGTAAGTCCAGCCGAATTATTTTCTATTATTTTATTCTTGACAGAAGCATCTTTTAAAAAGGGTGGAAAAAATAGGAGATATAAACGGTTTTTAATTGTTATACTCCTTGTAAATCATTATTGCTAAATAACATTCTTCTAATGTTTGGACTATACTGAAGTGGAGTTTTAGCTATAACTATTGGCTAATGATCCTTGATACTGATCCCTTTATTGACAACCACCTTGTTTATGAGCTCCGTATCATCTTCAAATGAATTTGGAGAGCCAATTATAAATCTCTGCAAGTAAAAACTATAACGTTTGGGGAAGAAATGATCCTGCAGCTGCAGAAACTGAAACCTGAACGGAATGACAAACACAAAAGGATTTTGGCGACTTAATTTTTAAAATACACCGTTATTGACTCCAACCATAAAACTTGCATTGTCTGTCATATTTGTCATATTTAAGTTGTAGTTTTCTAAGCACGTGTTTATGGCAGTAGTAACACTTTCAACAGCTCCACTTTCTAGCTCTTTCAAGTAAATTGTAATAAATTTGGGCTAAATATCACTAAAATGCCCGTAGACTCGTCAATTAAAATACTAGAAATACAGTTAAATCCGATTTGAAGTATGCAAACATAACGTTTTTCACTATGGCCCAGCTTTTAATCGATTAATCCTACACTTGCTGCAATTTTTGGACTCAACTGCTAGTTTCTTACACATCTGACTCAAATGGTCAATTGATCTTAATGCGCAACGGTTCACAACGAAGATATACATTGTAGTTTGATTTGTTGCCGATGTTGTTTTTCAGGTGCTGCCCCCAACTCAGAAAATATAGTTTGTATTTTTCGCTGTGTTGAAAAACTCTACAAAATGAAAAAAAAACATAGCACAATTTTGGCTTTACTACTGAGCACGATTCCTAATGTTTCCTAGGGTTTTGTGCGAACACCTTGTCTACGTTTTATTTTTTATACTTTATATCTTCGCCTGAATTTTTCGGTTCTTGTCTTCAAATTTAGGCAGATAATGTGTATTCTACATTAAACATATTTCGTTTGTCACCTATTTTAGTTTATTCCTAATGAGTTAAAACTCACGGTTTTTCTTCGCATCGAACAAAAGAAATAAAACTGTTCGAGAAGATTATTATTGTTCTATGCCCAGAAAGTTGTAGTACTATTGTATCATACTACCCAAAGCAATAGCGATTACCTTAGAATTTGAGAAAATTATTTTCAAGCACTGAGTGTTTTATATATTAATAAACTAGTGAAAGATAATGGAATCAAAGCAAAAATTTAAATTATTTATAATCTATAAATTTGTAGCTAAATTTGTAGCCAATAGCTAAATGAAAAATTTTGTAGCTAAACAGGTTTTTTTTATAGCTAAATCTAGCTACAATGTAGCTAAATTGGCATCACTGGTAGTAACCATTGCACTGGCCATCATTTGGCATTATGTAGAGGCAATGCCTCCTAGAAGTACGGGCCGTCAGGCTACGTAATCGTTGTCGCTGTGACGTCATGGCGATAGGCGATTTTGACATTTCCACGAGGCAGTGCCGACACACACGGAGATTTCACTTGCGGTTTTGTAGCTAAAATATGAATAAAACGTTAGGTTTTTGTGCGTGGATGCGTTGTAGTGTTAATATTTAGTCATAACTTGTATTTTGTGTCAATCAATTGTACCGAAAGTGAATCGACACAAAACACCACATAACCTAAGAACAACTGATAAACATTTCGTGGCGAATTTTTCCAATTATACCTCGCGCACCGCATTAATTTGTGTTTTAGCTGTTCACTAGCTCTGTTTTGAAAATCTCACTTTATTTTCACTTCACTCACTTTACCACAACCTTTACAATTAACAATTTCCTGCGGACGTCCCATAAGACTACGTGTGTTTTGGGCGACATTTTGGCCTATTGCTGTGATGTCATCATTCTGCATTACGGCCCGTACTTCTAGGAGGCATTGGTAGAGGCGACAATACAGAAACCAATAGCTATGCTGAGTATTATTTGAATGCCAAAAATATTTTGACGGGTTTCTAGCGCAAAATCATGGCTACCAGTAACTATTGAAGAAACGAAAGCATTTTTCGCAATTCTACTATAAATGGGCATTATAAAACGACCATCAATAAACTCCTATTCCATATCTCGTGATTTGGAGTTTTTGGGCTAGGGATAGGTGTCAATTGATCTCGCAGTTTTTCCAACTCGTAGTCAATAGAAGTTTGACACCATTAGGACATTCAGATTACGATCCGTTCGGTAAATTCAAGTTCTTATATCTAACTGACACCATGTAGATTAATAAAAAACACTACTTGAATGAAACAACATTTGCACAGCTCGGTCATTCGAAATATTTCACACAATCTCTACAAATAGTACCTACAATAGGAAGAAGAAATTAGTATAGAAAGAAAATAGTTCAACAAAGACTACCAGCCAGAAAACAAACTATCATTCAAAATGCTAATGGATTTATGGATCGAGTTATTGAATCCGGCAAAATGTCATATACATATGGCGATTAAAGAAATACCGGAAACAATATCAACATTTTTGTCAGAATGGTGCTAAATGACGTTTATATAATATGTTCAAAAAATGTGTGGGTAAGAATTTCACTTGACTACAATCAAATTCGAGCATTATTGATGCTATAGAAAAGGAATGGTTACCAACCAAAAATGCCACAGGAAGCTATCAACAAGTAAAATCTTTGATTCTGCTTTCGGAGGTTTATTCCGCAAAACGATCGAGTTTCCCGTATCAACTGTTCTCTACTTTGATAAGCTTTAGAGACGATAAACGTTGTCTATGCTAATTTATAGACAAGAAGGGAACCATGATCACAAATCAATAACCTTTATGAGTAAATAACATCGATGGATATAAGTCGAGGATGTTAAAATTTATCACAACTAACGTAAATAAAAATTAATCATCTCCCACTGCAAGTGGTCACATCACTCAAGTATGCACTATGAGCTGCTGTCTGATGAGAATCAGTGCATACTTTCGAAACCATTGAGTTAAAAAAATTTTCAATTTTAATTATCCCACAAAAACATTTCCACTTTAAGTAAAATGTGCTGTTAAAAATATTATCTGGTCGAAGTGTGAGTAAAAAAAATGGTAGTGGAATTGAACGATCCAACTCAATTTGCGCTATGTGTAAAAAGGTATTTATGGAGTTCGTGCAGCAAACCCGTCTTGTTATAAGTGAGAAAAAACAATATTTTTGTTCGAAAAATTGCTTTTTAGACAATACTTAGAGTTGATTACAACTGTTTTTATTATTTTCCAAAAAAAAAACTATGCTTTTTATTCTGCAATTTTAGTATATACATACAATAGAATTATTCAGCACTCAATCGGTTAATTTATGAGTTTCATTCATTTCAAAGCATACTATTACCATTTCTTGAATGCCATCAACAAATCTCCGCTTTTGTGTTCGCTATTTTAATATATGTAAGCCACGTCACATTTAAATTCCTATTAATATGCTTTTCAAAGGCGGCATAAAGCCACGATTCAGGATTTTATCCCCGTACAAATTAAAGAATCCTTTTTCGCGCTTTACTCTTTCTTGCTTTCATTGGAAACCTGACAAAGTGGATTTAGTTTGATTCGAATCAAAGCGGATTGGAACGTAAAAAAGCCCACGTGTGAAATGAAGGGTAATCGAATTATTCAAAAGAGCCAAGATAACAGCCATCGCGTGTTGTTTTCAGTATCCAAGGAAACATAATAGAAAATATTTCAATATTTCAAGTTACAGCGTCAATCTGAAGCACAATCCGGAGCTAATCTTTGTTTAGAATGGATGTCAGTCGCATAAAATAATTTATCGAGATATTTCGAAGTATTGAGTGAAATGAAGTAGGAAAAACTGTTAGTTTTTCGGAGTAAAGCTTGTTTAGTCTATGGGCCATGGCTTCTAGTGTGAGGGTTTCTTGGTTCGAATTCTATTTTTATTTTATATCTATTTAATTTTATCATGAATTTATATTCTATTTAATTTTATCATGAATAGGCTGACGCCTGAGCAACCTTTGCAAATTGTGCATATTTATTTCGAAAAAAAAAACTGTTCTGTTCGAGAAACTCATCGCGCACTCTATCAATTTTATGGCCGACAAAGTCGTCCAGCACAACAATTAATTCGATTAACCATGGATCGTTTTTGCCCCACGTTTACTCTCACTGATAATGCGCATACATCCAGACGTCGTACAGTGCGTAATGAAGAAACCATAGCAGCTGTAGAGCCAGGGGCGGATTTGACCATCTCGCCGCCCTAGGCCTCAGAAATATTTGCCGCCCTTTTCGTGAATTATATTTTATGTAACAAAGCGCGATTTTTTTCGATTCTCTAGAATACTTCGCTGTTTTTCTTTGCGCCCGAGCTCACAAAAAAGGAATAGCAGAGCAAAACCGGCACCGGTTCGTTCGTAAAAACTATCTATTATTGCGCCCTTGCCATACAAATAATTATTAAAATGCACACACGGTAAAGAACCTGAAAGTACAAAAGTAAAAAGAATCCAAAAATACCAATTTTTAACAGTCTAAAACCGTATACACCTTTACATCGCATATAATTCCAACGTCTTCGCTCATATTTTTATAAGTAAGTTTACTATTCCGTTCAAAGTTTGCTTCGGCACTTGACTGGAGATCAACTATGAACTCAACTACTGTAAATTAATGTTCGATATGTTATTAGTTAAGGATGAATCCGAAATATTTTGACCTATGATGTTCTAGATTTCATTTTAAAGAAATTTTTTTACAGAAATCAATATCAGTAATGAAGTACAATTTGAAAAACACGTCAAAAATAAGGAGATTCGCATCTAGTTGATATACCCTGTCCCATAATAATAAAAAAAAATCTTAGAAAAATCAATGCGCGCAAATATTTACCTCTGATAAGCTTTTCCTAAATTGAAGAGGTATTATTTGGGTTCTTTTTAGTATCTTTTTAGTATCTTTTTAGGTCTTTTTAGGTCTTTTTAGGTATTTTCAGACACTTTCTAGGTACTTTTTCGGTATTTTTGAGTTTCTTTGGTCCTTTACTGTGATCGCATTTCGATATTTATTATAAGTCAAACTTTTTAATGTCCGAAAAAAATCATGATTGAATTTTCGCGTGCATTGATTTTTTAGAGAATTCGGTTGGCTTGAGATGTTAGGCTCATTCAACTCAGATGTATGTACATATACGACAGAAAAAAAAACTGGCGCCCCAAAAAAATCGATTAGTGGCCACCCCAAAAAAATCGAAAAATTGCCGCTCCCCCAAATTTGCCGCTCTAGGCCCGGGCCTAGTGGTAAATCCGCCCCTGTGTAGAGCGTAGTATCGATGAAGACTCAAGTGAGTTCATTCGACATCGTGCTCAGCAATTAAACCTGTGCCCATCTACATTATGGAAGATTTTAAGGAAGGATCTTGGTTTGCGGGCTTACAAAATCCAACTCGTGCCGGAGTTGAAGCCGAACGACCACCAGGCACGGCGTGAATTCGATGTATGGGTACCAGGAACAAATTGCTGCAGATCCCGAATTTCCTAAGAAAATTTTGTTTAGCGATGAGACTCATTTCTGGTTGAATGGCTACGGCAATAAACAAAACTGCCGCATTTCGAGTGATGAGCAAGCACAGGTGGTTGTCCAAATACCATTACATCCGGAGAAAATCACTGTTTGGTGTGCTTTATGGGCAGGTGGAATAATAGGTCCATATGTCTTCAAAAATGCTGCTGGGAATTACAATCAATGGTGACCGCTATAGAGACATGATCCATGACTTTTTCGTTCAGGAATTGACTCACTGTAATGTAGGGGATCTCTGGTTTCAACAGGATGGCGCGAAATGCCATACAGCTCGTGCAACCATTGATTTATTGAAAGAAACATTTGACGAGCGTTTTGGACCTGTGAGCTGGTCTGCAGGATCTTGTGATTTAACACCGCTAGACTACTTCTTGTGGGAATACGTCAAATCACTCGTCCACGCCGACAAGCCTGAGACGCTTGACCATTTGGAAGACAACATACGCCGCCTTATTGACGAGATACGGCCCAATTATTGATTAGAGTAGTTGAAAATTGGACCTACTGTTTTGACTTCCTCCGCGCTAGTCATGGCGTTCTCATTCCCGAAATCATATTCAAATAAAAATGGCATAGAATTATCTTTCCAATAAAACCAATTTCATGACGGTCCAAACAATTTAACCGTATTTTATTTCATTTCAAATTTCTATAACTCTAAAAAAACCCCTTTATATATAGATATATATATATATATATATATATATATATATATATAGTGTATATATATATATATATATATATATATATATATATATATATATATATATATATATATATATATATATATATATATAGTGTATATATATGTATATGTAAATATATATATACATATATATACACTTGATTATATACATAGAAGTATTAGATTTTGCTAATGTTCTTCGAACAACATTTGTGCATAAAAATTCTTGGCGGGGGAAATTTGAAGTTTCATATTTTTAATACGTAAGCCTTAAAGTACGTAGTATAATGTTTTAAGTGTAATGTTCTACGAACATTAGTAAAAATACTGCTTCGAATTCTAATCGTGCAATAACTTGAACAGTTTTTAAATCTTTGCTCTCGCACAAACTCCATTATCCTGAGCCACATTTCATATCTTTAGCCTTGAATCTATACACAACAAATGCCAGACTATGAATGCGTTTTATTTCGCAGATTATGGTGTACTTAAGTATACCAAGGTTTATGCTATGGCAAGGCTTTAAAAATTTCATGTCGTGATTACGGTGACAATACTCTTTCACGGAGCTTAAAGACCTCTTCAAAAATGTATATGCTTCTTTCATTGCATGCAAAGACCAGAGTAAATATGAATGGGTCGTATAAAAGAAAAATTACATTTCTAGGACTATGTCGACTTGGTTTGGGTAGCTGTTTGAAATGCGAAATTGTGTATTTTGCATGGAAAAGTATTTAGACCTTAATGATATGGTATAGAATTCCAGCAATTTTTTATATTATTTCATTATTGTCCAATTCAAAACCATTGGCAATTAATTTGCTGTTGTAATGCAACCACTGATGCAGCTCGCAATATTCATTTATTCAAAGCAATGTGTCAGTGTGTATCCATCCAGAATACTGTCAGAAAGAAGCGTTTATTATTTTTTATCTCAGAGTTTGGAAAGCCTAAAATCTACGATTTTTGCTTCCCTATCATATTTAATTTAAAGAATATAAATAAATAAATATTATATTGAGAAAGAAACGCTATTTTTAATTAGAGAGCGTGTTCCTTTACGCTTTAATTGAGCAAACAAGAAGCTTTGCGTATGTCTTAAAATTGTCGCATCACATATCTTTCTCTTATATCTCTGAAATGATTAGACTTCGAGAATGATTTTGTTCGGCTGATCAAAAAACGCTTGGACGATTGATTAAAAAAAAAAAAACTGAAGAACCAAAATGCATATTTTAAATGACTTTTGAAGACAGTTAAACCTTGTGTGGAAAATCTATTGCTGGTAGCGGAATTCACTTTGGCCGTAGAGTAAAGTTTACGTTAAAAAAGATACGAAATTGAGTCCTTCAAAAATAAATTTCATAGAAAAATGGGTCAATTCTGTGAAAAAACATATACTACAAACATACAAATAATAACAAATGAAGTAGGGTGAATGCTCCTAATGCCAGCATGTTTCCAAATTCGGCCACCCAAAACTTCAGACTCGTCAAAACGAAATCCAAAGAGCATTGAAACAATAACCACTCTACTTACTTTAGATGCGTTTTCCATGAGTTTGAGCAGTGTTCTCAGCCAAGTTTACAAAAAGAGTTGCAGCAGGCCGATTTTTAGGAGCAAGCTGCCGACTTTTGGAACAATCACTATATTTGTCATATCTTTTTAATGAAAGAAAAATATTAATATTTTATAGAGCTGCCCAAAAGTTAAAAGCAATCATTTATTTCAAGCTCAAAATTTTTCAGAAAGTTAAGTATGGACCAAATCCCAATTTGGAACTTCGAGAGTCCATATATATAATCTCAATCATAATCCGATCTAGTTCCTCTTCAAATTAAGTCATGTCATTTCAAGGATATTAATGTATTTATATTATTTTACCTTCGAGTTTTTAGAATTCATGATTCAATATGTCAACGAGTTTTGTATTGAATTTGACGTTGATTTTTTCGTACATATTCTTTCAGAAGCTCGTTCAATATACACAAGGTACAACACCAATTTCATTATTTTTTACTATGAAGATTGTTCCAAATTTCTTTTGCTTCGAATCACAGTGCGACATTTTCTACAATGGATCACCGATGAGACGAAAATCGATTTGGACCTGAAAAAGAAAATGATAACGACAGTGGTCCTTCTTCACGTGCGGTGAAGGTCATATCAAAACTTATTCAGTGATGTAGATAATACGAGTTCCACTCTAGAAAATGTTTTCGAGCCGAATCGAATATCAATCTATCTATCTATCTTTTGTGTGCTTATTTCAGGATCAAATGGGAGACCATTAGGATGGACTTGTGATATGTGTGAGGAAACGATACTGAACTCGTTTCATTTTGATACTCAATG
Source organism: Nemotelus nigrinus (assembly GCA_947369275.1). Classification (NCBI taxonomy): domain Eukaryota; kingdom Metazoa; phylum Arthropoda; class Insecta; order Diptera; family Stratiomyidae; genus Nemotelus; species Nemotelus nigrinus. The sequence goes on from OX376375.1 coordinate 38,986,530, forward strand.
ATATGCGGATGAATAGATGAATGGAAATGTCAAAAGTTTGTTATTGCTAAGTGAAGCATTGCTTGATTCTTTCCGGTCGGAAAATTGAAGGATCTTATGATTTTGGTAATGAACTGCTAAGACTTTGATACTAGTTCATTTGAGGCGGATGTCAACTGATTTTTTTAAAGTAATTGAAAAACATTCCAGATAATTTGATTGATTCAAATCCTATATTCTACTTCAATGAGAAAAGGATTACAAAAAAAATACAAATGCTTATTGAGTATTAGGACTTGATGAAAATTCGTTTTGTACTCATTTGTTGAATATTCATTAGTCAGATTAAAGAATATTTACAGGAAGAAAACCAAACTATTGGGGCTTGAAAATCGCATGAAGACTGATCCATTTCGATGTGCGCAAAAATCTGCAGAGACTTAAGTATTCATTCTGCACATAAGAGTTAAAATAGTTTTACATTTTAAATACAGCTGGGATTTAATAATAATAATTAGGAAAAATATTAAGCAAATATCTAGGTTTTCGAGAAGTTAGAATATTAAATCTGTCAAATTTGAAGGGAGACCTCAGTTCACTAGATCTATAACGCTTGACTACGCTTCTCGTATGTTCCCACCGGCTGGTGGGAGTCTAGGGTGGTGTTTATCCCTAAAACAGGAAAAGTTACGCATGTTAAGCCGAAGGACTATCGTCCAATAAGTTTTAACTCTGTCCTGCTTAAGATTTCGGCAAGGATCATTGATTACCATATTAAAAGATCAATCGATCCTATGTTGATCTCGCAGTCACAGCACGGTTATACCAAAGGTAAGTGTATTGAGACTGCTTTTCACGTCCTTATTGAGCAAGTTGGCAAGGGGGCCTTCAACAACGTAAAGTTTAACGCAATTGTTGAGGCACTTTCGGTGCTGCATGTGCATGAGCGACTGCTTGCTTTTATTGTGCAGCTTCTCAAAAGTAGAGGGGTAATATCTTCCCTGGGGAATGCCAGCGTAAGACGAGGAGTCAGTACGGGCACACCTCTGGGTGGAGTCCTCTCCAATGTTGCCAACTTTTTTTCCAGCTATTGTAGCTAGAATCTTTGAAGAGTATAGCTAAAAATTGCTAACATGTTCCTATAGTAGCTAAAAATCGAAGCTAACTTCAAAAATAAAAAAAATGTTTGGACTTAATTGGAGCTAACCTTTATAATTCATATGGTTGAAATATAATATGTGTACTGCGGGTAATATGTCACCCATTAATGTAATACTATTCGCTGTTAACCGCAACTCATGCTTGAAATTGAAATATTTCATGATGGTTTCACAACAACATATTAATAACATATCTATGAAATCTTCCTCAAACTGGTGTAAAATATCAAAATTTATAAAACCATTTTCATGCTCTACATAAGCTTCTAAAGTGCCAATTTCATCAGTACTTCTTGAGGGAACTCAAAATCTTTACAGCATTTTCCCAACCCTTTCAATTCATATTTAATAGTAAGTATTGAGTGCAAAGTTTTTAGTTCAGTCTATCCCTGTGCTTAGCTTTCACAATCGAAAAGTGACTAAAAATACATTCCGCATTGGACTAAGGAAGGACTTAATAACTTAAAGGCAATTGAATAAAGATCTTTAAACTGGTTGATATTCGCTGCGTCTCTATAATTGCAAAGCTCCAGCCAAAATTTAATATTATCAACTTGCTCTCTCCAGTTAACAATCGATAATTGTTTTTTTTTGTATCAATCTGCTTTGAATAGAGGTTTCATCAGGCGTGAGTAATTTTATAATTTTTATAAAATCTTCATTATTAATTGAATTTATATTATACACAGAAAATTTGAAAATATCTTGAGATAATCTTGAGATCAACTCATGTTGTGGTTAGGAGGAGTTGTTGTTGTTTAAAATGCGTCTGCACTGATTAGCATTGTTCTATTATAGATAGGGGGAGCAAAATAACATACCTATTGTTCTGTTATGGATAAGAGGAGCGAAAAAACGCGCCTTATGTAAATTAGGCCAATGACAGACAGTTCGGTTTCACCGAAGCGTTTAACGCTTCGGTTTGGCGCGTCGGCTGCCACACACAGCAGTTTTCAGAAGCGTTTATCGAGTCGGTTCAGTTAAAAATTACGTCGGAGTATCAGATTTTCCTTCCCCTATCCCATGCATTCATCAATGCATCCAGAAAATTTCAGCTCGATCTGACTACGCAGCAATGAACTCATCGAAAAACGCTCGAAAACCGAGTCGGTGGGTCATTTCTCTCATCAACCGTCATTTCTCTCATCAACATTGGCCTAAGGCCAATGACAAACAGAGCGGTTTTTGCGAGGCGTTTCCCGAGAGGAAAACCGAGTCGGTATAGTCGTACATTACTTTAGCATTGTGATGACACACACCGCGGTGCGAACCGCCTCTCGGTTTCGGAATCGCGTCGGTTGATGAGAGAAATGACCCACCGACTCGTTTTTCGAGCGTTTTTCGATGAGTTCATTGCTGCGTAGTCCGATCGAGCTGAAATTTTCTGGATGCATTGATGAATGCATGGGATAGGGGAAGGAAAATATGATACTCTGACGTAATTTGTAACTAAACCGACTCGATAAACGCTTCTGAAAACCGCTGTGTGTGGCAGCCGACGCGCCAAACCGAAGCGTTAAACGCTTCGGTGAAACCGAACTGTCTGTCATTGGCCTAAGAGCAGTTCACGCGGGAGGACACTACGCAGCAACTTCTTCTTCTAGTCTTCTTCTTAGAAATAGAGAGCGGACGCCGTAAAAGTTCACGTCGAAATTGTGTTTCTACGACATGTACTAACCAACAATATTTGAAATTTGGTATTTGGAAACAGTATGAGTATGAAAAGTGTTCTGAAGATAGCACAGTAGTACGGTAACGGTACGGTACGCGACTCCGTCGATAATAAACCTAGTGGGACTATTTTTTTCTGAGTGAAAACTTAACGCATGCAGAAAAAAATTAGTCCCTAAAGATTAGGATGAGTGGGCGAATGTTTCACCTCACCTTAAAAAAGTTTGCTTCATGTGACGGGAGTCTTACACATATAATAGAGATATAAGAGAATGCCGAAAAATTTCCCGGAAATGACATCTCTATGGCTACTTAGGATAATTTAGGGATAAATAGAAATTGTCTGGGGGTAAGCCCCAGCGCCTATCTGGCAGCACTGCACCAAACGCAATGAATACGCTTCGTGCAAATGTGCAACAGGAGCTGCGTTTTATTTTCATCCAGAGTGGAGTAGGTATCCTGCATGCATAAAAAAAACGATCCGGAGTAGCATGCGAGTTTATTTCATTCCTAATTGGTTGGCGGTACTTAGCTTGTCAGACATTTGCCAGTTTAAAATTCAAAATTCAAATTTCGAATTAACAAATGTCTACCTAGAAAATGAGAATCATGTGAATTTCTTTTTAAAACGTAATCAAAGAATATTCCGACTCATAGGATGAGAATTCTGTTAACAGCGTTGATTTTTGAATCATATTCATCCATTTCAATGTTTCCTGGCTGCTAGATTGACAGGGAAATTTTTGGGAATTTATCACTGCAGCCAACTGTTTCAGTTGACATGAATTATTGAAATACGTCCCACACAGTGCACGAGTACGAACTCCACTGAATTCACAAGTGTTCGTACTCTGGATGTTGTTGTTGTTTTGCGTGCAAATTGCTATCCTGCACTACTCCGGATGCATAAAAAAAACGCGCCTAGGGATGAATTAAAATTTTCACACGAATGTTTTGAGAGTATTTAGGAATATTCCGAAACATTTGTGCGCACTGTCGCGTGGAGGTAAAACATACTTTAGGAACATAAGTGTCAAACAAAATTTACAATGCCTATATTGAAATTACAAGTTGCAATTGAACTTTATTCAATAGTCAAAATTTGTAGGAATACTATATTTTTCTTCTATTGGCGTGGCTGATAAAATAATGAGGGTGCTATCTGTAGTAGCCTTTACATGTTATATACTATATACTATATATCGTCGGGTGTACGCCAAAACCATGAATGTGCTAAAATGCTATTTCGAGTAAAATCAATTTGAAAATTTGACGTAATATTATAAATCAGTTTTAAAATATAAGAAACATTTTTTTTTGAATTAAGGAAGATAGTATTCTAATACTATTCCGTTAAATTAAAACAATGAATCTGCACATTCATGATTTTGGTGTAACGCATTTCGCAAATACTTAGTTTTTAGGTAATTCATAAAATTGAAATTTTGATTTTGTGTAGGCATAAAATGGAATTTTACATTTCCGGTTTTGGCAAATTGTTTGTATAAGAATTCCGCGTACAGTGACATGAAAAACTGAAAATCACCAAAAAAGCACATTCATGGTTTTGGCGTACACCCGACGATATTATATACATACATACATATTGTCGTGGCTCAAAAGACACCAAACAACAGTGATTTATTGCCAAATTATGCACAAACGTCAAAAAGAGAATACGTTAACCAAACAATAAGAGATTGTCGCTAAATTTAATCTCCACCTTTTCAATTTATATTCACTACATGCAAACAAGTTTTCTTTGCAAAAAAAAATGTTCAAAGTATACACACAAGCTAACATACAAATGCGAATTTTGTCAATTTCAAGAGGGAGAGTGTCATAATCTGATAGTCTCGATGGGCTGGAGTCAAAACTTGTCCCTGTTGTTAGAACAACATTACTTTTCCGTGAAAGTGAATGGAAGTCCCGGCCTAATTTGCTTTCAGGAGCTGAATGAATGGTGACACACAATGAAGTTCAAACTGCTTCTTTAGGTACAATATACCCAGTAGGAAGCAAATGAATGTATTCCGGATTGTTTGCTCAAGGAATACACTCTTCACGGGTTTGCATTTTCCACGAACATTTTTATAACAGGTATTCATAAGTAGAGAGTATTTTTTTGCTGCACGCGCGAGGTACCTAGATATTATTTTTTGGGGTATGCTGTTTGTGTTTCCAATTCATTTCAAGCAGAAAGTATTCACAAACTTTATGTGACTACCTGAAGCGCTTCTCCCTATTCGAACAAGTAGTCGCTTTGGGGATTATTTGCAAGTTGTGATAAATATGACCCCACTTTTAGCTTGACATCGAGATTTTTGATTTGGGTGCATGAATAATTCATGCAAAGGATAAAATAATGGTCCTTTTGTCTTGTTTCTCCTTATGCGTGCAGTTGAATCTATACTAGTCGTTTGTGACGCGTTGAAGAAGTCCAAATAAGTCGACCACAGTACAGTTTTCTTCGTGCGACATGTTTATATGGTTTGTTCTATTGAATAAATATTATTAAATTTTTATGAATTTTGAAGTAGATCTGCTATCTAAGAACACTTGTGCTGAAGGATTGGCCGTGAACTTTTCATTTCGATTTATAGTGAATTTCTATGGCTCCATCGAGTAAAACGCAAAAGCTAGTTGACGCTTTTTTGAGTATCAGAAAGCAGCTGTAGTTAGCAATGTTAGTTAAGACTATTGGAGTACACTTGTGGATAAAATTTAATCCAAGCATGTTTTTTCATTCGTTATTATTTTGCTGCAGAATAATGCGGAATACATTGCCAAGATTTGCGGATAAGTTATAAATAAGCTAATTTAGATTAGATAGCCAGCCACATATATCTTATTTTGACGACAAACAACAAATTTTAATTCTTAAAATTTTGACATTTTCGTAGGCGGTAATCCTAATTATTTTTTACCTGTAACTTACATTGCAGTCATCGGATCGAAACGAAAGACTCAGAGTTGGTTGGTGCTGACATGAAGCAAATAATTTTCTATGAAATTAATTAACAAATGTATGATTGTTTTAAGTTTTGTGATTTTTTCGGATGGCAGCCCCGAATAATATTCTATAACTGTAACTTCCAACTTAGCAGAAATCATGAAATGCTCAGGGTGAGCTCATCATGCCCTCAACCTGTGTAGGTAATTAAGAGTTGGAAACACATATCATTACAATTGCAGCAAGTGTTTACTTTCCAAAATTTTGAAACCCATGCAAGTCATTACCCTAAGGCGTCCGATGAAGTCATCGAATCAAAGTGGTACCTTACTTTGGATGTAAGTTATTTGTAATAAGAAGCATGTTGGGTTAAACGAGCATTAAAAATCTACACAATTCCTCCTTTTTCCTTCGAAAATTATGTGTTAGACCTTTTTTCTTCACTGATGGAACGTGATACTATTAACTTTAAGTGTGTAAAAATAAAAGTAGTACGGAAATAAATAGCAAACTAGTTCCTTTACCTAAAAATTACAACCCAGATGAATTCGAATAGGTTTTTGGGATGTATTTTGGGAAGTTAAAAATACTAAGCTGATTTCCAAATTATAATATTGAAATAAAATAATTATCTTGTATTACTTAATAAGAAAACATTGGTAAAGTAGTAGTAGTAGAGACTTTTGGTCCTTTATGTCATTTTTACACATTATTCCATGCATTGATGCGATCAAACGGCTTTTCAGAAGACGAAAGAAGAGGGTAAGTACAAATTAATATACCGGCCTTCTTTCACCTCACTTCCGCCTTTTAAAAATCCTTTTGGTTGTAAAAATGGCCTTACGGATAAAACCTTTCCCTTTGTGGTTTGTCTTACGCCAGGAATATATATCGCCCCATGCAGCAGGGTGTGACATGTTTATATATGCGTATCGGCTAGATAGGTAACATTCTCTCTGTTCAATAATTTGTTTACAAATATTAAGACAGTGTACCTTGTACTCAGCCATCGCCATACATCTTGTCTGGTATGATGCATCTTGTCGGATATGGTGCATCTTGTCCATGATTTCGTATGCAAACCAAATCAGTTTGTAAATATCATTGGAGTCATCATCAGACCTGTTTTGAAATCACTTGGACTCGATACCTAAAATCAACGAAATTTGGATCGACCCCTAACTAAGGCGAGCATAGAAGGTACTCTCATAAAAGAAGTAAGCGACGGTGAAAAAGCCATATACACATTATCGCTCTTGTCATGTCTTATGGATAGAGAAAAATTT
>OX376375.1:38993778-39034400 GCA_947369275.1 Nemotelus nigrinus
CTTGGGGCCGGCCCGTTCTTGTCTTGTTTTTCATTCTGTTTTCTATTTCCTTTCGTTTTATTATATTTCTTACCTTTTGACTTACTCATTTGTATATATTCTCCAATTTTCTCATAAGTTTTCCCATCTTTCCTTATAATTAACACAGTTTTCCTTTCTACACACGTTGTTTCTTTTCTTGACATCTTTTTTAATCACGAAACACTTTAAAAACTGACTGAATCAACGTAAAACTTTCTCAAACTAAAGTAGATAGACCACCAAATTGATATTTACTTCCAAGAGGCTATACAGTTCCTGGAAATTACTGTTATTGAATAAGCAACCCGCTGAGTGCCATGAATTTTGTAGCGGCATTTGTGTACTACGCAACAAATTTTACGCTTCATGGACAAACGCAATGCAATATTGAAATCTCGTGAGTGGGAAAATATAGTTGCTATTATAAAGATTATATTGTGAGTAATTTACTTTTAAAAATTAGAAACCATACTGAATGGTACTTATTGTTTTTCTACGCAATTTAAGGTGCCATGACTTTTGTCGCTGACTGTATGTACGTAACAGATAGGCAGAGATTTGCTGACAGGCACAGCTCGATGTTTTGCAACAACGTTGATTTTCAGTGGCTTCTAGTAAAGATGAAACGTCCAGCCGGCGTCGAAGTAATCAAAAGAAGAAGTAATTAATACTCCATAATTTATTATTTAAACTTCTTGTTTTTGAGACCTGAAGACCAAAGATCGAAACTTAAGTACAAAATTCTAAAATGTGACGTTATAATTTGTTTAGAATTCCTGGCTACTTTGATTTATAATAATAGCAACTAGTGGGGTATTACGCGATTCCCAAAACGTCTTTTAATTCTTACTACCTAAGGGCTCTTTTCTGGGTCATTAAATAATTCAAGTAATACACTTCGTTGATTTTGCGGTTTATTTTAAACATAAACTTATTCGTATATGCATATAATGTATTTTTTGAAAGACACTTCATTTTGAACCTAAATCGAGATCTATATGAAAAAAGTAAATACGCATCAGTTAATGAGTTGTTGAAAAATAATAACGATATGGAGCAAACAAATATACATATTATATAATTAACTAATAATATTTTCATTATATCAACGATTCAAAAGTTTTCATCTCTTTTTCATAAATTAAAGAAGCTTAACTTATTAACATGCTTTACTTAACAATCAATTCATGAAGATGATATTCTAGCAGTTGTCATTTAGCTGCCATTTGAAATTTCAAAAGATCTAAGTGATTAAGGTAGATGTAGTATCATCGCATTTCATGTATCATTGGTTTCTCGATTTGTGCACAACGCTCAATATACGATATCGATTGATGTTTAAAAGCGTAAATAATTCTTGTTCATATGCCAATGTATTTGAGAAACACGTTCCATTCCCATCCAGCAAAAGATGAAAAAGCTTTTGCGAAACGCCGTCACCCATACAAATCAGCGGATTCAAGGTAGATAATAATGCTTCTTGACTGTAATTTCAATACATTATGGGAAATCGAGTGGAAAATTTATATCATTCTAAATCATGCTATAGAGCTGTGCTTAAACTCTTCAGAAAATTGCCTCCATGAAGAATGTGTGTAAAAAAGCGATGCATTTCGTCATAATCTTTGTGCTGTACTTGACTGTTCTGCAGATACATACGTGAAATAGCACATTCATTAATGTTGATCATAATGATTCTTGAGTTTGTTGTTTCCCGGAAGTTCACTTGAATTTTTACAAATGTTCGAAAAACATTAGTATGAAAATCATTTTGTCCCAGAATTCGTATTTCTACCTGTATATACATATGTACATATACTAGCAAGTACACTAAGCAATGTGAAGTTGTTTCTTGATCAAACAAACGAATGAAATGCGTCTTTTATGATATGAAAAAATTAGTTTCTTGTTGTATATCATATGAATGTATACTGTATGCAATCCTACTGTGTAAAAAATAAAAAATCAACAAAAATTGAACAACTGAAATGAAGATCTCACATCGAAAAAAGTCACAAAAATGCACTACAAAAAGTCTGCGTTGCGTCACAGATATGGTGGAATCCCGGAAATTTTAATGCAAATCATCCCCCAAAAGAGGGCTTAGAATTGCTAGTGCGTGCATCAGAACCCATATATGTTCACATATATATCTATATATATATATATATATATATATATATATATATATATATATATATATATTATATATATATATATATATATATATATATATATATATATATATATATATATAATATATATATATATATATATTATATATATATATATATATATCCCGTATAGCATTTTAAGTATTGTTAGTGCAGTACTGGAAATCGGAATTTATTATGAGCTGCGAGTTCAATTATCAGTTCTGATTCAGAAATTCACGGTACTGAAATTCATTAGTAAACTAGAATTTAAGCGGTACTGAAAACTCGAAATAAAGTAATACTAAAATTCATTGCTCAATCGGAATTTAAACGGTACTGAAATTCAAACTACGGTACTTTTCTGTTTACCCCCCCCCCCATTTTTTTTTTTTTTCACTTTTTGTTGTTGCAATGCTTCTAAAATTGATTAAAAAGTAGTAATTAACCAAAATTATGATGGAAAAACACGTTTAAAAAAAGAAAATTTTTTAATTTTTTTTTAAATTAATTTTTTAATTTAAAAATTAATTAAATTATTTAAATTTGCCCCCCCCCCCCGTAATCATATAACAAATTGTATACAAAATTATTATTGTAATAGCTAATTGTAAATTGCGTTGAAGCTTCGGAAAGGTAAGACGTCAAAAATGGAGCAAAATTTATTCTCACTGTTATGTGGACATTAGTTTGAAATTTAAATTAATTTAATTAATTTTTAAATTAAAAAATTAATTAAAAAAAAATTAAAAAAACTTTTTTTTTTCTTTTAAACGTGTTTTTTCCATCATAATTTTGCTAATTACTACTTTCTAATCAATTTTAGAAGCATTGCAACAACAAAAAGTGAAAAAAAATGGGGGGGGGGGGGGAAACAGAAAAGTACCCAAACTACATTAAACTAGGAAGCAACACTGAAACTCGTGACTTAACCAGAACACAAGCGGCACTGAAAATATCCTCTATTCTATTCACTATTTGCTCTAGTTGCCTGTTTGGTGAATGAACGTGTCTTTTGACAGCTGTAATGAATGCTTCAAATTTATAACAAGAATTCTCAAAGTAAGTATCAGATTTTACGCGTCCTCTCAGCACTATAGGTCCTGAATATAATAAGAAAATTCTAACTTCGGATGCTTTGAAATGTGGTACTTATTTCAAGGGTGTTATTTTCCTTTGAAACTCTGAACAAGAGTACTTTTTGAAGATTTCTAACTGCTTGTTCACTTTTAGAACTTGATAACTTGCAAAATTTTTGATTATGTAGTTTTCCTAGTAGTATAGAGACAATATGTTTACATACACCCTCATCAAGTAAATGCATTTTGTCGATTGACAGTTGTTTGATCATATCAATTGGCAGTGTTTCTAAAATGGAACGAGAATCTTTATGGTGATTTGCATAGGTATTGCCGCCACAATTTGACCTCCTTCTGAAACTTTCATCATCTCTCAATGGTGCTGTTAGTTCTGGGTATACTCATTTTGCTTGCTCCTCTAACTGTCATGAATCGTTGACCTTTCGTGAAACATTTTTGGCTGCAAAAGTAACCACCGTGGGCTTTTACTTGCTTTATACCGGCCATAGCTGGAGCATCACAAATAAATGAATGTGTCCTAACTTTGTATGATTTTGATTGAAAGTCAAAACTTTCAGTAACGAGCTGTAACACATCATCAACAAATCGCTTCGTTACCACGTTAAAGCTCTTAGGTTTACTAGAGGACTTAAATATTTTTATTGGGAAAAAAAAGTTCTCTAGATTATTTACACATCCCGCAATTATCCAAAAACTATGTCAACCACTTTTTGAAGAAGGTTTTCCATCGATGTTGGAAGATATATCAAAATGGGTGATATTATTTTTTTTAAATGTTTGCCTGTTGGCTTGAATGTATGCAATTAACGAATACTTTATTGCAAACTGAATATATTGACCTATTTATATGTTTTCAATATAACGCTTTTCATTGTTTTTTGTTGTTTGAAGTAAAGATCTTACGTCTCGATGAGGAAAATTACATTCTTCTGATAGTACCTGTAACAAATTATTGATGTCGATGTGATAAATTCCTACGAGACATGCCCAGTTTATGGTCTTGCTGCAAATGAAATAGAATTCCGTACAATTGACACTACTTCGGTATCCGACATTTGCTCTACGTGATCAATACTTTGCAAATCATCTCTGTTCACATTTTTAGCTATATTTGAATACTGTAGAATAATATACGTATATCAATATCTCCCAAAACGTCATCAATTTACCATGGGGAACGCTTCCTTCTGAATCCGTGATCAGACTTTTGCAATAAGAGTGATCTGAACAACTCTCGCTTAGGTTCACCATCACTTTACTGCCAAATTTACTTTTTCTAGGCATTTAAAAAACTAAAAGGTATTTTTACCAAAAACTGTGTGTCATTTTTGTGATGATAGGAGCCGAACATTATTCTAGGTTAGAAATCAACCACAGTAACTCAGATCGATGCGTGCTCATACCCAAACGATACAGATCCAGAGGCTCTGAGTTCAAATCCAGCTGAATTGCATTAGAAGGTAATATAAATTAGTCACATATCCCTTGAAATTTACACAGATTTGTATAGTTATAGAAACATTTAAATAGAAGAAAACCGGATAGATCTCAAAAATACATCAAATTAGCGAAAAATAAAGTACTTTCACTCAATTTTTTGTATTAATTATTTGGTGAATGAATACTGTCACAGTATCTTCAAACTGAATTAAATCATAGCTCAACTACGACATTCGGTACTGTACCTGTATTGGAGCAGTATCTATTTAGTTCCTTATCCAATACTGTATAAGTACAGTTTCAATTCACTTATTCAGTATACGAAATGTTCCGCTAGAGTACTGCAGAGATCAGTACTGCTCAATACATTCGGAATTCCGATTGTTTTCCGTAGCAGTACCGATGTGTTATGCGGGATATATATATATATATATATATATATATATATATATATATATATATATATATATATATATATATATATATATATATCTCTCTCTCTCTCTCTCTCTATATATATATATATATATATATATATATATATGTATATATATATATATATATATATATATATATATATATATATATATATATATATATATATATATATATATATATATATATATATATATATATATATATATATATAAGTACTTTAATATATATATAACTTTATTAATATTTTATTAATATTTAGAACTCAAAACTCTCTCAGAATACGCACATACAAAGTAAACGCATAACTGCCAAACGAATGACGGCCAATAAGCAGATCATCAAACCAACCACAACTACTAAAGCTGCATATTTGCCAGAACCTTGCCTTGAAGAAAAATCATAAGAGCCCCTGGTACCTCAAAAACGCTGAAGTGAACAAGCAGCTAGGCAAAATTAACTCTGTAATCGGGGCACCTCTGGAATCGGACCGTGGACCAGATTAGATGCACAAAAATTTGTCCAATAGTACTTGCTAATCGGACCAAACGGGTTTAAGACCGACATGAAAAAATGATTTTTCAAGAAAAACATTAACATCTTCACATACATTTTCTGTACTGCATGATTGTACATAAACTTACCGTACTGTATGATAAATAAATATTTGTATCGACGGTTCCTCAAGGCACGCTCCAAACATTTGCCAATATTCTTCTCGATACTTAAAAAAAAAGCCAGTCAAATCGCTACCAAATTAGAATTATTTGATTTCAAGGCATCAAATGGTTGGCTAAAATCCTTTGGAAAATGTTACAATATTCACTACGGCACACTTTGTGGCGAGGGAGCTGATGTTGATTTAGACACAGTACAAGAGTTTCAGTCAGAGCTAAGAATGCTATGTAATGCCCTCATATATTAATAATCTTGATGCGAGAGGATTATTGTTTAGAGTAACACAACAAAATAGTTGTGCTTGGAATACGAAAAATGTTTAAAAGGAATAATTCGAGGAAATGCGTGTCAGTTGCAGTTCTGTTTAGTTTAAGGAGCGGCGAAAATACAGGAATTATAGGAAAAGCCAAAAAGACTAAGGGAAGTTTGGGCATGACTCGGCGGGCTAACACAAAATGTGGGATGAGGGGCGCTATTTTTAGTGAAGACTGCACACACTTGACATTGAAATGCACAAACAAAACTGATAATGATAGATGTTTGAAAATCTGGAAAACATCAACATAAAAAATTGTTCACCTAATTGCAATTCTAATTTACAACCCTTGGGTCACGGGATTATACAAAACATAAAAGTAAATTGCCGCATATAATATGGTGAATCACATACTGTGTGCTCTGGCAAATGCTGACCGTACTTCAGAGCTAAAAAAATTCGTTTGTGGATTTGAAGGTCTCTGCTGTTTGCAATCTGCTGGGAACAAAGTGCATATGTATATTCACTTACAGTTCAAAAGTATTTTTGGAAATGTGTGCTCCCTAGAAATCTGACGATCGAAAGCCGAATTGAATGAGATGAAAATTAAAATATTTCACCAGACATTCAAAATTTGGCAGAAGTCGATTAGTGCCAAACGGGTCTCGCCCGGGAGATTGCGAAGATATCTTTTTTTAAGACATTTCAGCTGAAGAAGCCATAACAGCTTTTGTTAGTTCAGATATTGATTTCGAATCGCAGTATTCCAACGCTGCATATGAAGCTCGCCAGCAGAATATTCATTCATTATCACCATAATCATGCAAATACGAAACAACCCCCCTCCAAAAAGAACATACCTCAAATTTGGTAAAAATTAAATGATGTCGCAGTTTTAGTGAGGATGGCACATTTTATGAGCACAAAGCGGGCAAACCTCTGTATTTGATTATTTCAAATCTTTGAACTGAACATGTTTCTCTGTCAAAAGTATAACATTTGTACAACATTCACGTGAAAAACTAGCTTTATACACTTCATGTTCCTGTGATACCCAAATGACGTTAATAATAAATATTTGAACATAATTTCCAGTAACCTTTAATAAAAATAAAGATAAGAAAAACTATCTTAATCGTTCTTTTTTGAATCTTTAAAATCGGACCACCTGTGGAATGGAACTATTTATTTGCGACGCTGAGGTGGTCCAATTTCAAGGTTTCTATGTAATAGATACTACATCGGCACTCGTAGCTTCTTCAGATTTGTAAAATAAAGTGAAAATGATAAACATCCGGATTGACGAGCACCAGGATACTTAAGAAGCCAATTTACAAGAGAATTCTATAAATCTACAAATTAACTGCGAATAAGGGAGTCAAAGTGCTAGTGGCACTAGCTTCAAAAACAAAACATTTTCACGAGCAATCATATACAGTTGCTCACAAAAGTCAGCATACACCGCTTGAAAACGCGGAATTGGCAATATATAGGTAGAAATAAAATAAAAAGACGGGTGAAAAACGAATTTAAAAGGAATATCAGGGACATTGTAATCTATTTTACACAGAATTAATGAGTTTCAATGATAATGAGTTTCAATCAATTAAAATATATACACATATACATAGTAAATAACAAGAAATTCCGCTGAAAGTGAGGAAACAAAAGTCAGCATACACCACAGAAAATTCAAACGAATCAGTTTAGGCGATGAGTCATACTGCGATAAAGATTGCTACCGTGTTAATATACAAAGATTAACATTAGTACATTGCAAGTCGATCAAACTAAAGTTATTTTTGTGCCTTTAATGCTTAAAAATGAGTACACGGAAGGAAACGATTTCGGAAGTGCGAAAAATCGTCCTTAGTTAACGAGTGGAAGGGAATTCGTACAGCGAAATTGCTAAAATAGTTGAAAGAAGTTGGGCAACGGTGTAAACAATCATACGGAAAGCGGGAACGGAAGGGAGAATACAAAATAAACAACGAACAGGTAGACCGAAATCCTTAAGTAAGAGAGAAGAGAGAGACTTGTTACGGAAAATAAGCAAGGAGCCATAAACAAGTGCTCCGGCAATGGCCACTGCACTTGCAAAGGCAACAGGGAAGCAAGTGAGTCCAGAAACAATACGTAGAGTTTTGCGTAATCAGGGTTATAACGGTAGAGTTCCGCGCAGAAAACCTTTCATTTCTCCAGTTAATGAAAAGAAGAGGCTTGACTTCGCTCGCCTGCATCTTAATAAGGACGAAAATTTTTGGAATCAAGTTCTGTTTAGTGATGAGAGCAAGTATAATATTTATGGCTCTGACGGGCGCGGATACGTGTGGAGGAAGCGGAACTAAGCATTGGCAAAGAAGAATTTGCGTCCTACAGTGAAACACGATGGAGGGTTAGTCCTCGTATGGGGCTGTGTGTCGGCCGCTGGTGTGGGGCAATTACATTTTATTGATGGTACTATGGATCAATACATGTATTTGAACATAATACGAGGTGATTTGATACCTTCTGTGCAGAAATTAGGCCTACAGCCAGGTTGGATCTTTCAGCAGGACAATGATCCAAAACATACAGCTAGAAGTGTCAAGGAATGGTTGCTGTATAAAGTCCCTCATCAGCTTCACAGTCCGCCTCAGTCTCCCGATTTAAACCCTATAGAGCATTTATGAGAGGAATTGGATCGCAGAATTCGTGAGCCAGCCGTAAGAGTAACTATTACTAGCAAACAGACCCTGAAATCCGCTCTGCTGTGTACCTGGATGAACATTCCACCCGAAATTACCGGAAATCTCTTTCGTTCGATGCGAAGGCGTTTAGAAGCTGTTATTAAGGCTGGTGGAGGGCCTACAAAGTATTGAGCTCACGTTTTTTGGGCATTCTCGTTCTTTTCGATACATGCCTCGTAGTGTATGCTGACTTTCGATGGATGAATTTTCTTAGTATTCATGGCTTTTTCTTTCTGTGTTCGGATTTTCTTTATTGTTATGTTATGAAACTTATTTTTAATGCCAATAAAGCTACTTTTACGTTTTCATTGCATTTTCTCTTTTTCCACTGTACCATATTCGTGTTTTTACATGCTGTGTGTTGACTTTTGTGAGCCACTGTATATATATATACTCGTAGATGGACGTTCATTCCAAGGAATTTTCTATGGATATTTCACCTTAGAGCTTCCGAGTTCACAGTCTTCTAGTAGTCAAGAGAGATACCTTCGAGTTGATTCAAATCCGTTTTGAAAACATATATTTTTGCTGATAAAGAATGTCTTTTAAGAATGTATCAGCGTATTTAATCAAAATTGTAAACAACAAATTAATACCTTCATGTTGGTTCAAAAGTATGAAGAAAATTAATATTTTATCGTCGAGAATATTCCCCCAAAGAAGTTTATTACTCTCTTAAACAAAACAAATGCTACCCGAAATCACTTCAAAATTGTGCTTTTTACTTTTCACTTGTAAGTTTACTTGTTACCTGCGTAATTGCATAAACGAGAATATCTGGCATATAAACAATCGAGGAGCGTTAAATTTCATTAGTAGCTTGCAAAAATAAGTGACCCACTAATAAAGTCGCTATTCCACTCTATTTATATTTACTGCAACTTAGCCAGGTTCTTTTATGAATAAAGCAACAGATAAATATCAAGCAACAGATAAATATCACATTTACCATTTGTAAGAGACCTTTGTACCCTATTTGGGTCCAATTAACCCACTAGAGACTTTCAACCATTATTAATTGCTACTCCTAAGGGTAATTGTACGCAGCTCACTATCTAACTTTATCTTAAGGTTGATATTAAACTATACTCCAAAATTAGAATTACCAACAAAAAAGCGCAATTACACCCCGCTACATTTCCAACTACGAGTTATTTAAATTTCGATTTCAAGCAAGACTATTGATTTTCCTAATTCGATATCTAAAACCAAGCAATAAAACTTTATACTTTAACTAAAGATAAGAAAAATCAAATCTGCTTTTATTCATCAATTCATTAGCTGAGTTTTAGCTTTTCATGTAGAACGAAAAGATCCCTGAAATTAAATTAAATTTCCAGAACCCTTTCTCTTGATAAATTGAATACCTCCATCAAAATATTTCCCTGGTAGACCGCAGCAACACCAGTTTTCCTTCCAAAGTCTGACTTATATCGTTTCTCACTAACAGGCACGCCATCAAAAATAATCTACGGAAACTTTTCCATCCTCCCGGCGCAACACGAGGCTGAATGCGAAAAATCCGTCGATAACTTGAATGCTTATCAAAATTTCTGGGCAATTTCTTAATTGACGGTCGTCGTATCGTCTAGGGTTTCTGCTAAAACGAAAACAAGAACGAGGCAAGACGATTATTGTACAAAGCGAAAACAAGTGATTAACTGTTCCCAGGAGAAGAATTCATCACTCAGACGACAAACTGTTTTCGTTCACGGCAAAAACGTGAGGTTAGAGGCAATGACGTAATGAAACTCTGTTATCGATTGTTTTCTATATTAATTAAGTAGAATTAGCAGGTTTCCATCAAACGACGCTGTCAGCTAAGAAGCAGGTGGTTATCCACAAATCCAATAAAAAACTATCTTTATCATGTACCTTTTTTCACCTT
Source organism: Nemotelus nigrinus (assembly GCA_947369275.1). Lineage (NCBI taxonomy): Eukaryota > Metazoa > Arthropoda > Insecta > Diptera > Stratiomyidae > Nemotelus > Nemotelus nigrinus. The sequence goes on from OX376375.1 coordinate 39,004,479, forward strand.
TAGCATAACATATTTTTTTGGTTTTGGAATATAGAAGACTGGCATTTTATCGTTCAACAATAACAAAAAACTCTAGCGCATCAGAACTACTAGAAAACTGATTTTCGAAGAAATCGTCTTTGAGTGACCCAAAAATGTGGGAAGACTGAATACACTTTTTTGTAGTATCATATCGACCATTTCTTACCCAAAACAACATAAACCATTTTTCGATAGCATCTCCTATAATTTAAATGATGAAAATGTTCAGTGCTGGCAACACTTTTCCAACGAAACAGCAATAAGTTTACCATAACAAGCTCATGCTAAAATCAACCTATCCTTTGAATGTCGTTTTCATCCGAGGATTTCATCGAACGCTTCAGCGATTAAACGTTGTTTGAGGTTGCCATCGGACAAATTTTCAAAACTGGGAAAATTGATACATTGGTTCCTTATTTTGATTGTAAATGCTTTGCATATGAATATACAATGGGAGCATATGCTGGTGCAATATTTACATAAATATTTGGTCCTGGAAACCCTGTGTTAGCAGCATAGCCAAAAATATGCCAAATCTGCTTCACACCCTGTCAATTTCGTTTCGATTGAATGAATAGGCTGGAAGTTATTGGGGTGAAAAGAATTTTAGGGCTACAATCCTTAATCATTTTTACATTTTCGAAACGTGAATATCTGTTGTTAATTATCATTGCAGGATCATTCCCATTTGAAAATTAGATGACAATGATCGCTTAGTACAGAAACGCCAAAAATATTACAAAAATACCCATAGCTGGCAGCTCTTTCATGATTTTTCTACGAAATTCCTACGACATTTAGTTTACAATAAGGTCCACTGAGTACATAAATTTTGCTTTGATTTCATGACTGATGCAATGTTTCTGTCAGAAGCTATGACAAATCAAAATTTGAAAATAAATCCTTGCCTCATTCTAGGCACTTTCCAATTCTTTATCATGAACTAGCATGAAACATAATACGTTTTCATTCCCAATACTTACTTTTAACATGAATTAAGTTATTTAGGGGCACCTGAAAATCCATCAAAATGCCCGATACCGCCAAAGGGTTAAAGATATCTTGATTTTATTAAATGAGGGGCCTACTCCCTCCTATATACATCTATGTCCTTCGAAAATGTCAGCTCAATCGGATATATATATATATATATATATATATATATATATATATATATATATATATATATATATATATATATATCTAAACATGAATTTACGGTGAAACGAGTCTTATACTAATTTTCTTCAAAATCATTCAAAATAATTTTTGAATTATTTATGAATATATAAATACCATTCTTTCGAAAGCATTTATAGCTTTTTCAGACGCCTAAATCAGCGTCGAGGTTTCGCCTCCGTAGCATCGCACAGGTTTTATTATTTTCTGTAGATGTGAAGCTTCATTTTTCTGTGTACGCTTAGAGATTACGGACAGAGAGGTGAGTACCGAGAAGAATTTCTTATTGACTATTTGAATTGGTCTAGCTCATTCCCATCCTTCGAGAGTTTTGTTCCTTAAGTCCTCGGGTCCCTTAGTCAATCCCCTTGGTATATTTTCCTTGATTGTCATTTTTTTGTTATCGTTAGTTAGAAGACCAGTTTAACATTGGGGAAATTTCGCAAAATAACAGAGTCGATAAAATTCCAGATTAATTAATTTTCGGACTTCTTCTATTAGATATTTTACTCTTTACTGTGACGTTTACTGCATTTCTGATTCTGGGTCTACTTACTGATTTCCCCATATTCCTTTTCACTTCAAATGGTTATGCATTTTGCACATTTTTAGCACACTTCCTTGAATACGCCTCCTCAATGAGTAATATCTGATCATACCACTTTCATCGAGTAATAATTTTTAAAATTTGAAATAATCAACAAAAGACAAAATACCAATCAAATTTACATGTGTAATGTTGGAATAACGCCAAATAGTCCAATAAAAACGGAACGACTCGGCTTTTCTCATGGCATTGCGATTCGATTGACGATTGAAAATTGTGGCAATGGTAGGAACGATTTTTATGGCATGACCTGGCTTGGTTCAATTGCTTAAGGTACGATTGACGATTAGCAAAAATGCCTCTGGGCTGGCAGCTATGGCATTCATTCAAATCCGAGCGTGAATGGTTTCCAGGCCAATATCAGACCATCATCGTCCCATTAAAACCAGACAGATCTCAGAGCACGTTCGAGGTCCGCACCATTAAGTTGGTGGTGTAAATAAATATGTGTAGTGAAGATAGAGATAATCACAGGATGATTAAGGTGACTACACACTCTGGCGGATTTAGCGGCTCTGAGTTGGAACCTTGGATAGAACAGACAGAACCTGGACAGAAACAACAACAAAACTGACAGACAAAACAGAGGGACATCAAGACAAGAGCCGACAGCGGCGACGCAGGGTGAAGGCGGCACCACCATCGACTGTTACGCGTTTGCGAGCAGGCCATTTGTGCAGGGATCGCCTCTCCCGTTGAACGCTTAAACGCGAAGCGTGGGAGCGACCAGTTTCATGTGCGCAACAGATGCGGAAAGAGCCAAAATTGTTGACTCTAGCGATAGAGCTCTGGAGACTCCAAGGAGTCACCTGTAAGTGTTAGAGGAGACATCACTGCAACAACTTCCACCTGCAGGTATGTCCCCTACGAGGCGAGAGGAGTCACCCACAGGAAAAAGAAGATGAACGTCACCAAACCACCAGTGGTACCCGCTGGGCAAAAAGAGGCTCAGAAAGGCTGGAGGGTCCCAAAGGTCAAAAATAAAAAATTGTGGAAGAGAAAAAGATGAAGGGGAAAAGCAGGTGTAGACAGTGGGGAAAGAGAATTGATGCTGTCAGCATGAGACCAGTGTCGGAAAAGGCTTACGAGGTCCTGGGGGTCACTCGCCAAACTTTTTCCGTACGATGAAAAAGAAAGACTGCAGAAGGATGAGTCCTTCTGGAATTACGCGCTCCAACAACCGAACGAAATTGCAGGACTCGATCCAGACCACCGTAGATGGCCGGGGGGACGTGAAGCTTGTGACTCCTAGACTCCAGACCGAGCTTCTCGACCTGGAGTGCCTCACAGCCAGCGAAGAAGTAACATGTGCCTTCAAACAAGAGGCTGGAAACGAAGGAGCCGGCGAGGTGAAAACCACAATCTTCCCCTTAACACAGAGGTGAATTGTAGTGGAGCTGGATGAAGCACCACCATCCGAAATCTTCAAGTCGGGTCGAGTCCGGGTGGTAATAGTAAGCACCCGAGTGGGAAAGTGGACTGAGGTAACACGCTGCTACCGGTGCCTAGGCTACGACAACAAAAACCGTGGCTGCAAGGATCCGGATCTGTGCGCTAGCTGTTTGAAGTCTGGACAGGTTGGCTACTGGGCAGCAGACTGCTCTGCGCAAGCTCAGTACATATTATGCACTGAGAAACATGATGCAAATGCCACCAAGCACCTAATAAGATCGAGTGCCTATCGGGTTTTCAGAGGCGCACTCGATGCCAAGAAAAAGCAGGGAAAGGCATGAGAGTCATTCAAGGCAACCTGCAGGGCTGCAGAGCAGCATTGGAATGAGTCATGCCCACCGAAAACACTAGCGGACAGCGCATAGTCGAAATGGTGTCGAGGTTGGGTTTGTTGGTATTTATTTATTTGTATTTTTATTATTTATTTTATTTTATTTTTTAGCCAAACAAGGCATAATATGGGTTAGACGCCAACATTCCAAAAGCCCGGATTTGGTGAATCCATTCCCGATGTCACTATGGCATCGGAGATGTTACCATGGTATCATTGCGGCACGCATAAGCCATTGGAGAGTGATGATGGAAGATTACACTGTGAGTGATCACAATTACAAAAGAAGTAAAGTAATCCCACGACAACCCTCGTACTGGTCCAGGGGTTGAAGCTGATAAAGAGTTTCATTACAAATTAACAATCAAAGTGAATACGAGTGTGAAGTGATTAGTTCCACGGGTCAACTGAGCAAGGACGAGATGGTCGCATCGCTCGTTGCATGGGTGGAAGGAGAGCCTCTAACATCTGGGGCCCTAGCGACTCATGCAGCAGTAGAGGTCACTACTAACAGCACCATGAGGTGGATTCGCAAGGCGTGTTAGGCTTCAATGCACAAACGAAAGCCTTTTCGTAGGAAGCAAAATGCGTACTGGTGGAACGAAGAAATCTTCGAACTGCGACGCATTGCTTTGGCGTGCATGCATAGGGTGCAGCGAGGCAGAAATAGGCCAGGATTGGCTGAGCTATCTTTTGCTTGAATTGCGGCAAAGAAGGAGCTGACCAAGGCCATCACGATGAGCAAACGTGCCAAAAAGCAAGCTCTTTCAATCAAATCTGTGGAGAGATGGCTACAAATTGGTCCCCCGTAGACTCAGCTGCATGCGGCATAGCACACTCATGGATGCGATATTCATGGATCGTATCGTTGGTGTTCGCTGTTCCTGGCGCCAAGGACTGATAAGCCCATCACCACGCGGATGTTCCTCTCTTTACGGATGAGAAGCTAAACAGTCCAGTGTCCAATATGAATAACTGGAATAACTGATGGGGTGCCGGTCGGGCCGCTTAAAGTCACGGCGGAGAGTCAACCGCGTCAAGCATTGAAGACCGAGAATTATAAAACTTAAAATCACTTTTCGGAATAGTTGTTTTTGACCGAATTTTTTATTTCATTTAAAGCTTACTGGTAGAGGTTTTCACAGCGGTCACATCATTTCGAGAAGTTTTTGGCTATAGAAAACTCTCTTTTCCTTCGCTGGCTCAGACAAAAGCTGATGTGTTGTGATTTTGTAGGGATGGATTTTAACAAACAATTCTAGCATTTTTCTTAGTGCTTCCCGATTGTTACCAAGTATTTGGCTTGCTCTTCTAATAGAGATCTGAGGATTATCACATAAATAGTCGTCAACACGATCTAAGACTTCTGGAGTCGTAACTGTAAAAGCGGGCTCAGGACTTTCAGATCGTCCATCATTTAAAGTTGCGTGAGTCAAAAGTTTCTCTATGAACCAAAATAGGTAATAAAAAAAAATACGAATTCAAGAAATAGGAATATGAGGCTATAGAGAATAAAAAAATAAATAAAGAAAACAATAAAAAGAAATACAAAATATAACTTACCTATAGAAGGCCGCATTGGATGGGATAAGTTCAGTTTTGTATAATGTCATGTATTGCTGTGGCAACAGATATTCCATTTATGTAGTAAAATTCAACAAAATTCACTTTTTGCTCATTTGATAACTCCATTTTATTTTTAAAAAAATACCTAAGCAGTTAAACATCATAAAATAACTTGTAAACAAAACTTAGAGTAGTTATACACAATAAAGTATGGAGCTACTGAAAAATACTGAAGTGTCAAACGGAGTAAATATTTTCAAATGTGCGCGGCAAGCAACAAATTTTTTGCGTAATGTTGCTATGAAGGTCGAATATTTTTGTGGCGATAATTTATTACCGCTTAGGATAACTTTATAATCACTCATGGATCAAATACTAAAGGTTACGACATGAGCGTGACGACTTATGACGAAATAAGATGCAAACACGCCTAGAAATTATCCCGAAATAACTAGTTTTTAGGTGAATGAAGAGTACTGTTTTCGGTTGTGTCCAAATGTTTCTGTTAATGAGTTTATTGGATGTTGCAAGTCTAGGCAGACGGGCACTTAAATTGCTGATTTGAAATGGAGAAATTGAAAGTACTTGAAGTGTATGTTGCCTCTTTTATGCTCTAATTAATTAAGTTAGAGTACAAATGGTGCAATATCGAATTTTAAATTCTTTAAATACACGACTTTTCACAAAGGAATTATTAGAATTTCGCATATTTTGATTGTGAGCTCATTCAAGGATAAACGACTAAAGTTAAAGTATCATTAAGCGATATTTAAATGAATTTTAATTTCGTCTTTTAACGATGTTTAGTTAGAATTACCATATAATAGACAGCACTTAAATGATCATTTATGACAAATAATCATTTAGGCAGCGCTGTATGTCTACTATTTATACAATGAAAAGTAAAAACCAGCACAATTCATACACTCGACTATTTTTCCATAATTCACTGGTCTCCGGTACGTGACGAAATAAGATGCAGCGCCGAACAGCGAAAACCTATTGTCGTAATCTTATTTCCTTGATTCATGATAATCACTATTGTTCTCCCAAAAACCGAAAACTGACACTTTCGGTTGTCAATTTTCAGGAAATACAATGAGAGTGTTCCCGTACTTTTCATGAAATTACCCACCACATGATTCAGAAAAATTCAGTAAAATTCAGTTACTGAAAGTACGGGAACATACCTATTAATAGTGAACTGCACGAACAAAGCAATAATGAATAATTTCAAGTTTTATGAGACGAAAAAATTCTTAACAACTTGAAACCCATCAGAACATTTTCAATTTTCATTCTTTTTAAAGTGTATCGCATGGAATTATATTTACTTCCCATAATTTGACGGCTGACTTTGGAACAAGGACAATTCAAGTTGAAGAGCTTCAAAAGATATCAAATATTTCTGCATATTTACGTTTCTGAAAGTTATTTGCGGAAACCGGAAAAAGTTGAAAAATCTCGTAGCATTCAAAAAGTATTATAGAAATGAAAGCATTTTCCGAAAAGCTGTTAAGACTTTTCCGAAGTAGAACAAAGATTAACATTGTTTTTCAGTCGTTTGAGTTTCCAAAGAAAAAGTTTTCGAGTGGATGATGAAATTCATACTTATGTTAGACAAGAACTTTGAACACATTCAGCGAGTAGTCCGTACATTGAGCTATACTCCTATCTTCCATTACATTTTCTTGCGGAGGTTTGTTAATTATTTATTCCATGCGTTCAGACTTTCAAATTCGGAAAAGCAAAATAAAATATGGGATAAAATAGAATTTTCAGTTAATCAGAAACGTCAAAAGTTTTTAGATTTTCGTCACTATATCAGCACTTTCACCGAAGACACAATATACTAACCACTACCGATTATTTGGCGTAAGGTGTTTATTCAAGAGCTTCTGGTACTATTTCCTAATTGAAAAATACTTAAACTTATAGGGTCCTGAATGACAACTACAAGCACATTTATCAACATGCCTGTGAGCCACACAAACAAGTAGCTCACGAACATCCACTACCTTACTCCTGGTATAATTTTAGAATATCTTGTGCTTTGTAATTATGTTGTTATTAATTCAGAGCACTTGAGTAGCAAATTAGCTAGATGCCTCTTCATACAAAATACTTGAGTGCTTAGAGCAGCAAACCTCCAAAGGCTATTACATTTCAGTAAACTACATCAAATAAAACTTTTGGGCATACAAACCGCTAAAAACATTGATATTCGAAGAAATGTAAAGGAATTGCGCAATTTCGAAGTATATATAGCTAAAGTGTGTCGAAAGTCATGTACCAGTTTGAACCGTAGACTGTATTGAAACTCATAGGGTGGTAGGATTTTCAGGGATACCACTTGCGTGATTCTCAAAACTTAGAAAAGTTAAACACTTTTTACCTATGTACATATGTATATTCATGCTCGCATGTTTAATTTGAAAATCTGGACAGAAAAACTTAAATTGTTAATACAATTCACGAAACCTTGAATTATTAAATATGGGAAAATGTCAAAAGAATTTTGTTTGAATCCCTACCTTGAACTTTAAAGCATGTAGTGAAGTTCTACTATACACCCAGAAATACAACTATTACCTCCTTTACCAAGCAACAACAACAAAAATCGATGGTAATCGCTTTAAAAGTGAAAAGCATCACGTAAAAGCCTCGCAACGGTTTTATCGTTTTGATCATAGAAGAACCCAACACGGTAAACGCTCCTCGGTGTAAAATTTCACTGATTATATTACATGTCTTTGAGTGACATCAAGTAAGCTGAAATATAATGGCGAACAAATTAAATTAGTCGAAGCATAATAGTAATGACACAGTGGTTTAACATCATCAGACATGAGTTTCTTAGTTGATTGGGATGCATAATTGGATATATTATTTCTAAAATATTTTTAATATACATATATATATATATATATATATATATATATATATATATATATATATATATATATATATATATATATATATATATATAAATAACTATTGAATTTGATTCTAGAAGGCATCATATTTGAACGAGTATTTGAAAATGAGTTTACATATGAATAGAAAACAAGTAAATATTTTTATTTGCTAAAAAATGGCATAAGTTGAGTAAAGTACAGACCTTTAGTGAAACATGTACATAATCGCTGTAAAATGTATCTCGAAACCCAATATAAATGGGTTAAACATCGAGGCGTGCAATGGCATGTTTGAAGCAGTGGCGGCAGTTTTTCTCAAGAGCGAAAAAGAATTAAGAGTTTGGGGCGGTGCTATCGAGAAAAAAATTTGCATCTGAATATATCGGAGAAGTTGCATTTGGAACCAGAAGAATGGAGGAATTTATAGCAATTTGAAAATGGAAGGATAGTAGGGCATCTCAATGGAACCAAATTCTAACTGAGAGCCAGCCATTAAAGTTTGATAGATGACCATCAACAAGGTAATAAAAGTATTATTTTTCCCTGTAGCAGGGTATCTTAGAAATGGCGGCATATGCCCTTAGTTCGCATAAGCGAAGTAACTTTTTATCCGACCTATGCTTTTTATCCGACTATGCTTGCATGCCACTTTTGTGGGTCCATGCGGCTGTGGTGGGTTACGAAAACTGGGTCAGATAAGCTCCTGGAAGAGGGATGCTACATAGAATTCATCCGTCATGAATTTCACAATATAACCTCAAAAGTTTAGAGGATTTGTTACCCTGCTAGCCAAAGGAGCTTGTGTCCTGGGTAGGATTCTTTGGGTCCCGGTCCAACTCGTCGAAGACGGGTCGCAGACGCCACTCATTCACCTCAATTATAAACCTAGAGGCTTCGAGTGGGATTTGGTTAACCGGAACTACCCTATTCGGTTGATGCAGAACGAAAAGTGTACTGGGTAGCTTTGGACAGATTCGAGGAATATTTTACGACAAAAATCAATGAAATCTTTAAATGTTACCAGTTCAATAGAATCTAACAATAAACCGAAAGAAACCGATCTTATTTCCATACTTATAAAGGCTTTCATAGTGTATTTTTGATGGTGATTTAAAACGCCAACTATGAGTTTTTTTATGTATGACTTTTGAATAAATGACTTTTGAATAAATATAAGAGGCACCTACGCAGCAAAAAATGCAAGGCTGTACCCCCTATCACCAAAAATGCATGGACTGTTTGCTGGTTTTGAGCCAGTTTGCTTTGGTGTTGGTTTTACATTTTTGTAAAACTTCATTTTTATGTTCCAGTTGATTTTCCTTAATTCCACTTAGTGCACCAAATAGCAAATCAGTTTTGCTTAACTATTTCTACCTCTCTCAGAAGCCGACACAATTTATTAACCAGACGTTTCGCAAACATACCAAAATCAGCTTAACACTGGCACAGTCAAATTTTTGTTAAATGTTGAGTCTGCACGTTCGATAAATATAATTTCATTTCCTGCAAGTGCTTTAATCTAACACCGCTTCTGATTCAGGTGTTAAAATTTTTGCAATTAAATACGGAAAATTTTCACTTCAAGAAGCGATGCCAGTAAAATTCCTGCACATCAAACTTTTACGACCTTTCTTAAGTATTACCTGGCCTAATTTCGATGTTTCGAAAAACATTTTTAAACTCGTTCGTGGGATTGAGTATAATACAGTATAATAGAGGCGAATAGTATAATACTAGGCTTTACAAATCAATGAAGTCTTTACTTTAGATTTTCCACAAACAAGGAAAATCACACATATGTATATGTGTTTTTTTCCGAAACTACGCATACCGTACCTGCCATTTCGCACATAAAGGCTGGTATTGACTTAAGTCTAGTAATATACTTTTCGCGAAGCGAAATCAACGTTAAATCCCATGCAAAAAGTGCTTTACATTTCATCGAGGAATATTTCGTTGGATGCGCAATTCTAAAATTCAAAGACAAAACCGCAGACGCATACATATGACGGCCATATCAGAGCATATGGTGGCCATTTTCTATTCGCGGAGTAGAAGGCTGTCAAATTTGCACATAGTCTAATAGTTTTCCTTCACTACTCTTAACATTCAGATTCAGGTAAATTACTTGAATTCTCACTGCTGTTTTCATTTCCTTATACATATATGTCTCTCTCTCTTTTGAGGTTGTGTCCCTTTTCAATCAGTGAAATAACTCATTTTTTCATTTCAAAGTGAGAAAAGCTGTTCAAAGGGCTAAGTGTTAATGTTACGTTACGACAGCAAGCGCAGGAATGAAAAGGAATAAGCGCTCTCATTGAACAATTTTTCATGTCGGCGGGAAATTTCGAATCTAAAAACAAAGACATCTAGGGTCAATGTCGGCATTTAATTCGGTTACTGGTTAAAAGGATCTTTTCGCGGCATTCTGTTTCGTTCGAGTATAATACTAGGCTGGAGATAAATTTTGGCAAATCTTGACTATCTGGTCATTCTTTGGAGTGAACATTTTAGCAATGGAGAAAAGGAAAGATTCAGCTGATTTCTGATGGATTGAAAGTCAATTATTTTATCGAAAAGACCTCGGTACAATTCAGTTTTCAAATTCAAACATTTATTGACATCGAACGTCAATTCTTAGCTCGAAAGAAAAAAAATTCACATTTTAATGCATCGTACATTTAAAAACCTTTCAAAGTAGCTATAGCAGAAGCAGAGGTCGTACAGAGGAGATATCTGCACATCTGCACTGGCAGGCTAAGCAAATCAATAGCTAAGAGGATGCCGATAAGCCTTTTTCTGAATAAGGTTTCGAGCCTGATGCCACTTCGAGGTCGGGTTGAAGAATGAATGACAAAATTCTATGGACAGACAGACAGTCATGAAAACAGACTGATTCAGTTGTTTGAGTTCTGATTAGACATTTTTGCACCCTGCGAAAAAAATCTGTCAATTATTAATTATGTAGGCCTCCCAACGAATAAGAGGAGCTACGTTTAAGGGTAGGATAAGATTCAAATCTTATTAGGCTAAGCTATTTGTAATTAGGTGTAAGTTAGATCTAATTGTAACGTAGGTATTGCCAAGAGGACCCCAGCCACTGAACCGGCTGGGTATGACTATGTATTACCGAGTACGAAAAAAAACTGCATGAGAAAAAGTAATAATAAAAATGTTAATAATAATAAAAAAACCCCCTGCACATCAGAACCGCTAGAAACACTAATGTTCGAAAAACAGTAGAGGATTTGTGCAGATTTTGAGTGTGTATTCTACACTAGCTATTTAAGACCACTACTACTAGCTACTTCTCCTACTTAAGACCAATAAAATTTAGAGCTACCACCCGCAAAAGTTTTCAAATCTCCTAGATCGCAATATTTGTGGTTTAATTTCACTACGAGATCACTATGATTTGAAAAATTTATGATAAAATCGTTTACTAAAGATATGCAAATAAAATACAAAACCAACCATAGCTGACAACCCTATTATTGATTTTCCAATTAGATTTCTGCTGACTATTGCCTATAATAATTTTAATTTGCCATATGAATTTCGTTATGATGCCATGACTGCACTAGAATCTATAGGATAAGGAGCTTTATTTTCCTGAGCGAATTTTCAAAATTTAAGACGCCAAAATTACCATAGCTGGCAGCTTCAACCTAATTTTCAACCAAATTTCTACCAAACGTGGCTTAGAGTAAGATGCAGCTATTGTGCGAATTTAATCAAAATCTGTTGTCTGAATAAGAATTTACAGGGCCACAAATAGTGATTTTTCTTAGTGATTTTTCAAGATGGCACCACTGACACAGAATTGCCCACATAACAAAATCGCTTCTATCAGACCTGGTCCTATTCAAGTCCAATACATTCTGTGAATTTCAACTGTATCTGACTATTTGGTCGTGAGTTCCCGTGAACAGAAGTTTTTGATGCTTAAAATATAGGTAAATTGGGGAAGGGTTGCCGTTCTGGTCCGATATGGAATTTCCAAAGTTTTACTATGACTGTGTAGACAAAGCATAAGGTTTGTATATGAATTGCTTTTATTTTTAAAAGCGAAAATCTTTCAGGAGAGTTGCATTTAAATATTGGATCAAATATGTTTGTTTGAGGTACATCTGAAGTAAAAGCTTTCGCGTTGAAAAACTTTTCGGATTTTTTTTAGTAGGTATGAAGTGTAATCAAATAATAATACATTTGTCGTATCGAAATGTAGATAGGGCGTTTTTGCGTAATATGGTTACGTATTTTGTAGATAGAGCAATTTTCCCTATTAATTTTAACGTACTTGCGGAAAAGATAGGTTTTTCATATTTGGTAGGATAATGTAATGGAGTATCAAATTTCAAAATAACTCAAAAATTAAAAAATTGGCAGATAGGGCGTTTGTACTATGTAGGGCAGAATAATTTGTTAGGCTTAATATTTCTCGGCAGACGAAAATTTACAAATTTTGTTTTAAATGTTTTCCCCTTGAAGCGTATCATTGTTTACTTGCTATTTTCTTACAATAGTGAAATTGACAAATAGATGCTTAGAAACTAAAAAAGCAACACCTTTTTTTTGTCAATAGTTCTACTAAATTGCAGAATGTAAGCAAAAACTCCTTTTAAATGTTGACTTTTGCATCATTTTTTCTTGGGACTGTTTGTTAGCTTACCACACTCAATTGAAAGTGATAGAATGTATTATTAAAAACAAAAATTGTATCTCAGTATCATCAAAAACATTTTCCATGAAAACATGAAACATCTTACTTACTGTTTGAATATCTCTCTTGTTGACACTTATTGCAAGCATTTGCATTTCAATCAGTGAAATCAAAAGCAAACAAAGCAAAAAGCGCGCCGTTCCGATTACCGTCATCAAGTCTACAGCAACTGTTTGTCAACTTGTAGCTTAATTTGACTCCAAGGTAAGTCTCACTCTGACTCCCTACTTTGCCTGCGGTCACTTCAAATGCTCTGTCGTGTTCCACTGAACAAAGGAAATTCGTGAAAGCAGCCTTGTTGGCTGAGACCGCCTGAGAATTTTATTAATTACTCAAGTTTCTCTCGACCTATACTTTCGGTTTGATGGCTATGTTGTTTGTAAAAGGGACACGGAACATTTCCTGGATTTGGGATGGTTCAGTTGCGTTGGCAATTGATGTTGATGAGGCTCACTGAAGGGAAATCCTTAGGATGGTATTTAATTTAATGAAAAAAGGAAACTCTGGATTAAATTAGTTTTCTAACCGGAAAATTTCACAAGCTTCCAGCACAAACGAGGAAGGACCAAAGGAACAAACTAGTTTCATTTCGAAATCTTTGTGGGTGTCGTGATACTTGAGATATACGTAGAATGGAAAGTTGATTGCTTTTTAAAAGGTTTGAACATGGAATTCAAATTTTGAATCACATTTTAATTATTGAAGAATTTGGAATCGAGTATTGAATGTGATATGGTCAATTATTATTAAAATCATATAACCTTCCACAAACCTGTGTAAATTAAAAACGACAAAAGTCAGACAAACAAGCTAATAAGTTTGGGACCTTTCAATCAGGGTTGCCTGGCTATTTTTTACACAATCCCGCAAAAGATTTTCAAAATACCCAAAAGTGACTGCAGCGTTTGGAAAATCCCCCAAATAGTTTATGCGTATCTGATTAGTTGCATCAAGACTAATATATTGAAACGTTGAACTAATTACTACTACTTTAATCAGCTTTAAAAATTCCTTTGAGGAAAAAGAATAAAAACGCGAAGAAAATGTAAAACCACAGTCAAAAATGCACATACACCCCTGAAACTTAATATATTTAAAAAAAACGTTTTTCAATTGTTTATGGCGCTTGTCATTAAAATTTGGCTTAAAATTTTTTCGTTTGAAACGAAATTTGTACAGCTTCCAATTAAGCGAAGATAAAATTTTAGCCATATAAGCGCTTCTGAAGAATTCAAGATCATACTGGTTCTCAACTTGCCTTTCACAAAACGATGTTCATTCAAAATACTCACTCTACAGCAGCATTTGCTAAGTTTAGAATTTGTTTATGTTGACGGATGCCCAGTACATTCAGATCCTACTTATGTAAATTCGAATCCAAAATTTTCGCAGTAATGTCGTTCATTTTCTTAGTTTCACGGCTTTTTTGTGACAATGCTGAGGATCAGGAAATTACCATTTACCAAGGCAGTAGGAAAACACATGTGTGATAAGCCGGTATAACTGTTCCATTCATTAAATTAGCTGCCCCGCTTCTCATTTCTAAAGCGCTAGTCTTATACCCATTCACTGGCGAAGTCATAATGTGACACTTTAATCAATAGAGAGTTGGTATTAAGCCCAGCTGCTGGTTCTTAAGGAAGCGGCTGGTCGTAAAAAATTTTAACAAAACTAGTTTTCCAGATTTTGAATTTATATTTACATTGAAATGTTAAGAACATTTTCAGCCATTCTGCACATGAGTCAAAGTAAAAAACTCCAGCGCACCTGAACCGCTAGAAATACTTATGTTCGATGAACAATAGAAGAATCGTGCAGATTTTGAGTGCATATTCTACCACTCGTGCCCAACCTGTTTCGAGTGCAAAACGACTTTGACCTTGCAACGCATTCAAACTCATCGGGTGGAATGGATTTCAGGACTACCACTTGCATGATTTTCAAGATTTCGGACAACCAAACACTGTAAAACTTTGAAAGCAGCATAACATAACATAAACAAAGAAAATGCTCAGTGCTTGCAACACTTTACCAGCACTGCAACTAAAAGTCTCCCACAATTACCTAACGTCAAAATCAAATAAGGATAGAAATTTTTTTGGATCGAAAAATGAAAGATGTTTGTGGCCGAAAAATTTCTAGAACTTAGAAAATTTAAACTTTGGTAACTTATTTTCATTGTAAATGTTCGCGATATGAAAACTTAATGTAAGCATTTATTAATACGAAAATAGCAAAAAACGCCTCGCGCTGGCAACCCTTTGCTAAATATATCACACCTATCTCGCATTGAAATTAACCTACTCTGCGAATTTCGTTTTGATCCGATGACTGCATTGAAAGTTATAGGGGTACAAAGAAACTAAATATTTGTTGTTTATTGTCACTAAAGGAATATACGCTTGCTGTCTTCCTGGACATCGAGGGGGCCTTCAACAACGTAAATTCTAACGCAATTGTTGAGGCTCTCTCGGTGATGCATGTGGATGAACGGCTGATTGCTTTTATTGTGCAGCTTCTCAAAAGTAGAGTTGTAATCTCAACGCTGGGTAATGCCAGCGTAAGACGAGGAGTCAGCACGGGCACACCTCAGGGTGGAGTTCTCTCTCCCCTGCTGTGGAACATCACGGTGAATACTCTTCTAAGGAAGCTGGACCGTGCCGGCTGCAAAGTGATTGCTTATGCAGACGACATAGCTGTTTCAGTGTCAGGAAAGTATTTATCTATGCTATCGGAGAGGTTATTATAATTTTTTTTTTTATTTTTTTTATTTTCAAAGAATATCGTCTAATACAGACTAGTAGTATTTACAGATTTAAAAATTTACAACAAATCAGTCAAAATGGACTGTTTTTGGCTAAGCTCTTTTTCAAAGATGATACAGATAAATTAAAATCAAATTGATGATAATCATCGTTGAAATTTCTTTTGATGCACGAAACGGGCTCATTAAAGGCGTAGTTGGTCCGATAGGCAGGGACAGATAAAATGTTGACTTGTCTCTATCTGTGACCCTTGGTATTAAATAAACCTAAAAGGTTTTCACATGAAATGTTACCCATAAGGATCTTAGCAGCAAAGATAGTTTTGAAATTTTCTCGTCTCTTGTTAAGTGTATTCATGGCCAGTAAGTTAAGTCGATTAATGTAAGGAGGCAAGTGAAGAGGATCTGACCAAGCAAATTCCCGCAAACAAAACCGAAGAAATTTTTTCTGAATGGACTCGATACGGTCCATATAAACCTGCTGATAAGGCGCCCAAACTATACACGCATATTCAAGTATTGGTCTTACTAACGCACAAAAAAGAATCTTAGTAAGATGTATGTCATGAAACTCTTTGGATCGCCTCCTCACAAAACCCAAGGAAGATGAAGCTTTTGATAAAATGGCGTTAATATGATCGTCAAAAGTAAAAGAATTGTTTAGAAGTACTCCTAAATCGAGTACTTTGTCAGAATATCTTAAGGGAATACTATTCAAAGAGTATTCAAAGCTCAACGGATTAATTTTACGCGTGTACGAAACAACGGTACACTTGTCAATATTAATTACTAATTTATTAAGGTCACACCAGGTCGTGAGGTTATTAAGGTCAGCTTGAAGTTCCAAGCAGTCGTGAACATTAGATACTCTTTTAAAGATTTTGGCGTCATCAGCATATAGTAAAATTGATGAATGTTTCAGGACAGATGGTAGGTCATTTATGTATAAAAGAAAAAGTAGAGGTCCTAAGTGACTACCTTGAGGAACACCAGATAAGACAGCAATTTCAGACGATAGGGCGCCACGGAAGGATACACATTGGGTACGACATTCCAAATAAGATGCTATCCAGGAAATAAATAGCTGAGGAAAGTTAAACGAGGACAATTTACACAATAAAATGGAATGATCCAGCTTATCAAAAGCCTTCGTGAAGTCAGTGTAAATACAGTCTACCTGAAATCCTGCCTCGATTGAAGGGATAACAATGTTGGAAAACTCAAGCAGGTTGAAAAACTCAAGAAAACATGTTGGAAAGGAGATAATATGGATTTAGTATGAAACGCCACAACATTGCTGATTATCGCTTCAAATAGTTTAGCAACACATGGAAGTTTTGCGATGGGACGATAATTGCCTACAACATTTCTATCGCCTTTTTTATGAATAGGTGTAACAATTGCGAATTTCCAACCACTTGGAAAAATACCGAGCGGCAGAGAAAGGTTAAATAGGTAGGCAAGGATAGGAGACAGGGAGGAGATACAATATTTTAAGATAGCGCTAGGAATGCCGTCAGGGCCTGGTGTTAAATTATTGTCCAACTTTCTAGAAAACGTTAAAATGGTATCTTCGTCTATAAACAAGTCTTTCATTCCCAAAGAAGAAGTTGGGATCATTGTCAAGTTGTCATTATAATTATTACTATTAGTAGAAGGTTCCGTATTATATGCGGTACGGTAATGATTAGCGAAAATATTGCTAATAGTTAATGGATCGGAAATGGCCATGTCGTCTGAGTTAAACGTGGTGGGATACCCATCATGGTATCTCTTGGAAGTAATAAAATTCCAAAACCTTCTAGGCTGCTGTTGAAAAGTAGAATTAAGATTTCTAAGGTGAATTTGGTAAGAACTTTCGACCTCGGAGTGATAAATATTTTTCAACTCTACAAAAACCAAAAAGTCAGAAACAGAACGAGACGAGCAACATCTTTTCCAAGCTTTAGATTTTAAATTTTTTATATGGCGTATTGCCTTCGTTTTCCATGGAACTTTATTGCAATTGTTAGGAAAAGAGACTGGTACAAACTGGGTAAAGCATCCAAAAAGAATTGAATGAAAATTGTACACTGCCTTATTAATGTCTTTTCTAACAACACAGTGGACCAATCACACCCTGCGATGAGATCATTTAGTACATCCAAGTCGACTTTCTTAAAGTTAAATTGACACGGTGAGTTATGTAAAGAAGTGCTTAGAGATGTATTGATTTCGTAGATGATTAGAACTGGTTCATGATGTGTTGAATCGCAGAGAGATGATGGGCAGTGCTTGACCTCGGACGGGTAGGCGTTTGAAGTAAAAACTAGATCCAATAATCACTCTCTTGACATACTTTTGCGTTGGAGTCGTGAGTGCGGCTTGAATATGAATCCTAATAAAACGGAACTAGTGCTGTTTACAAGGAGGTACAAAGTTCCTGGTTTTGAGTTACCCAAATTGAATGGGGTCTCCATTAACTTGAGTTAGAAGGTCAAATACTTAGGGCTGATCCTTGACTCGAAGTTACTATGGACGTACAATATGGCAAAAAGACCTCGGAAGGCTATCAACGCACTTTACTGCTGCAAAAGGGCCATAGGGGCGAGTTGGGGATTGCACCCTCGTACTGTTGCTTGGCTTTACACTGCTGTGGTGGAACCAATTCTGTTGTTTGGGGTGGCGTTCTGGTGGCAGGCTGCTCTTAAGGCTACCTGCAAACGGCAGCTTGAAAAAGTGCGGAGAATGGCTGCACTACTGGTAACTGGAGCGCTCCGCAACACCCCTACTAAGGCACTGTTTGTACTGCTACATTGGCTGCCAACCAACCTGCTGATCTCACAGCAAGCTAATCTTGCAGCTGTGAGACTAAATTGTATCTCAGCATAGAATAGGACAGAGTTCGGTCATGCGAGGATCCTGGCCGAGAGAGTACCCGCACCAGCGGTTGTTGACTACATCGCCCCACAATGCATACTGGATTTGGAGTTTACAACTCGCATTCCATGCAGGGAGGAATGGTGTGATGGTATCACGCTTGATAATGGGCTTATCCATGTGTACACTGACGGCTCAAAGCTAAACAATAGAGTTGGGAGTGGTGTATACTCAGATGAGCTGAATCTCAAGCTGTCCCTCCGTCTACCAGACCACTGTAGTGTCTTTCAGGCGGAGGTAGTGGCTATTAATCAGGCAGTTGACTGGCTTCTGTGTAATCGAATATTCGGAGTCAATATTGGTATTTTCACAGATAGCCAAGCGGCTATTATGTCTCTTGCTGGTCCTTGTACAATGTCCAAGATTGTTGCTGAATGCCGTGCATCTCTAAGGGAGATGTCGAGACATTCGGTTGTTCAATTGATTTGGGTACCTGGACATAGGGGTTTTCAGAGCAACTGTGAGGCCGATGAGCTAGCAAGGCTTGGAACTTTGCTACCTTAGGTCTCTTGCTCCTTTTCAATAGGTATACCGATGACATCGGTCAAACTGGCCATAAGGCAAAAATATCTTGAGGACGCTAAGAAGTCCTGGCCAGATGAATCTTCCTGTGTGATAACAAGGCAGTCCTGGGTGTCCATAGATGTGCATCGCACCAGGCAGCTTTTAGGCTTAACTCGAAGCGCCCTTCGTTGCACTGTGGGCGTTCTAACGGGCCACTGCCTTATAGGACGGCATGCACAACGTTTGGGCGTAGAGTTTAATGACTTCTGTCAGAGCTGTGGCTCTGAGGATGAGGAGGAATCCGTCCTTCACCTCATGTGTCAGTGTCCGGTTTTGGCAAGGAGAAGACTGGTGGCACTTGGTGCACCCTTTCTCTCAAACCTGACGGAACTGTCCCTGGTAAAGCTGAAGGGGATAGTCCGGTTTGTCAAAGGAAGTAAATGGTTTCCTGACTTTAGTGAGTAGAAGAGAGTCACTAAAATGTTGTGGCATCACAACGGGCCTCTCCTATGCCTATGTGTGCTGGTCGTCAGGCCTCTGAAGATCGGCAGCCACGTTAACCTAACCTAACCTTGTCACTACAAGATCATTACCGTTTAAAAATTTTTACGATAAAATCGCTTAGTAAAGATATTGCAAATAAATACAAAACCAACAATAGCTGACAATCCTATAATGGTTTTTTTTTACCAGATTCCTTCTGAATAATGCCTATAATAAGTTCCATTTATCATATGAAATTCGTTTTGATCTCATGACTGCACTGGAAGTTATACGGCGAAAAGCTTTATTTTCATGAGGGAATTTTCAAAGCCCAAGACACCAAAATTACCATAGCTGGCAGCACCAACCGATATTTTCAACCACATATCTACCAAAGACGGATTAGAAAAAGGTTGAACTACTGTGTGAATTTTCTGCGAATCCGGTGATTGAATCAGAATTCATGGGGCAAAAAGCAGTTTTTTTTCTTTATAATTTTTCAAGATGGCACCACTGGCACAGAGTTACCCGCTTTCCCAAATCGCTTCTATCAGACCTGATCTTATCTAACATTTTGTTAATTCCAACTGTATCTGAACAGAGCAGAAGTTTTTGATGCTAAAAATATAGGTAAATTGGACGAGGGTTACCATTCTTGTCCGATGTGAAATTTATAAAGTTTTACTTTGATTGTATAGACAAAGTATAAGATTTCTATATGAGTTGGTTTTCATTGTAAAAGACGAAAAATTTTCATTGGAATGAAGGTTTTCATTTTCAATGCCTGCCGTAGCTGCAGGTTTGCCAGCACGTTCATAAATACACGGGTCTTCAACTAAGTAATATCAATAAATTGTATAAGTTCAAAAATTATCTGGTCAAAAATTATCACAAATCAAAAATTTTCTAATTTTCCCAATCTCATTTCAGGCGCCTAGCGCACACGTAGGGTTAAAAATTTCAAAAATATTATCATATTCATATTTACATGTTTGAAATTCATTTCATAAGCTTTGTTTTCACAAAAGTTATTTGATAACAGAATAATAGGTAGATTGAAAAGATCACTAAAAGAGCCGTCAGCGCCAAAGGATTAAAGATTATAAACTTTTTGTGAAACGTAGCACTATTTTGCCTATGCAAAATTTCAGTTCAATCGGATGGCGCGTTCCTGACATTTTTTCACTGAAATTTGAATATTAGTAATATTTTTAAAATGTTTTAGAAGGTGACTAAATAATTTGAAAAATAAATATAAAAAAAACGATTTCTACCAAAATGGCGGCTCAGGATAATTTTTCCTCTGTCGTCTCCGACGCTATGTCCAAAAGTGTATTTATATTTATCACACATTAACCATTGACTCGAAACAAAAATATTAAATTATTTTCTTTTTATAACATGTTAACAGAGAGGATAAACCTATAACACTAACAAAAAAGCATAAAATTCAATATAAAATAAACCTTTGAAAAATAAGTCCGAATATTGGGCTATTTTTTTCGACATTTTTGACCCTAAAAAAGTATTTTACTAACGCAAAATATTAAAAATTTTAAGTCTTCTGATAATAATGCGGAGAAAAGCCTCTCCAAATTTCAAAGTTATAACACGAGCAGTTTCTAACAATACAGTTTCAAGATAATCGCGGTTAAAGTTTTAGTACGACTCCGCACTCCGGCGCGCTCGATTATATAACCTATGACTTCGTAAATATAAAAAAAAAAATTCGTCTCGTCAGTACACGCTCAACATACTATATTTTCAAATTATGGGGGAAAAATCGATTTTTTGAAATTTTTACATGGACAAGGGGAAAATCCGAGATATTTATACTCTCGATTCATTCTCTTTGAAATAAAGTTTGTTTCCATTGAACATCTTTTTCTTAATTTCGTATGCATAAACCGTTGGTTCATTTCCGTAAATCACCCTTCAGAGCATTTGTGACTATGAGCACTAAACCACGTTGAAATGTTCAGAGCAAGATAAATTATGGCCCGAACAGTGCAGGCATGTATCAACAAAAGTCTAACATACCTTTTAAAATATATGATGGGTCAAGTAAAAATATGCAGAACCAGTGCTCTACTTCATTATTAATAGCAGAATATTCTAAATATTGCCGTCAATGCTTTTTGCCAGATATAGAATTCTTACATTATATTATCTGCAATTGTCGTAGATCAACTCATATAAACAGAGATATTTTCCGAGCTAAGGAATCATCTTGCCTTTGACTAGATGATGTCAATTTATTTTTTCAATCGTTTGCTTTTCCTGCAGTGTTCATATCAAAGGTTTCCGTAAATAACCCGCCATCATGTACAGATAGCCCGGAGAGCATTATATACCAAATCTCTTCTTAAAGCACTGCTCAAATTCAATAACGATTCTCAAGCAAGAAAACACTTTCAAGCACACCGCTAGCAATTTAAACTCCCCAGAACAATCTTCAATCAACCTGATTCAATTCAGTTTCCTTCAGCGCCTAACGAAAAATAACAACGCCGAATCGCGTAATGCTCTTGAAGGCTTGTTTATGTACAGTGTATCTATGAAATTGACTTTCCCAGTAATTCAGTTACGAAGAGAATAGCTTTGTAACACAGACAACTTGTCTTTTATCCTCTGCGTATTTTCGGTTTTTTTATACCTGTAGAAAAAGGGTTAGGTAAGGAGCTGATTCAATTTCTAATAAATGTATAACAAAAGGACAAGGATTGATTTCTTTTCATGTCGCAGATATTATTCGGGCTTTGCTACCGCAACGACGTGTTTTTCGACATAAAGAAAAGGATAATGGGATGTATTTGATTTCCTCCTGTCAAACGAAAGGTAAAATCGAAAGAATATTTGTGAGCCTTAACAACCTTCTCGAGGACAATTTGTGAGTGCTTTTAAAGTTCACATCTATTTTATGTGTCTGTTTGTATTGTTTTCGCTTCATATATGAATATGTATACAACTTACCATCAGCACTCTGACATACATAAATACAAAGAAGCAGCAGGAAAGAAAGTGAATTTCATACCAAAGAACTATTTCTCACAATAATCTATTTATATCCTATCCAAATGCTATATGCCATTGCGTTATTCCTCTCCGATGACGTAGTTTATCTGATAAAAAAGATATATGCGCATACTTTTTTATTTTCTCAGTAAACCGAAGTGGAACTCGATAGTCAAGCACATCAAAGCAGAAAAGAAGTGCGCGTTGATAAATGTCCTCACTATTTCAGACATGACTGAATCTTATTACGTATGGCTTATGCAGGATAACCAAAAAGTTAGATAAGGTGAAAGGAAAATTGTCAACTTACAAATTGATGCTGGTTCAACGGCTGACTTATGCAAGCAATTAAAAGTAAAAGGATTCACTGTCACTAACCTTTCACTGTTTTATATACGAGTACCATTCCTAGAATTTAATTGAATGAGAAACGAGTTGAAGTTCATTTCAACAAAACAGGAAATTATTTATTTTAACTGCGTAAATGTTATACGAATTTTCAAACAACAATTTTTTTACTGATTTTCGCAGAAAATTAGCAGGATAATACGGCTAGTCTTGTCTATTCGTCATATTCGTGGGATCAAATTTGAGAGTACAAAATATAAAAAGGAGAAGGCCACCTTAAGTGATCCAAATCTAAACGCCCAGAGCTTTCTAACAGTGGAGCTCCAGTGATCCCCAGTGAATTTTCAAAGGGATCATGGGAACAGTCAATGCCCGAATCTCAAGAGAACTTTGAGGACCAGAGGCACGCAAATGACCAAACTAAGAGGGGAGTTACACATAGCTCCACACCAAAACATAATGGTGGACAAGGTAAGCACTACTTCTGGCGGGAGATCCTCCTTACAAATCGCAGAGAACTTCTCGCGAAGTATAGAAGTACCGAACATGACTTTGCAGATGCCATCGAAGGAAACTCAAAAATTCATATTAGAATATGAGCGGTGCAGCCGGAAAGCGCATTAAATTATTCTTCAGAAAATGCATGTCCGCAGAAGAGGCTAGGGAAAAGACACTCCCAGCAAAAGCACCAGAGGCCAATGTGAAAAGGCCAAGACCCAATGATGGCACTCCTACAGACATACAGCCATAGAAAATAAGGGGAACCAATATGACCCCAAACCACTCTCAACCCAGGGAAAGGAAGTGACAACTTTCTAATAAGGGAGCCTTGGAGGATGTAAAAATGGCAGTCAAGTTGAAGGACTTGTGATGGACTTTTCACGTTTGCTTTGGGCAACTGATTTTAGGATGTTATTTGTTTGTATGAATATTGTAGAGGATTCATTGTTTAACATAGAATGTTTTTTGTATGTTTAGTTTCTGTAATGGATTTTTTACTGAGCTGAAGAGTTTAATGTTCACTGTAGATATAAATTCTTTTGATTTGTCTATTTGTTTGTTTGTGCTTACAGTGCATAAGTTAGTATTCGAATGATTAAAGAAATATAATTGTTTTTTCAAGTAAATGGTATAAAAGTATTAATGTTTGGTATATAAGAGGTTATTTTAACCCCAAATCTTAAAGACTTGAAGCTGATTTTATGGAAGAGGTTTGAACGTTTTTTTTTTTTAAAAATGCTTGATAAAAGTATATTTTTGTGTTTTATTATTAGCATGTTAAAACATAAAATGAAAATAAATATTTCAGCACGTGTTATTTAACATATACACAGAATATCTACAATGTCTTATGGGGTAAATCTAAGCCCACCTTGTATGGGTGAAGAATTATTTTCAATTTATATGCCGAAGTAAAATTCATTTTGTCTTGGAAATTGATGTGATTCCACCATAGGAAATCTTATGTGGCAGTATTTTTCACTTAGACTATTTGAAGAGAAAATGGTACTTGATAGATTCGTGGTGACCAGGATCACTAATTTCAAAAATTCAACTTTGAAATTTCTTGCACCATTTAAATCTTAATGAAATTGATATTGATCATAGTGAGTAGCAAAATAACTGAATCAATCTATTGGAAATTGAAAATAACTTTGATTGTATTTGCTGTGCTGAAAAACCAACTTGTTTATTCTGGAAAAATATGCAAAAATATATCTGCTTCCCCGAGTCTTAAAGACACGAGGCGCCACTGTTCTCTATGCTTCCAAGGGCAGATAACTGAACATAACGTGTTCCGCATCCCCAGGTATATTTTTACAGACTGGGTAGTCCGGTGAGCTGTCTTGTCCAAAACGGTCCGCTCGATAACTCGTTTCTCCATGGCTCCTTGAAACCCATCGAACAACGTTGGGAGTCACTTTTTGCTTCTAACACTCGTTTTGCATGTCTACCCAACTACTCTGCCATGAACACATTGACACTTGTCTTTCAATCTCCGTGCTTCATTTGTGTAGAGTCGAAGCGCTTCATCCGCAAGAATTTCAATGGGTAGCATACTAGCTATTACACAAGTCGCTTTATAAGACGTTGTTCAAAAGGCGCAACAGGTTCGAAGTGCAATCATCTACAAACCGCTTTGTAGCGCTGGTGCCCACACTGGGCGCCAGTGCGTACAGTTAAACTGCGTACAGTAAAATAGAGCTCACCACTCTTGAAGTCAGTAGCCTTCGGCTTTGTTTCGGGCCGCTAATATTGAGTAGCATTCTATCGAGTACTTAACCAACAACTTTCTTACCAGCTTCATCCAGATGAGGTTGAAAGCTCAGTACATTGTCAATAGTTACGCCCAGGTATTTAATAGCAGGCTGCGGGGTAATTGTGCAGTCGCCAACCTTTATCCGTACTACTTGTAGTTTCCTTCGCTAGTAAAATTTCCGTCTTATGGTCGGCTAGTTCAAGCCCAGCGTAACAAAGCCATGATTTGTACAGCCAGATTGCTTCACTTGCATAAACTTCAACTTATTCAAGATGACGGGCTGGAATTACGATGCCAATGTTGTCAGCGAAACCTACCACAACCACATTTCTGGGTACACTTAGTCTTAGTATTCCATCGCTCATGATGTTCCAAAGCAGAGGGTCAAGGAAAGATCGCTGTGATGCTCCCACCTTTATCAGATAAAGTTTTCTTCTTCGTATGAGTCGTAATAACGTGCCACTCCATTATCAGCCAGCGCGCGTACATTACTGCTTCACCTCACGGATTTGAAGGCGTTCCTTACGTGTAGTGTGAACACAGCGTAGCCGTCTCTTTTATTTTTGGTGTTCATTACTAACTCCGACACCATTCTGACAGCGTTTCGAAAACCGAATGGACGGTCCGACAGTCCCTTTTTGCTTTCGATTTTCAGCAGCAGTCGCTCATATATGACCCGCACGTTGTAAATAAATCTGCAGCCAGCTTAAGAGCTTTATTCGGTATCACAACCAATCCAGGTGCTATATTGTATCGGATTTTTTGTATGGCTGACAATATTTCTTTTCTGCTCAAAGCACCGACCTCTTCCCCTCAGGTTCCACAGCTTCTTTACTGCTTTCTTGCCCCGGTTTGGAACTGAAAAGAAACTTCTTCGGTGTTGTCACCCTCTTTCATTTTGGAGTGCCTTGTTACGTAAGTCGGCAGCTTCCTCTCTTGGTCGCTTTCACACTTCTGTTTTTCCTGTGAGTTGCAGCACTAGCCATGCCACCTAGCAGCGTGGATTTTTCTCGGACAGGTGTAGTTTATGTACCTATTTCTACCTTGGCCTGACCTTGCACTGCCCTATGTGCTATTTGCTCATCTCTCACCTTTTTGTTAGTCGATCTTATTGAATGTACCCGATCCTTAGTCGCGTTGTGAACGTTAGTACGCGGATTCACATACTCCATCAGATCAACAATGGGGTTCCGCAGTTTTGTGAAGGTATTACTCAGGTTTGGAATTGTGCTGTGTGCTGCGACCGATCATTCTATATGAAGCTGCAGTGTAATGGAACAAAATTACCCAAAAAACTGCAGTTAACAGGCTCAATAAGCTTCAAAAGATGACCTGCCTGCTGATTACAGGAGACGATCTGCCTGTTGATTACAGAAGATGACCTGCTTGCTGATTCACCATAGCGACGGTGAGGGAGGCATCTCTAAACCTAGAACCGCTACACCTCAAAATTGAGGAGGAAGCAGGATATATATATATATATATATATATATATATGTATATATGTACATATATATACATATATATATATATACATATATGTATATATATATATATATATATATATATATATATATATATATATATATATATATATATATATACATATATATATATATATATATATATATATATATATATATATATATATATATATATATATATATATATATATATATATATATTTATATACATATACACCCGGACAAAATAATAGGTGTGAACCCCCAAAATATGTAAAATGTAGACAAAAAATTAGACAATATGTTCTGCAATCAAAAAACCACTACGGCAAGTGAGTAGCACTCTTTTTGAATGAAATTGGGAAATCCCCACAGTAAAACTACCTCTTGGAAAATATTGCAGGTTGTTTCTTTGTTCGGTATTCAAAAGTGAGCTGGACAATATAATAGGTGCGTGCTGGTAAAAATTTAAAGTGAATAAATTTAAATAGTTACATAGTTGCAAAAGGTGAGATTTTGAGGATATTTAACTAAATGAAGGTACAATTATAACATTGTAATAATATTAGATGGGCCGTGGACTTCACTGCATGGTAGAGGAGAGAAGACTTGTTCGTCAGCTCTGAGATGAGGGCAAAACCTTCAAATTGATTGCTACATCAGTTGGACGGTCTGAAAATTTTGTTACGAATGCTCTGAAACAGGAAAAATCCATTGAAACAAGTGGAGCACCTAAAAAAAACTTCACCAGTGACCGACAATCGTATAGTTACATTAGCTAAACGGGACCCGTTCAAATCATCCAGGACAGTGGCCAGCGAAATTGGGAATTTGGTATGATCACGAACCTTTTGGCGGCGATCAGTAAGTGCAAAGCTACCCGGTAGGATTGCCCGGAAAGTTCCGCTGCTTAGAACTGCAAATTTGAAGACGAAGAAAAATGTTGCGTTGATTCATAAAACTTGGTGCGGATCGCAGGGTGAAAAAAAAACGCGCAATGTCCTCTGGAGCGATGAAACAAAGATAAATTTGTTTGGTAGTGATGCGGCAAGAAACGTTCGTTGACCGGAAGGCGAACAATTTAATGTTAGGTTTACAAAAAAAACGTTGAAGCACGGAGGTGGCAGCATAATGGTATGGGGCTGTTTTTCATGGCAAGGTGTAGGCCCGATACATCGAATTGATGACATAATGAATAGATTCGTGTACAGAGATTTGTTGAATACGGTAATGCTGCCAAATGCCGCTGATAATATGCCACTGTTGTGGACATTTCAGCAGGACAATGATCCTAAACACTCATCTCGATTGGTGGAAGCATGGTTTCAAGAGCATATGGTGGACGTCGTTGAGTGGCCAAGTCAATCCCTAGGCCTCAATCCTATTGCGAACCTCTGGGGTGAACTTAAACGAGAAGTTTCAAAGACGGTTTGCCAAAAAAAAGCGCAGTTATGGGAGAATATTCAAAAAGTTTGGTACAATATTCCTGTAGAAACTTGTCGGAAGTTGATATCGTCTATGCGCGGAAGAATTGAAAAAGTCATCAAGAAGAATGGCGGATATTCAGGGTATTAGATGCGTTCTAACGAATTCAGTATAAAAAGGGACCCTAACTATCGAAATTTCAATGTTAACTACTAAGTTTGTTGGGCACACCTATTATTCTGGCCATATGAAAATTGGCGTATTTTATGAATTAACTAAATTTTAAGTTTTTTTGAAGAGTTTGTGAAGCCTTTTGTTTTTTTTTATGACGATGAAGTGTGTTTATGTTGAAAACTAACTTAATTTTTGAGGGATGATAATGAAATATAAAAAAACCAAGCTTGTTTTTAAAAAAAATTGTTCACACCTATTATTTTGTCCAGGTGTATATACATATCATTGACGTTTTGTTGTAGATTCTTCTTTCGTAGTTCTACTTGATGCTAAAACCGTTAAAAAAAAATCGACTTTGAACTGTCAGATGTTTTCTTGTTTTAGTAATTGACTACCACATGAATCTTACTTCTATCTCATTAGGTTATTGAAAAGAAAAGACTTCCAAAACTAAAATATTTTCAAATAAGCGAAATTTTTCAGACGAGCCTGAAGTATACGGATTGCGTTGTTTATCTCGCGAGAGAGAATAACAGTGAAGATAGACTAAAAAAATATAAATTAATTTATGGCCACAGTTTTTTCAAACTAATTACAGTGGCAACCACAATAAACAATTTTCCCTGGTTCCAACCACACCTCTGAAAAGCAATTCCGATGCATGCCACCACATATCAAGACAAAACAACGAAATGTTCCTGATGGCTCCTTTACCCAGAATTAAGTTAAACATCCCATCGTAAAAGTGAAACTGATTGAGAAAAACACATTTGCTCGACTCCCCTCCGGAAGCTGCTGGATTTTCCCGGCATTAGAAATCGAAACCACGCAAAATCTCAAGTGTGAAAGTGATTTTCTCCTCGCAATTTCTGCTTTCTTTCTGCCTTGCAGGTGCCTGAAGCTTTCAGCCACTAGATTTGGATGATCTACACTCAATGCTGAATTCAGTATGATTTCGACGTTTTGTTCAAGGCAACGTGTGCAATATTAGTCCGATTTTTATTAGCAGTTTTCCAAAATTGTGTACACATATACTTATATAGACACTTTTTCATAGATGTTCTGATCGTTGTGCGTGTGCAAGTGTTGACTGCGTTGATGTAACCCAGTGAATTCATTCAGCCCTAAAATATACAGTGTCCCGTGAATTGAAGTGTGATATGCTTACATGTGAGTGCCGGATAAATTGCCAACAAATTTATTTACATGTGATTACGTTAATGTGAATACATTTTGAAAGAAGTTCACCTGCGATTTTTCTGGAATTTGTATCAATTTTTATGGAAGAGGTGAGTGAGTACTATCCCAAGGAGTATATGTTTTAGTTCTTCTCACTAGGTAGATCAATAGTGTCTCTTCTTCAATATATTTCACGGTCAAGATAATTCTCTATTAAGCATAGAAATCATCTTTTTAAGTGTTTTCTTTTGTACTGTTCACACAAACCTGTCAGGAGCGCTTATCTATTCCAACAAGTTTCTATTATGCAAACGAATTTTCCAACTGTTATTCTCAACCCATGTTTCATCAATTTTCAATTTTTCGCATTTAAATATTTACCATCCAAAATGATTTATGACCTTTTGAAGAGCAGCTGCTGCTTTGTTTTTGCTTTTATAACAATCATTTTATACGTAATGGCAAAGAGAAATCAATCGATTTGATTCATCGAGAGCAGAACTTTTTCAAACAAATATTTTTTTCCGAAGTAAACATTTTCGATAAAGAAATGAAAATTTGAAGCGTTTTGTGAAAATAAAGAATGCTCAT